>JBBCBC010000002.1:37724858-37903221 GCA_037126765.1 Stenogyne calaminthoides
ATGGTCGCCAAAGGTTCTGCTTCTGCCCATTTGGTGAAATAGTCTACTGCGACCTGGGGCTTTTGGGAACTGACCGATCAGGTTGATTCCCCACCTCTCGAAAGGCCATGGGCTGTAGATTGATGTGAGCTCCTCCGGAGCTCGCTTAATCGTCGAGGCGAAAAACTGGCATTGCTGGCACTTCTTTGCATATGCAATCGCATCTTTCCTTAAAGTTAGCCAATAATAGCCTTGTCTGATCGTCTTGTAGACGAGAGACTGGCCTGCAGTATGATTTACACAATTTCCTTCATGGATTTCCTTCAGGATCACTTGGTCTTCTTCCGGGGTGACGCATTTCAAAAGTGGCAAAGAGAAACTTCGCTTATAAAGCTGTTCGTCGATGATGGCGTACCTCGCTGCTCTTAGTTATATCGGTGAGCAGCGACCCTATCCTTTGGCAGTATCCCTTTCTCAATGTAGTCTCTGACTTCGGTCATCCAATTGTTTTCCGGGGTCACGATATGAAGGACTTCCCTATGAATGTTTGATGGACTCGCTTGGTTCATCCAAGTTATTTTCTTTATGTCGATGATGACGCGACCTGCTGAGGGAGTGTTGAGTTTAGTGACTGCTATGTTGTCCATATCTACGGCGCCTTCCGACGTGGCCAAGCAAGCTAGTGCATTTGTCTGTGTGTTTTCTGCTCGAGGTATCAACTCTATTTGCACCTCCTCGAACTTTTTGATGAGGCTCTTCGCTATCTGCTGGTATTTCATCATTTGTTCACCCCGTGCTTCGTATTCTCCTGACATCTGGCATTCGACCAACTGGGAATCTCTGTAAACTTTCAATTTTCGCACACTAATGGCCATCGCCATTTCCAGGCCATTTATCAAGCCTCATACTCTGCTTCGTTGTCTGTGGCATGAAAATCAAAACTTACAGCCGTGGTGAAGGATTGTCGTTCGGGACTAATTAGGACCACTCCAGCCCCTGCTCGGGTGCTCGTCGAAGAGCCGTCGACGTGCAATGTCCATGGGATGTCGGCCGCCTCCGGTGTCTTTTCTAGAAAGGTGAGCTCGTTGAGAAAGTCGGTGAGGACCTGAGCCTTGATCGCAGTTCGGGGTGCGAAGGTGATCCCGAACTGTCCTAACTCAATGGACCATTTAAACAATCTTCCGGTTGTATCAGGTCGGTGCAAAACCTGCCTTAGTGGCATGGTAGTTAGGACTTCTATTTGGTGATCGAAAAAATACTGTCGAAGCTTCCGGACTCTCATAATCAAGGCATAGGCAAGCTTTTCGAGTGGCGGGTACTTGAGCTCGGCATCATTCAAAGTCTGGCTGATGAAGTATATAGGCAAATGGTACTGACCTTCTGTTCACACTAACACCGCGCTGAGAGCGGATTCCGAGGCCGCGAGGTACAGAAATAACTTCTCGCCTGGTATGGGTTTTGCCAAGACCTGGGGGTCGGAGAGGTACACTTTGAGCTTCAGAAACGTGGCTTGGCATTGCGGGGTCCATGAGAACTTTCCTTTTTCATAGCTTCGAAAAAAGTCTTGCACTTATCACCCATTCTGGATACGAATCTGTTGAGAGCTGCAAGACAACCGGTCAATCTTTGAACTTCTTTTACGTTGCGAGGTGGTTTCATGTCCATGATGGCTTTGATCTTCGTAGGGTTGGCTTCGATACCCCACTGACTGATGATATGGCCCAGGAACTTTCCCGAACCAACCCCAAAACTGCATTTCTTGGGATTCAGGCGCATGTTGTATTTTCTCAAGATGTCAAAGGTCCGGGTGAGGTGGCACAGATGGTCCTCCTTCTTCTCACTTTTCACCACAATGTCGTCGATGTATACCTCCATGGTCTTTCCAATCTCGTGGCGAACATTCGATTTACCAAACGCTGGTAGGTTGCCCCTACGTTCTTCAGACCAAATGGTATGTTCTTCCAACAATACACGTTTTTCTCTGTCAGAAAAGATGTGTGTTGTTGATCATTTTTGTCCAATGGTGATCTGGTGATACCCGGCGAACGCATCCATGAACGTCATCATCTCGTGCCCAGTGGTGCTATCTACGAGGTGATCGATGTGCGACATTGGAAAGTAATCCTTCGGGCAGGCCTCATTGAGGTCGGTGAAGTCGATGCATAGTCGCCAAGAGTTGTTTGCTTTTTTTACTAAGACCGCATTGCCACCCATCGCGCGGCGATCTTCTTGCTCGATCAACTTGTTATCTAACAGCTTTTTACTTCCTCGCCGTATCACAGATTTTTCCCGGACCGAACTTCCTTCTTTTTCGGTGACACCGCCTCTTCGTCAATTGATGTTCAGTTTGTGGCATGCGACCCGAGGTCAACGCCGACCATGTCCTCATGTGACCATGCCAATACGTCTAGATTCCGCTTGAGGAAATCTATCGCTTGTTCTCGCAGTCGCTGGGAATTCGTGTTCCGATGGTCACACTTAGTTCTGGCCGATCAAGGTCGACTGGGATTGTTTCGAGCTCTTCGATCGGTGTTGCTCGTTGATCATTTCTCCCCGTTCTAGGATCGAGGTTGAATTCTCGCTGTTCGGAGTTGACCTCCATTGGTTTGAAACCTAGGCGAGGTTCCAAACTGCTAAATCTCGTGAAGGCTTCTCTCTTTTTGATGTCAACTTCCATAGGTGTTACATTTGTTTCTACTACACTATCTATCTTCATTTCATTACTTTCTTTCTTTTCGAGGTGGAGTTAAACTGCATAACTTAGCCCTACCTCAGATTTTCTACCAAAATAAAAAGCAGAATTTAAATCGACACAAGTGTAAGTTAAACATTTTCTTGCCGCAATCTGGTCACCCTTCTTGGTGCCAATCTTCCCGTCAGGTCCGGGAAACTTAATACAATAAAAGTAGGATGAGGAGGCAAAATTTTAACTCATGTTCGAAAAGGCCTCGCCAAGAAAGCATTGAAATTTGATGGAGCATCGATGATTACAAAGTCCAGCTGCCTCGTTGCCTTCACTTTAACGTCCAAGGTTGATGTGATCTCGACAGATAGGCAGATCATCCCATAGGCCTCAACAGGCTAGTTCCCGAAACCCCGAATTTCGACCTCACAAGGCTCGACGTAGGAGTGGAAATCGCCGAGTAGGTCCAGAGTCTTTTGAAAATGATGTTGCAGAAAGCCCCATTATCGATCATGACGCGATGAACTAGAGAATTATTCTGGCCGAGATCACGAATTTGGAAACACCACCCCATCTTTGTCCTCCTCGGTGAAGGTGAGTTGCTTCTGACTTGGGGCGATGGTGTTGATTGGAAGGCAACTTAGCATGGCATTGTCGAGAGCTCGCATCTCGGCCTTTTGGCGTCGGTTAGATAGGGAGGTCGCTGGGAGGAATCCCCCAAGGGTCCCCCCAGTAGGGCAGATCAAATGGATGACCCTGTTCTCCGCTTCCGCTGGGATCTGCGGACCTTACTTTCCTTGGTCGGGTTGGTTTCCTGGTGGTGGCGCTAGTCGCTGGTTTTGCTGCAGTGTCTTGGCTTGACGAAGTTCTCCAACTTCCCTTCCTCGTACAATCTCCAAAGCTCCCTTTGTAGGTCGTGACAATGTTCGGTGTCATGTCCAATGGAGTTGTGGTAATCGCAAAATTTTCTCGGGTTGAGTCTGGAAGGGTCTTGGTACATCTCTTTGGGTGGTGGGATATGTTGCTTGCCTCTGATCGCCTAGAACACCCGAGCTGCATTCATGGTTAGTTTTTCCAGGAGTTTCACCGCCAGAGGGTTATCAATTGGCTTGAAAGTTCTCGGAGGTCGGTAGTTTGTGGATCCGGGCCTCCTATAAGGCTTCTCGGGTTTTGGGTCAGGCTTCTTAACTTCGACCTTCACCTCGCTTGGTCGCTGCTCGCCCAATCTTGATGCCAGTATCTCGGCATTGGTGATCATAACCCCTGCCCTGTATCAGAAATCGGCGTAGCTCGATGGATAATCCTTGTTCATCATTTTCCAGAGTTTCGTTCCCTTTTTCAACCCATGCACTATTCCTAACACCTTGGCTTCACGCCCAGTGGCTCACCTTCCATAATGAACTGGGTCTATTCGATCAATATATGCCCGATCCGACTCCTTCTCAAACTGATAGATGTTTGCCAAACGCTGCTTTGTTCCTTGTCTTGGGGTCACGAGGCGGCGAGTGAGAAACAATTGAGCCATCCGGTGGAAAGACTCTATGGACATCGGGGAAAGGAGTTGAACCATCGGTAAGCTTGGTCGCCAGAGTGAGCGGAAAAGGCGGCATTGAGTGGCATCGGCATCGCCCATGGAGTTCATGTAGGACGGTATTTGCTCACGTGATTTATCGGCCGGTGCTTTGCCGTTGTATTGGGTGATGGAGTTGACATTGATCTTGATTTGTACAGGAAGCGAGCATGACCGTGGGTGATAATGGCGAAATGGGTATTTTTTGTGGTGAGAGGCACTCCCCTTTGCTCGCCACCGCTTCTTGGAGGTCCTTGATGTTCAAGGATGGCGGCCATCTACGGAGAGTCGTTTCGTCTTTGCGACCTCGCCAGATGATGGCGAGGTGGAGAATCTCTCTCCCGCTTGGGGGTGATGGGGTTCGATGACGCCCAGAAGGTGAAGGGGTTCTATCCACCCTCGCGAGGTGAAGGACTTCGCTCGAGCCGATCCATTGGGGAGATGAATTTAATAAAGATATATGATTTTGATTAAGATCCCAAAACCCCGAGTATGACATGATCGTAATGATCTTGAATAGTTAGTCGATTTCGCTTTTAGAGTATTCAAGATGTTATCGCAAAATGTATAGTCACGGATATAGATCGGGATAGGTTCTCGAGAATCAAGACTTCGAAAATCGAGATATCAAGACTCAAGATGAAATCAAGAATCAAGACTCAAGATGAAAACTCAAGATATCACCAAGATATCCGTGAAGACTCGAGAGACGAAGACTCGAGAAGACCTCAAGACTCAAGACTCAAGACACGTAAGATCAAGATCAAGAATCAAGATCAAGAGTATTGAAGGCACAAATAATTAATGAAGACTCAAGAATGTATCAATGCTCATATGAACTCGAAAGTGTTCAGAGGCAATATAATATCTATCCGAAGGATGCAATATCGGAAGATCGCGATTCCTTAAGAAGTTAGATATTGCCAAGACATTCAAATGCGCATAAAAGGAACTAAGTCAAGTGTTGTTAAGGTTATATCAAACTCGAGTTTGTAACCAAAAAGAGTCGTTGAAGGTGTCTACCTTTAACCGAGACAAAAGTCAAAAAGAGAAAGACAACATCGCACCATACCGACAATCGACAAAGGATGTGTCGCAGAAAAGGGTGTCAGAAGTACAAAAGTTCCAGACTGCAAAAGGTGAAGACCGGCTACATGAAAGGCTATTGCCTAAAACATGTTAGGGAGTTTCAAACCCTAAAATATAGCCGTTTCTCACACAATCGTAGAGGAAACTCACAAAGCTATCTCTCCAACGGATAGTTTTAAGAGTGAACTTGGTGTATGCCTATAAATACCGGTGACCCTCTACATTGTAAGGTTACGGAAATTTATACGCAACTCAAGAGCTCAAACTTATTCTTGTAAAAGTGAAAGCACTCGAAAAACCTTGAATTTCCCAAGTGCTTCTATATTGAAAAGAGCTCACTATACTAAGCCTAGCTTGATAAGATTTATCCAAAGCTTAGTCGAGATATCCTAACCCTTTGCATTGTGCTTCATTGTAAAGGATATCTCATCCTAGTTGGAAACCAACCGAGAAACCCCCAAAACCCTTGAGAAGGTAGTTGGAGTGTGTTTTTTTGGTGAGAAAGAGTTGTAAAGAGTTAGTAAACTACGCGGAGTTGTCAGAAAACTCTAGAGGAGAAGTTAGTAAGCTACAGGGGTAGTCTGAAAGCTTGTGTGTGATTGAGTAAGTAAACTACGGAGGTAGTCAGAAAACTCAAGGTCGGGTTGAGTAAGTAAACTACGTGGAGTAGTCAGAAAACTTAGGGCCGAGTTGAGTAAGTAAACTACGAGGTAGTCAGAAAGCTCAGAAGTTGATAGTGAATTTCTCTGAAGAGTCAGGGAGAGTGGACGTAGGAGCTTGAGTCTCTGAACCACTATAATTGTTGTGTTCTTTATTGCTTTCCTTATATGTACTTAACCGTTGCATTGACTTGATTTGAAAGCATACTTTTCATTGATATTCAGTTGGAATCAATCCACTGAAGTTGCATATGTGAATCACAACCTAATCACTATTTCATAAAGGGGAAGTTTTTCAGCAAAGCTTAAAACGAGTATAATCTAAAGGGCCAACCATTCAAGACGAATCGAGTAGCTAGAACAGATAGTTATCAAACCGAACTCTCTTCCGAGGATTCATAAGTTAGTTATCCGATCCAAGCAACTCGTGATCTCTGACACTCGAGGACTCGATTAGATTATCCGAGGTATCTAAAAACCAACTTCGGATCACTGCCTCGAGAGACTTTGACTCGAGCGATCTGTGCTTCTCGAAACCTAATCTTCGGATTATCCGACCCAAGTGACCTCGAAGAAGAAAAAAGTATTAAAATCATCAACACGTGTATTCCCCCATACACGCGTAAGACTTCGTTTGCACCGACCAACAAGTGGTATCGAGAGCAAAGGGTTCAACTTGACCACCCGCTTTGTTGACCAAAGTTTTATTTTCAAAAATACTTGTGGTCTATCCGAATCGATCTTATTTGTTTGAATTTTTTACTTTTCAAAAGATCGTAAAAATGTCTTCTAAAAACTTCCCATGTTCTCAAAGGAGAACTATGACCTATGGAGATCGAGAATGCAGCTCATCTCAGATTCCAAACATGAGCGTATGTGGAGAGTAGTCTCTCAAGGACCATTCCAGTTCATGGTGAATCCCAGAGGAACAAAAGATAAGAGAATTGATCCTAGAGCGAGAATTTCCTAAGTCCGATGACCAACCCGACTCTGAGGAGAAAAGTTAGTCAATCTAGACTACATTGCTAAAGACACACTATACAAAGACAATTGATGATGGTGTGATGGGAATGATCTCTCACTATAATACTTGCTAAAGAGATTTGGGATACACTAGTCATATATGTGCTAAGGCACGATCATATAAAAAGAAAACAAACTTTCAAAGGGCAATTGGAAAGTTTGATAGTTTTGAAATGGATTATGGTGAATCAATAGACAAACCGAAGTCGATTCACTAAAGCATCATGAATGATCTAAATGCACTTGGAAAGAAATATCCACAGAGAGAAGTTGCATTGAAAATTCTTAGAGGTCTTTCTAAGAAATGGGATATTCATGCAAAGGGTGATTGAAAACACCAAGAACATTAGTTCAACGCCTTACCAACAAGTCTTCTCTCGAAATTTGAAGGCCTATGAATTTGTAATTGATAAGAAATCCAAAAAAGGCCGACAAAGAAAGATGATTCTTCATCGAGTAAAAATGTGGCTTTAAAAGCCAAAGATAAAACTCAGAAAAACTATAGAGTTCGAGAACCCTCATGCCAAAAATCGATGAGCTTGAGGAAAAGCTAAAGACCGATGGCAAGGAGGTTTGACAGACTTAATAGTAGATTTGGAAAATACAAAAGCTATTACAGAACCACAGTACCGAAAGAAACCCGAGGATGATCAACCGAGAAGAAGAAGGACTGAAAGTCAAGGATCTTCATCCGCAAAGAAGGACTCCAAGTCCAAAGAAGAAAATGATCGGGATGATGATACCAACAGATGTTATAATTGCCGAAAAGAAAGGTCACTTCCAAAGATGATTGTCCGGATTTGAGTGCTAAGGAGAGAAGAGAAAGGCAAGCTAAAAGAGATCGTAAGTTCTCTAGCAAAAAGGCCATGGTTGCGTAAGAAGAACACTCGAGGAGGATCTAGCTCTTCAGATGAGATATTTTCGACAAAGGAAAGTGATGACATATGTCCGATGGCCATTGAGGAGGTAAACTCTTCTTTCTCTCGTTGTTGCTCCTACACTAGCACAAGAGTTTTCATGTTCCAATCGAAAACAAATCATTTTGACCTCGATGGATTCTTTTGAGAATCATGAAGGACTATGTTTGTTTTGCAAGGATCGCTAAATGAAACTCAAGAGCGAATAAGGAATCAAGGTCAAAAATCTAAAATGGAAAGACTCTAGCAAAACCGAGATCACTTCTCAATTAATGGGAGCTACCGATGAATCGGATGTTCTCGAAAGTACAACTCTCGAAGAGAAAGAGAAGTTGATGATGTCCCTAATCGAAAAGCTAGAAAATCCACCAAAGAGATTCAACTAATCGAATCGAAGTTCAATGACCTCTCTCGAGAAGCATAAAACTCTACAGAATCGTGAGGATAGTGCATGTAAGAAGTTAACTCTATTGAATAAAGCATCTAATGTAATAGATGAAATTCAGAGTTACCAGAGATCTGCCACTATAAAAACTGGATTAGGATTTATTCCAGGGGGAACCTCATAAGGTCATCTGAATGCTGCATCAAGTAGCAAGAAGACTATCTTTGTAAAACCAGTGGCACCTACACTTCAAGCTGGAGTAATGCCCAAGGTTGTAGACAAGGGAAAAGGACCTATGGTCTCAAGAAAAACCGAATGATCGTGTTAGAAAGCCCAAACCTCGGTGAAGGCTAGAAAACTGAAAGCAAATATTGGAAAGTTTCAGTAAGTACTTCAAAGCCTCGGGCTAAGAATGCAAACCCGAAAGGCTCCACATCGAACCATCGAGGAATCCTCAAATGAGAAACACTCAAGCAGAGACATTCTCAATCGAAGAGACCAAGTCCTCAAGACAATCGAAGACCCAGATTTCAAAGATGCATAACCCGAACCTCACTTGCCTAAGGGTAAAGGTTATCTGAACCCAAGTCAACAAAGATTTAGACCAGCTGCACAAAAGCCTAAGCATCTGAACATAAGGCCTGAACCAAAGAAGAATTCAAAAGCCCATGTTCATGCTAAAGCTAGCACACATATACAGAAAACTGCTAAGGCACCTAGAGTAGTGGATGTATATGTTGATGTCTATGGAAGACAAATTAGCCACTCTAAAGTGATTAGATTTGTCGGCGATTTGGATTCGAAAGGTACAAATTAACCTCATAGGACCCTACACAAATTGGGTACCTAAGAATTGATCTATTTTTCAGGAGGAAAACAAGGGCACTAAGCTGATGAAAGATCACATGGCACTGATGAGCAGAGATGAAAAAGCTCCTGATATATGGTATCTTGACAGTGGATGCTCAAGACATATGACAGGATTCAAGAAGATGCTCAGTGACTATGTTGAACAAAGAGGCCCATGGATCACTTTTGGAGATAACTCAAGGATGTGATCAAGGATATGGAACTTTGGAAATAGACTCAGTTCATATCCATGGTGTTTCATATGTATCTGGATTGAAGCATAACTTGCTTTCAATTAATCAATTCTGTGATAAGGGTTTCAATGTTGAGTTCTCTAAGAACTTATGTTTTGTGAAAGATGATACATCACAGAAAGTTTTACTGACTGGTACAAGAAAATGGAATGTGTATCTTGCTGATTGGAGTTCAACTCCTAAAGATACATGTTTAGTTGCTAAAAGTTCCACAGATACCAGTTGGTTATGGCATAAAAGAATGAATCACCTGAATTTTAAAACCCTGAACAAGCTTGCAAGATTAGCTCTTGTGAGAGGGTTGCCAAATGAAGTGTTCAGTAAGGAACATATTTGTGATGCATGCCAAAAAGGAAAACAAGTAAAAGCATCATTTAAAAGTAAAGTAGAAGTTTCTACTGAGAGAATACTTCAGTTACTGCATATGGATCTTTTTGGTCCTATAACACCTGTGAGCACTAATGGCAGGAAATACACATTGGTAGTAGTTGATGACTACTCAAGATATACTTGGGTCATATTCTTACTCAGTAAGAAAGAGACTCAGATAAAGCTGCCAGAGTTACTGAAAAGGCACAGTAATGAGAAAAATCTGAGTGTGGTCAAAATCAGATCTGACAAAGGAACTGAGTTTATAAATCATATCATATCTGATTATTGTGCAGAGAATGGAATTTCGCATGAAACATCAGCTGCAAGGACCCCTCAACAAAATGGTGTTGCTGAAAGAAGGAACAGGACTCAAAAGAAGTTCGCAAGAAGAACAATGATAAATTGAAGTTTATATTCCTAAAAGATTTTGGTCAAGAAACAACACTGCATGCTACTCTCAGAATAGATCCATGCTGACCAAGAGTCAAGGCAAAACACCCTATGAGCTTTGGAATGAAAGGAAGCCTCTTGTTTCTTTCTTTCGTGTGTTTGGTTGCAAGTGTTTCATACACAATAATGGTAAAGATCAATTGAAAACATTTGATAGTAAAGTCGATGAAGGAATATTCTTAGGATATTCTCAAGTCAAGAAAACTTCGAGTTTACAACTGTAGGACTCTTATTGTGGAGGAAACACCTCATGTTGTTTTTGATGAATCTACTTGTGTTCAGAAGAAACAGGAACATGATGCAGATGAACTGACCAAGAGGATCACCAGATTAAGCCTGAAACAGAAAGATAAATCATCCACTGAACCTGAAAAGAAGAAGTCACCACTATCTATGATTGGAGTGACTCGACTCGAATAAAGAAGTTCAAGATGGAACTCGGGATGATGAGACTCGGAAAACCAACACTCCAAAAGGTGACCGATCCGAATGCACACCCGCCTGCACTCGTATGTAATGCCAATGAAGATGTGGTCACAGCTGAGGCAAATTCTGAATCTATCAAACAAAGGGGAACAAATGTCTCTGACAATGTTCTGAATAGAATTTCCCCTGAGGAAGATGATTCCCTTTCTCCTGTTTTGTTGTTCCCTGAGTTTACTGATTTAACTGAACCTAACATTTCAAATGTTGAGGACACTATTGAAGGGGGAACATCAAGAAGGAATTGGTTAGATAGTCATCCTACAAGTCAGATTGTGGGTGATCTAACTGAAGGTGTTAAAACAAGAAGGTTCCATGGTGAGAGTGCACTATTCTGCTGCTTCCTATCAGAGAAAGAACCTCATTGAGATTGGTGAAGCTCTAGAAGATTCTCATTGATTATCTTGCTATGCAAGATGAGCTGAATCAATTCTCAAGAAATGAAGTATGGGAGCTGGTAGATAGACCAGAAAGGCACAATGTCATTGGAACCAAGTGGGTTTTCAAGAATAAAAGAGATGAAAACAACAACATTGTAAGAAACAAGGCAAGGCTAGTTGCACAAGGTTATTCCCAAGAAGAAGGCTTGGATTATGATGAAACCTTTGCACCTGTTGCAAGACTAGAAGCCATCAGATTGTTTCTTGCATATGCTGCCCACATGAAGTTCACAGTCTATCAAATGGATGTGAAAAGTGCATTTCTGAACGGTGTGCTTAAAGAAGAGGTTTATGTGGAACAACCTCCTGGTTTCAAACAGAATGACCAAGTTTACAGTGCTCGGAAAAAGCTTTGTATGGTCTTAAGCAAGCACCCGAGCATGGTATGATACTCTTTCTCGGTTTTCTTCGACCATGGTTTTGTCAAAGGGATCGTTGATAGAACTCGTTCGTGATAGAGGATGGGGAGATATCTTACTAGTTCAGATATATGTTGATGACATCATTTTTGGATCTCCAAACCATCAGCTGTGTGAAAAGTTTTCAACACTGATGAAAGGCAAATTTGAGATGTCAATGATGGAAGAGATGAATTTCTTTCTAGGTCTTCAAGTGAAACAATCAAAGGAAGGAATATTCATCAACCAAGCAAAGTACACCAGAGATCTGATTGCCAAATATGGTGTACAGAATTGCAACTCAGTTAGGATTCCCTTGAATACTAACTACAAGATGGATCCTGATTCTGAAGGCAAATCAGTAAGTCATACTGATTATAGAGGAATCATTGGATCATTGCTCTATCTCACAGCAAGTAGGCCGGATATAACATTTTCTATTGGGATATGTGCAAGATACCAAGCTAATCCTAAGGCTAGTCACATGGAGGCTGCCAAAAAGATACTAAAGTATCTTAAAGGCACAGTGAATAGAGGATTGTGGTATCCAGCTGATGATAACCTTGAATTAACCGGGTTACTCGATGTCGACATGGAGGTTGCAGAAATTGACAGAAGTCCACCTCGAACTTGTCAATTTCTAGGAAGTAAGTGATATCTTGGTTTTCGAAGAATAGACCTCAAGAGCAACCAAGATTACCGGGTTTAATATATGGTCACAGGAAGTCGATGTGTTTTCGATTCTTTGCTCGCATAAACAATTAAGGGATTATAAAGTTGTAGCCAATGAAGTACCAATATTTTGTGACAATAATAGTGCCATTATTTTTCAAAAATCCGATATTGCACACCGGATGCAAGCATGTGGATCTCGACATCACTTCATCAGAGATCATGTCGAGAAGAATGACATAAGGATGGAGAAAATTCATACAGATAAGCAAAGAGCTGATATCTTGACTAAACCTTTGGGGGAATCAAGATTTCAGGAACTTTCAGTTGAATTAGGAATGTTGGAACCAGGTGTATAGAGTAAAATCTGAAAAATTGAAGATTTTCAGAAGCATGAAGTTTTCTCGATTCTACCGAGAAGCTTAGGATAAAATGGAAATATTTGGCGAAGTCTCGCGAAAACTCAGATTCTTCAAGGTCAAGATTGTAAGCATACCGAACCAATTCAAGATTTCGATATTATAATCGACATTTTATCAAGGTCAAGATCAAGAAGACTGATAGGAGAAATTAGTCTGAAGAAGTAATGACTCATGCGACTCATTTATTGCTTAAGAGAAGCTCAGTAATCATTTGCAATAAATACAAAACACCTGAGGAATGTTTTTAGGCGGGATCGTTTTAAATTCCAAAGAAGGTCAACAGTCATTTAATGCTCTGCTACAT
Organism: Stenogyne calaminthoides; assembly: GCA_037126765.1. Taxonomy (NCBI): domain Eukaryota; kingdom Viridiplantae; phylum Streptophyta; class Magnoliopsida; order Lamiales; family Lamiaceae; genus Stenogyne; species Stenogyne calaminthoides. The sequence goes on from JBBCBC010000002.1 coordinate 37,737,808, forward strand.
TAATGACCAATGAGGATGTTTTGGCGGCTTACTTTTCGGAGATCGTTGGTTCGTATACCCAATTAATCGGAGATTAATCTCAACCGTTGTTTTTCACCTAACCAACACGATTCCCCATGATCTCAAAGCTATATATACCCTAAGAAGCCTTTCAAGCCAAAATTTTATCAAACTATTCGTCCCCAAATCCTCTGCAAATAAAAATCCCCTTGCTCAGAAATTCCTAAACCCTAAAGCTTCACTTCTCCAATCAATCTCTAAAATGGCCCCAACCTTGTTCGAGAGATTAGCCAAAACCAACAAGCCGTGGTACGAGTTCGTTGTTTCACTCGAAAGCACAACCAACTCAAAGCCAGAAGAGGAGGCTCTGCATATGATTCGATCGCTAAACTCACTCCAACTAATCGCAAAACCGGCCCGCACCAGAGTTTGCGAAAGAGGTAATCGAATTCATCTATAACTTGAAGGTAGATGAAGAGGACTGTATGCATTCTTCGATTATCGTATCACATTTAGAGCATTCGTCCAAATACGTCGATTTTGAAAGGGATTTGTACATAACCCCGAAAAATCTGAATGATGTTTTTGAGCTCTGTGATAGAGGAGAGGATCCTACGATGTATATGTCGGGTAGAGAGCAGGAATACTTAGATAGGATTGCTGAGAATCCTGTTAAGTTTGAGGCGACATTGCATAAGAGGCACTTAAAGCCACAATATCGTGTATTGATGGATATTGTGAGTAAATGCATCATGAGTCTTGCGGGGAGTTTTGAGCAGATCAGTACCCCGAAGCTCAGACTGATGGCGGCGATAGAGGCCTCACCCACCACCGACTTCAACTGGCTGAAATTTCTGATTCAGACGGTGAGTGAGCAGACCAAAGTTTTGAAGAAGGTTGATGGGGCAATCTCAATCAAAGGCAAGATCCACCATGCTACCAAGATTGCGTATATTTTGGAGATGTGCAGAGAGGAGGAGGATATCTTCGCCAATTCGACCCCATTCCCTAAGTCCAAAATTCTCCTTAAACCCATTGCTGTAAAGAAGCAGGTCATTAGGGGGAAGAGAGAAAAGAAGGTTGAATCACCTTCGCACCGCCGAAAAGAGACCCAACAAACCAGGGAAGGTTTTTGTTGGAGGCAAAGATGGAGCAGGGAGCAAAGATGTTGAAACAGAAGGATCTTGCTCCAAAACGCAGAAGATTGGTGGTTCTCACCGATGAAGATGAAAGTGATTCTGAAGAGATTCAACTTGAGAGTCAAACCGCTCAGAGTTCACCATTACAAGTGTTGGCTCAGGTTATCTCTAGGACTCAGGATCAGACTGAGGAGCAGGTCTTCTCGAGGGTGCTCGAGACATCGCCAGCCTTCGTATAAAATTTCTCAGAAATTTTAAAGGAGCTCAGACCTCGAGAGATGCCTACCTCAAATGTTCAGCTCGCATGCAGAGCCACCAGAGTCAATCAAGATGTGCAAAGCTCAGATCGACGAGCCAACTCGAACTAAATTGAGGATATGCCACCAGCCCTCGAACCCACTCGATGCAAACTAAGGACTCGACCGCACAAACTTCGATATGTCAGCCGAGGCTCAGAGCGTAATATTCTTGATGAGCTCCTCGAAAGGATCTATCGCTTGATCTTCTCACCGATGCTTCAACCGAACCAGAGCCCAAGATGGAAGAAGGGAGAAGCTAAAGAAGGCGAGTGGAGGAGCAAGGGGAACGGTTCATTCTTGACCACTACCCCGAGCTCAAATTTCATACCCTCGATCCGCAAGATTTCTTCTTCGATTAAGGACGATCAGATTCATCCTCAATCGACTCTTCCCGAGATGCTTGATATTGCCGCATTCGCAGGGGAAGACCGGGTGGAATGAGGAGACAGCCTTCCCGACCGACTTCTCGTGGTTCGGTGAGGACAAAGCTCGTGATGAAAAACTCCGATTTTGATGAGCCGGTTCGTAAGAAGTTGGGTGAAAGGAGAGCAACTGAAGTTGGTGCCCCGAGCAGCGGAGACAAATCCAAAGATGGAGATGGGGACCAACAGGGAGGTGCTGAGGATCAGTCTCAGATGGAAAAGGAGACTTCTGTTGCTGATCAACCTGGAATTAGTCAACCTCGATCGGTTAAGACTTTCTTGGTATCCTTTGGCACTATTGATAAATATGCCAAAGTTAATGAAAAGTTCTGGCTTTTAATTAAATTGTTTGATAAATGTGATCGAGGCTCGCCAGAGATCGGAGCTCGTGACGAAGCCGAAGCACAGATGATCGACAAAGACGAAGATGCATAAGGATCCTGAGATTGATCTCACTCCCTTGATGGAGAAACTTGAGAAGGTTGAGCCAATGATGATCAAAATTGCCCAGATGGAAGAGACGTTGGCCAATCAAGCTCAAAAGATGGATACTCTTAGTCACTCTTCAGAGCTGGTGCAAATTCAAAACACTCTGACCACCCAGATGATCTCCATGGAAGAAAAGCTAAATGAGAAGTTTTGGAGGGAGTCAAGGCCGAAGTTAAGTGATGAACCGGGCGTAAACACCGTGAGAATTTTGATTTTCTAGAGGTGAAACTGGCAGAGAAGAATGAGGTGCTAATCAAGTCTGCTGTTGAGGAAATGAGCTCATCACTCATGACCAAGATGACAGAGATGTTCAAGGAAGCACTCTCTGGCCAGTTTGCCCACTTATCTGAAGAATTGTCTGTGGCCAAGAACCATCTAAGGAGGATGGAAGACGAACAGGATCAAATAGCAGGAGAGATTCGCTGTGTGAGCAAAGAGCAATATCACATGGACACAACACTCTCCAGACTTCTTCCAAATTACGGTGCCAAGAAGGGGGAAAAGGAAGGTGAAGACCTCAGAAAGTTCATGGCACGTACTTTGGAGAAGAAGGCTCAAAAAGATGCTGAAATGTATAATTTAGCCAAAGCCTTAAAAAGAAGTCGAAGCTTCGAGAAGTTAAAGTTTGCTCAGTGGGAGAAGCCCGTCTACACTCGAAGTTTCTAAGCAAACCATGCTTGATGTGTCAAAAGAAAAAAACTTTGTGCTAGAGCAAAGGTTGGAACAAGCCAGTCTTTCCCGAATGCCTATGAAGAGGAAAGCCTCGGTGTTGTTCAACCCGAAAAGCAAGCGTAAAGGCTTCTAAGCCAATCCAGAGAAAGTTACGATTCGATGATGAAGAGAAAGAAGAATCTGAGTCTCAACCTCGGAAGAAAGTCTTCAACACAAGAAATGCTCAAGATACTCCAAATGGAACAAGCTAAGAAAGTTGTCGCCTTTGGTCTCGCGAGCATCCGTGGATCGAAAAGAAGAAGATAGAAGAAGAGCGTAAGCGAAGGAGTGAATTCGTGAAGTTTGCGAGCAAGAGGAAAGGAACATCAAAAGCGCTTAAAGTGGCCCCACGCTGATAAATGGATGCCCATTAAAATCAACGATATGTGGAAGAAGTCAAGAGAACCTTCGGTTCAATTATGATGTTCTCGAGGAATGGAGAGGGAAGGCTCGGATCGTAATGAAGCATTCATTGAGTATCTCCTTACCTTCTATCCAAAGTATCTACTGTATCGGATTAACCTTGCGGATGAAGGAGAGGTACATATAGTAGCCCCGGTCCATATTCCTATTCTCCTCCAAGACTTGGTAATGGCTTGGTGAATGAAAAGGCCATTACTCAAGAGATTGCTCAAGATCTTTGGGTCACTGGGTCTAACAGAAATAGTCCGACATCATCAAGGAAAGAAATGAGTCAAGAAGAGATTCTTCTAATGTTCGATCCGAGGTGCCCACTAATGAAGTTGAGAATGAAGCAAACTAAGAGCATAAGACCAAGAGCCAAATCAAGATCAAGACTCAAGACTAAGATTCTCAGAATCTTTAAATTTTTGTCTTTTTATTTTGTTGATAAACTCATTGTAATCAGAATGGGATACCAATTATCAATGAAGATTTATCATTATGCTCAAAAGATAATATCTCATTATCTTATTTACATGTCTTTTATTTTGATATGCCCGAATGTATGATGATATATGGGGAAATTGTCCGAATTTGGGAAAGTGTTTAAGTATTTAGTAATGAACTATTTTAGAAGATTCATTATTGAAGAAATTATTAAGTGTTAAATGTTTTTGTTGAAGATTCTCTCGATTCGAAAATTGTTGAGACAACCAATCTTGTAATAGGATAAACTCAAAACCCGAGTATAGGTTATATGTTTGTAAACAAGATAGGTTTTGGCATCATCAAAAAGGGGGAAATTGTTGGGAGATGAATTTAATAAAGATATATGATTTTGATTAAGATCCCAAAACCCCGAGTATGATATGATCGAATGATCTTGAATAGTTAGTCGATTCGGTTTTAGAGTATTCGTGATGTTATCTGCAAAATGTATAGTCAGCAGATATAGATCAGGATAGGTTCTGAGAATCTGAAGACTCAGTGTGAAACTGAGATACTGAAGACTCAGTATGATACTAAGGAACTGAAGACTCAGCACGGAAATTTGTTAACCTCCAGAGGGTTATCAATTGGCTTGAAAGTTCCCGGAGGTCGGTAGTTTGTGGACCCGGGCCTCCTGTAAGGCTTCTCGGGTTTTGGGTCAGGCTTCTTAACTTCGACCTTCACCTCGCTTGGTCGCTGCTCGCCCAATCTTGATGCCAGTATCTCGGCATTGGTGATCATAACCCCTGCCCTGTATTAGAAATTGGCGTAGCTCGATGGATAATCCTTGTTCATCATTTTCCAGAGTTTCGTTCCCTTTTTCAACCCATGCACTATTCCTAACACCTTGGCTTCGTAGCCCAGTGGCTCATCTTCCATAATGAGCTGGTCTATTCGATCAATATATGCCCGATCCGACTCTTTCTCGAACTGATAGATGTTTGCCAAACGCTGCTTTGTTCCCTTGTGCGGGGTCAGCGAGGCGAAGTGAGTGAGAAACAATTGAGCCATCTGGTGGAAAGACTCTATGGACGTCAGGGGTAAGGAGTTGAACCATCGGTAAGCTTGGTCGCCTAGAGTGAGCGGGAAAAGGCGGCATTGAGTGGCATCAGTCGCGCCCATGGAGTTCATGTAGGACGTGTATTTGCTCACGTGATTTATCGGGTCGGTGCTGCCGTTGTATTGGGTGATGGAGTTGACATTGATCTTGATTTGTACAGGAGCGAGCATGACCGTGGGTGATAATGGCGAAATGGGTATTTTTGTTGTGAGAGGCACTCCCCCTTTGCTCGCCAGCTGCTCTTGGAGGTCCTTGATGTTCTGAAGGATGGCGGCCATCTGCGGAGAGTCGTTCTGTCTTGCGACCTCGCCAGGATGACGGCGAGGTGGAGAATCTCTCTCCTGTCGGCGGGGTGATGGGGTTCGATGACGTCTGCAAGGTGAAGGGGATCTATCTACCCTGCGAGGTGAAGGACTTCGTTCGAGTCGATCTGTTGGGAGATGAATTTAATAAAGATATATGATTTTGATTAAGATCCCAAAACCCCTGAGTATGACATGATCAGAATGATCTTGAATAGTTGAGTCAGGATTCAGTTTTAGAGTATTCAGGATGTTATCTGCAAAATGTATAGTCAGCAGATATAGATCAGGATAGGTTCTGAGAATCTGAAGACTCAGTGTGAAACTGAGATACTGAAGACTCAGTATGAAACTGAAGAACTGAAGACTCAGCATGAAGACTCAGTATATCAGCCAGTATATCTGTGAAGACTCGGAAGACGCTGAAGACTCAGAAGACCCTGAAGACTCAGAAGAATCTGAAGACACAGAAGACAAAAGACTGAAGAACTGAAGATCAAGAGTAGTGAAGGCACAGTAATTACTGAAGACACTGGCCTCTTCATCGAATTGATGTTCAGTTTGTGGCATGCGACCTCGGGGTCAATGCCGACCATGTCCTCATGTGACCATGCCAATACGTCTAGATTCTGCTTGAGGAAATCTATCAGTTGTTCTCGCAGGTCGCTGGGAATTCGTGTTCCGATGGTCACACTTAGTTCTGGCCGATCAAGGTCGACTGGGATTGTTTCGAGCTCTTCGATCGGTGTTGCTCGTTGATCATTTCTCCCCGTTCTAGGATCGAGGTTGAATTCTCGCTGTTCGGAGTCGACCTCCATTGGTTTGAAACCTAGGCGAGGTTCCAAATCTGGTAAATCTCGTGAAGGCTTCTCTCTAGCTGTGATGTCAACTTCCATAGGTGTTACATTTGTTTCTACTACACTATCTATCTTCATTTCATTACTTTCTTTCTCTTTCCGAGGTGGAGTTCGGCTCGTACAACTTAGCCCTACCTCGGATTTTCTACCAAAATAAAAAACAGAATTTAAATCGACACAAGTGTAAGTTAAACATTTTCTTGCCGCAATCTGGTCACCCTTCTTGGTGCCAATCTTCCCGTCAGGTCCGGGAAACTTAATACAATAAAAGTAGGACGAGGAGGCAGCCCCGAACTCATGTTCGAAAGGCCTGCCGAAGAAAGCATTGAAATTTGATGGAGCATCGATGATTACAAAGTCCAGCTGCCTCGTTGCCTTCACTTTAACGTCCAAGGTTGATGTGATCTCGACAGATAGGCAGATCATCCCATAGGCCTCAACAGGCTAGTTCCCGAAACCCCGAATTTCGACCTCACAAGGCTCGACGTAGGAGTGGAAATCGCCGAGTAGGTCCAGAGTCTTTTGAAAAGGATGTTGCAGAAAGCCCCATTATCGATCATGACGCGATGAACTAGAGCCCCCATTATTCTGGCCGAGATCACGAGTGGGTCCCAGTTTGGAAACACCACCCCATCTTTGTCCTCCTCGGTGAAGGTGAGCTGCTTCTGACTTGGGGCGATGGTGTTGATTGGAAGGCAACTTAGCACGGCATTGTCGAGAGCTCGCATCTTGGCCTTTTGGCGTCGGTTAGATAGGGAGGTCGCTGGGAGGAATCCCCCAAGGGTCTCCCCAGTAGGGCAGATCATATGGATGACCCTGTTCTCCACTTCCGCTGGGATCTGCGGACCTTACTTTCCTTGGTCGGGCTGGTTTCCTGGTGGTAGCGCTAGTCGCTGGTTTTGCTGCTGCCTTGGCTTGACGAAGTTCTCCAACTTCCCTTCCTCGTACAACGTCCAAAGCTTCCTTTGCAGGTCGCGACAATGTTCGGTGTCATGTCCAATGGAGTTGTGGTAATCGCAAAATTTTCTCGGGTTGAGTCTGGAAGGGTCCTGGTACATCTCTTTGGGTGGTGGGATATGTTGCTTGCCTCTGATCGCCTGGAACACCCGAGCTGCATTCATGGTTAGTTTTTCGAGTTTTCACCTCCAGAGGGTTATCAATTGGCTTGAAAGTTCCCGGAGGTTGGTAGTTTGTGGACCCGGGCCTCCTATAAGGCTTCTCGGGTTTTGGGTCAGGCTTCTTAACTTCTACCTTCACCTCGCTTGGTCGCTGCTAGCCCAATCTTGATGCCAGTATCTTGGCATTGGTGATCATAACCCCTGCCCTGTATCAGAAATCGGCGTAGCTCGATGGATAATCCTTGTTCATCATTTTCCAGAGTTTTGTTCCCTTTTTCAACCCATGCACTATTCCTAACACCTTGGCTTCGTCGCCCAGTGGCTCACCTTCCATAATGAGCTGGTCTATTCGATCAATATATGCCCGATCCGACTCCTTCTCGAACTGATAAATGTTTGCCAAACGCTGCTTTTGTTCCTTGTCGGGGTCACGAGGCGGCGAGTGAGAAACAATTGAGCCATCTGGTGGAAAGACTCTATGGACGTCAGGGGTAAGGAGTTGAACCATCGGTAAGCTTGGTCGCCTAGAGTGAGCGGGAAAAGGCGGCATTGAGTGGCATCAGTCGCGCCCATGGAGTTCATGTAGGATGTGTATTTGCTCACGTGATTTATCGGGTCGGTGCTGCCGTTGTATTGGGTGATGGAGTTGACATTGATCTTGATTTGTACAGGAGCGAGCATGACCGTAGGGGTGATAATGGCGAAATGGGTATTTTTTTTTTGTGAGAGGCACTCCCTTTGCTTTCGCCAAATTGCTCTTGGAGGTCCTTGATGTTCTGAAGGATGGCGGCCATCTGCGGAGAGTCGTTCTGTCTTGCGACCTCGCCAGGATGACGGCGAGGTGGAGAATCTCTCTCCTGTCGGCGGGGTGATGGGGTTCGATGACGTCTGCAAGGTGAAGGGGTTCTATCCACCCTGCGAGGTGAAGGACTTCGTTCGAGCCGATCTGTTGGGAGATGAATTTAATAAAGATATATGATTTTGATTAAGATCCCAAAACCCCTGAGTATGACATGATCAGAATGATCTTGAATAGTTGAGTCAGGATTCAACTTTAGAGTATTCAGGATGTTATCTGCAAAATGTATAGTCGCGGATATAGATCAGATATAGGTTCTCGAGAATCAAAACTTCGATTAAGAAATCGAGATATCAAGACTCAATGTGAAATCAAGAATCAAGACTCAAAGATGAAGACTCAAGATATCGGCCAAGATATCTGTGAAAGACTCTCGGACGATGAAGACTCGTAAGACTCTCAAGACACGTAAGACAAGACAAGATCAAGAATCAAGATCAAGAGTACTGAAGGCACAGTAATTACTGAAGACTCGATAATGTCTTGAATGCTCGATATGAACTCGAAAGTGTTCCGAGGCAATCGATAATATCTATCTGAAGGATGCAATACTGAGAAGATCGCAATTCCTTAAGAAGTTAGATATTGCCAAGACATTCAAGTGCGCATAAAAGGAACTAAGTCAGAAGTGTTGTTAAGGTTATATCAAACTCAGAGTTTGTAACCAAAAGAGCCGTTGAAGGTGTCTACCTTTAACTGGAGACAAAAGTCAAAAAGAGGAAGACAACACTGTACCATACTGACACTGACAGTGACAGGTCGCAGAAAAGGGTGTCAGAAGTACAAAAGTTCCAGACTACAAAAGGTGAAGACCGGCTACATGAAAGGCTATTGCCTAAAACATGTTAGGGAGTTTCAAACCCTAAAATATAGTCGTTTCTCACACACCGTAAGAGGAAACTCAAAAAGTTATCTCTCCAACGGATAGTTTTTAAGAGTGACCTTGGTGTATGCCTATAAATACTGGTGACCCTCTACATTGTAAGGTTACGGGAAATTTATACGCAACTCAAGAGCTCAAACTTATTCTTGTAAAAGTGAAAGCACTTGAAAAACCTTGAATTTCCCAAGTGCTTCTATATTGAAGAGAGCTCACTATACTAAGCCTAGCTTGATAAGATTTATCCAAAGCTTAGTCGAGATATCCTGACCCTTTGCATTGTGCTTCATTGTAAAGGATATCTCATCCTAGTTGGAAACCAACCGAGAAACCCCCAAAACCCTTGAGAAGGTAGTTGGAGTGTGTTTTTTTGGTGAGAAAGAGTTGTAAAGAGTTAGTAAACTACGCTGAGTAGTCAGAAAACTCTAGAGGAGAAGTTAGTAAGCTACAGGGGTAGTTTGAAAGCTTGTGTGTGATTGAGTAAGTAAACTATGGAGGTAGTCAGAAAACTCAAGGTCGGGTTGAGTAAGTAAACTACATGGAGTAGTCAGAAAACTCAGGACCGAGTTGAGTAAGTAAACTACGAGGTAGTCAGAAAGCTCAGAAGTTGATAGTGAATTTCTCTGAAGAGTCAGGGAGAGTGGACGTAGGAGCTTGAGCCTCTGAACCACTATAATTGTTGTGTTCTTTATTGCTTTCCTTATCTGTACTTAACCGTTGCATTGACTTGATTTGAAAGCATACTTTTCACTGATATTCAGTTGGAATCAATCCACTGAAGTTGCATAAGTGAATCACAGCCTAATCACTATTTCATAAAGGGAAAGTTTTTTGAAAGAAAGCTTAAAAACGAGTATAATCTAAAGGGCCAACCATTCCAAGACGATCGAGTAGCTAGAAACAGAGATAGTTATCAAACCGAACTCTCTTACGAGGATTGATAAAGTTAGTTATCGATCCAAGCAACTCGGGATCTCTGACACTCGGGACTCGGTTGGGATTATCTCGAGGTATCTGAAAGCGGCTTTCGGGATCACCGTCTCGATGAGACTTTGACTTTGAAGCGATCTGTGCTTCTCAGAACCTAATCTTCAGGATTATCTGACCCAAGCTGACCTCAGTAAGAAAAAGTTTTAAAATCACTGAACACGTGTATTCCCCCATACACGTGTAAGACTTGTTTGCACCGGGACCAACACGATCTTTTCGCCGATACTCGTTGTCTGGGTCCGCCTTGGGCTACCGATCCTGAACATGAACTTTCGAGTTTGGCATAGTTGCGCTGCGTCGGCCTGGGCTGATCTCGCCGGGGTCCGCAACCTCGGTGTGGGCCGTCATTGAAACCCTCTGAGAACAGACGCCTGTGGATGGGATTTGGCCCCTCGTTAGGGTTACGTCGATAGATTGGAGTATGTTGGGTTCCGCGGGAGTTGACCTCTTGGCTTTCCTCGCGGCGAGATCCCTCATGGCGAGGCTCCTCGTGGCGAGGTCCCCTGCAATCAGATTTCTCCTGGTGAGGCTCCTCGCGGCGGGATTCCTCGCGCCTTTGGGCCTTGCCCTTGCTTTGGGCCTTCCGGTTCAGGTTATGGCGTAGGTCGCCATCTGCGATCTGCACTTCGGCCTGCCTTCGGCGTAACTCCGCGATAGCTTCATCGATTTCTTTCGGGGTGCGGATCTGTTCGAGCTTTTGAGCAACCCCGGTGGTGGGTCCTCCAGCCTTGTAGTTGCTAATGGCCGGGCCGATAGCCCCCGCTCCGCCGGAGCGACATGAAACTGAAAAGGCTTTCCTCTTGGTGATAAGAGTTGCTTGAGACATGGTTGAGTGGTTTTCTGAGATATTTGGGTATACGAGATGAGTTTGTACCGAAGATTCGTGAGGAATACTCTAATGAGAAAACACTAAGAACTTAGCTCGATATTTCTTAAAGAGTACCCTCCTTCTAAATCCAATTGTTGTGTACTAAAATATGAGGATTATGGGTTAAGATGTGGCTTAGTGATCTTAGTGACACAAACAATAAATGTGTAAAGTGGATGATATTTATGTTATATGAATGCTTGAGATAGTAAGAGTTTGAGCAATAAATATGCAAGAGGTTTTGTAAGGTATTAATTTCTCTCCTTTCTTGGTCATAAATGACCCCTATTTATAAGGTTTGGGAGAGTGGAGTTCACTCTCCCGATTTACAAGGACAAGTAGCCGAATTATAGCTCTGCCAAACATTAAATGCTACATGATTGATGTGACCCAGGTCGGAGGTCGCTGGGAGGTCGTTCGAGGTATTTAAGAGCTCGCGCACCTCGCTGGGACGTCGCCCGAGGCCAATCCGGATTTGCAGGGATTTAGCCATCCATCTACTCATAGCTACTCATCATTACCGTCCTTTACTGACACATCTCTGATTGAGGCCATTCTTAGGTAAGGCTCTGGCGGCGCCGCTTTCTCGCCACGGGTCCCATCCCCATTAATGCTCCGTACTTGTGTCAGTGTGCGATCTGCGAGGTGCGTCCAGGTCGCATACCTGTGCTTGGCATGTCTTCGTTTCCATCCTTTCTGCGAGGTGTTATACTTGTGTAAAATGTGGTCTGGTCCTCCTCTGTTTCTTTCCAGGTCTGGCCCGACCTCGTTCCATATGCCCACAACACTCCTATGTTCCCTTCACTACCCACTCAAGGTTTTAACTCAAGAAAACAATGTAGATTAGGGGGGTTCTCAAGTACCTACCCAACTCTCGTTGCGATAGAACCTAATAGACTCCAATTCGGATGAATTAAATCAATACTCATATGCCTAAACAGTGGCGGATCCAGGATTAGAAATTTGGGGATACAAATTTTTTTTAAGGGAATTTTAAGGTTACATTTGAGTACTTATTCCTAATTATACATAATGAAATACAAATTTAAAATTTAACATAAGGTATACAAGGGGGGTACATTTTATTTTGGGGTACAATTGTACCCCCATGTACCCCCCTAAATCCGCCACTGTGCCTAAACCCGTCTATCCAACTCTCGTTGAAATAAACTAGCAAAAACACACAAGCTAATAGCAAAACCACCAAAATAGAACAAGTAAATTCTCCTAATATGAAGGATCACCATCAATAGAGATAAACAACCATAATCAAAGCAATTAAACAATCATCATCAGAATTCCAAACACACGAACACTAAAAACCTTAGTCAATCATGATATTAATTGAACCCATGAGCAATAGCAAACATAAATCCAAAAACATAGCAATTAAATTAAAGAAAGCAATAAAAGCGATAGAAGTCACCAAATAAAGCAAATACAACTTGAATCTTGTCTTAGCTCTTGAATCTCAAATAAATCTACTCTAAAAAACAATAAAACCTCTCTGATGGAGTGTTGGTGTATGTGGAGGAGGAGAAAACCTCAAACCCTATCTAAAACCCCTCTATTCTCAAATCTCCTTCTGCTGGTGCCTTCCTCTTCCTCTGCCCTTTTTTTTTTAAATGCTACTGACTTCTCCAAAATTAATTCCCCTGTTCACGGTTTTTTTTTTCTTCGCAAAGTCGCTGAAAATGTGATAAAATAAAATCAATGAAACAGCAACTCTCTTCGAATTGAATCCCGATTTTCTTACTGCAGTGGGGACCACGAATTTCAGCTTGTTTCCTTTTTATTTTTATTTGATTTGCGCCTCTTGAATTAAAAATTGGGACATGCCTGCTTCCTTCATTTCTTTCCCATGGTCAACCATTGCTGCTGAGACTAATTATGTGGTGGGCTGCTGAGTTGGGCCGCTCCAATTTAATTGTTGTTGGGCCTTGAAACGATTTTCGCGAACGGCGAGCATCAACTTTGTTTCGTACATAACTTAAGCTCTCGACCTCCGATTGAGTTGATTCTTTTTTTGTTTCGATCGTCTTTTCGAGGAGCTTCACGTGGTTCCACCCTCTTCTCAAATCTCCTTCTAAATCAGAGCAGTTTTTAATTCAATTTCAGCTCGTTTCCACTCGCTTTCCTACACAAGAAACCAAACAAGCTCTTTCTCCACATTTAGACACAATTAAGTGAGATTAGTACAATAAAAGCATGAAATTAGGTCAAGAGTGAGCAAGAATAACACAAAATTTTAAGCAAAATCACCACTAATCAATACCTTAAACAATTATAATCTTTTTATAAAAAAGTGTTAATAGTGTGCTACGGTCTCACATAAAACTTGCTCTTTCAAATTCCCAGTATCATATATGTATTTAGATAATATTGTAAAGTTGTATTTACTTTGAATGATAATGTTTGATAATAATTAATTATTTACCCTTATCATCTATTTACTTTGAATGATGATTATTTTTTTATTATCCTATGACTGGGGAATAACCCAGAAATTTTCAAATTTTTGTGGATAGTAAATCCTACTAAAAGAGGTGTGATAATTTATTTTATTGTGGGATATTATTGATAATACACAAATACCCTTCCACAATAAAAATGAAAACACCCCTAACTTCCCTAAGAAACGAAACCCTGTGATGGAAATTGGTTCATCTAATCTAATGCCGTTGGGAATCGCCGGAACAATTTGTCGCTTCGCCGTCACCACCACCTCCACTATTAGTCTCCGTATTTCTCTACACATAATTTTTGGAATAAAGATTATAAACCAAGGCCGCAACCGTTGTCTTTCATGCGGATCAATTTCAGATCCATCATTTTTCATAGAATCTTTTTATATGATTTCTAAAGTTATGTAATTAATTTATTTTGCAGATCCATTTTTTTTTCTATTTCGGAAATAGATAGATTTGTATATGACTACTGTTATTATGTAATGGGAATATTATTGCACTCTGATGCTTGCAGTCCGTTGCGTACAAATTCTGGATATTTGCTTTTTGTTTTACCTTTTGATATTAATTTTTCTTTTATTAATCTTGAATATATTTGAGTTTTGAAATGTATATGCCTCTGTGTTTGAAATGAATTCATATATGTCTGCTACAAAATATAAACTTTTGGGGAGAGGATGAAGGTGGAGGCGTAGGCGTGGGCGGAATGAGGGTATTTCAGTAAATGTGTAAATTGAAACGTATCAACTTAATTTAAGTAAATGATGGATGGGATCTAGGATGCGTACTCGAATTTTTGAAAAAAATAAGACAAAAACTTGTATGCAATATTGCACACAAGTCCTATGTGCAATTTGAGTGTTTTTGGGCTTAAATTCTTGTGGGCCTTTTTTTGTTCCGGTTCGGGTCGGATTCGGTTCGACCCGCGGGTTTAATTAAAAAAATATCGCTTTTTCAAAACTTTTCGTGTCGTCCGTTTTGTTTTCTCGATTTGTTCTCTCTCTTGGTTTTCGTGCTCCTGGTTTCTCTTCTGATTTCGAAGGACACGATCGACGGTTTTCTACCGTTTTTTTTTTGTCGCCGGTTTCTTCGTGTTACGGTTGCGTCGTCTTAGTATAAGGAGGGGATTTTTAGAGGAGGATTGTGTTTTCGAAGGAGATTTTGAACTGATAATGTAAGTTTTCGAAGGAGTTTTTGTTTACGACTGTTTATGTATGTGTGTATGCCGTATTTTCGATCATAATGTGTATTTTCGTTTTAAAAACCCTAGGTTTTCTATAAATTTATTTTCATCTTTTAAACCCTAGGTTCGTTTCTGTTATTCTGTTCTCCTGGTGGTTTATGTAGAGTGTTTTTATGTGTTTTTATGTAAGTTTTTTGTTCATATATTTGATAGCCTTTTATACGATTTTCTGGCTTTTTTTGTTTTGATTCATATTTTTTTGTTGTTTTATGTTGTGTTTGATTTCCAGATTTTTTTTTTTTTCTGTGTGTTTGGTGTTTTCTATTTGAATTTCGCGGCTGATTTAGTTCTTTGAATTTTTGGCATGTAGTAACATATACAATGTTTTTGTAGTAACACTCATATTTGTATGTAGTAACACATTAATTTGTATGCTAGCAAATGCATATTGTCTATTATATATTAACATTCATGTTTATATACAATAGTTAAGTATTTGTCTATTTTTTTAAGAACATTAATGTTTTATTTTGTCCAGTGGTAACAAATTCCTCTTTGGTTGTGTGTTTTGAATTTTAGGCATGTAGTAACATATACAATATTTTTGTAGTAACACTTATATTTGTATGCAGTAACATATTCATTTGTATGCAGTAGCAAATGCATATTGTCTATTATATATTAATATTCATGTTTATATACAGTAGTTAAGAATTTGTCTATTTTTTTAAGAATATTTAATGTTTTATTTTTTCCACTGGTAACAAATCTATGTTTTTAATATAGTAATATGTGTTATTCCAATATGTTCTTTATGTAGCAACACTTATATTTTTGTCTTTTTTTTTTTTGTAGTTTATACAATGGGTGAAGGAAAGGAAGATAGTTCTCCTGTTCTTTTTCTAGAATTTGGTGGGCATTCTGGTGGTGGAAAACGAGGGAAGAGGGCAAGAGATTCTCATGTGGGAAAAAGAGGAGATGTTAAAAAGAAACCAAAAAAGGGATCTGATATTGTTGATGATGACATTAAAGTTCCTAAAACGAGGTATAATCTTTTTTTTTTAGGTGTGTTACTGTGTTTTGTTTTTTAAAAGTATGTATGTTCTTTTCATAATACTGTAGATGATGATGTTTTTTCAAGTATGGCTTTCATGATATTTCTTTTTAAGTGTGATACTGTGTTACTGTGTTTGTTTTAATGTTGCCCACTTTTGTTACAGGGAGTTCACTCCTCATGGTAGGCCAAAAGGGCTGTTTGACTTGATAAATAATCTAAGTGAAAAGCAAAAGGATGATGTCCGAAGTATAGGGTTTGGTGGTTTGTTGGATCTGAAGTTGTCTAAGCTAGTTGATTATAAGTTGCTTTGTTGGTCAGTTAATAGTTTTAATCATAGTAGTTGGATGTTCAGTGTTGGTAGGAACCGTAGTTTACTGTTGACCCCCGATGATGTGTACGACATCTTCATGATCCCTAGGACCCAGGTCCGATGTTATTACTTACTCTAGGGGTGAGAGGTGGTCTCTTGCTGATAAGTTCAATCATGAATATGGTCTGCCTATTGCTGGGAAGTTGTCATCTTTGGTTAAGCTGTTCGAAAAGATGCAAGATGGGGGTGATGATTTTAAGCGGTTGTTTGTGTACTACGCGATATCATCCTTATTTGCCCCTGCTGCAAATCATCTTCTGTGCAGTGGTGTTTTGAAGTCATTGGAGGATGTGTCAATGATCCCGAAGCTTGACTAGTGTTCGTTTGTCTTTGAGGAGTTGTGCGATGCCGTTGAAGCTGTTAACACCAATGGTGTTAACAATGTTACTGGATGTTTGCTCATTCTTCAAATTGCCTACATGCACAGAATTAAATGGCGGGTATTGCTGAACCATCTAGTATTCCTCTCATTCAACACTGGACAGATGAGAAGATGCAGATTTGGTGTTCTCAAGAGAGTCGTGCAGGTGTCTACGGTGATGGTGATATTGTAGAGGACGTGTATCCCGTTACTGTGAATGGACAGTCAAAGGATACTACTGGTTTTAAAGGATTTTTTAGCCAGTCTTGTTTGGACAGCAAGGTTTGTTCCCTTTGTTTTATCTGCAGTATGTTATTCTACCTAGTAACACACTGAAATAAATTGTAGTAACACACTGAAATATATTGTAGTAACACATTTCCCCCTCATTTTTTTATGCAGGATCCTGGTTCTATATTGGATTACATGATGAAGGACATTTCTGCAATGTCTGGGTTCTACATGTCAAAATTGATTTCATTGAAGAAGTCTTTTGGGCGTGTTCCGTGTCAAGCTGATAATCCTGTAGAAGCTGCGCCTGATTCTCAGATCAATTCGGACGACAGTATTGTATGGGAGATTGTTGATGATATTTGTCTTACCTTCCATCGTGCTAGAGAGCTTGTTGAGGGGATGCCTAATTTTTAGCTCTTTCTTGATAATCCCTTTACTCATGTTGCACGGGGCAAGGCTGAGGATGCAACCGATTTGGATAAGGAAGATGAGAAGGATGAGGCTGGAGCAGGTGTTGACAAGGATGATGACGCTGATAAGGATGGTGAGGATAATTCTTTTGCTGAAGTAGAGCTTGATGCGGGGAATAATGAGGAGAGTAGTGGGGACAGTGGGGAGATTAAGAAAGGTAG
Source organism: Stenogyne calaminthoides (assembly GCA_037126765.1). Lineage (NCBI taxonomy): Eukaryota > Viridiplantae > Streptophyta > Magnoliopsida > Lamiales > Lamiaceae > Stenogyne > Stenogyne calaminthoides. The sequence goes on from JBBCBC010000002.1 coordinate 37,754,998, forward strand.
CAATGAAAGCGAATATAGCGATGGTAAGACTGACGAGGGCATGGGTACAGAGGGTTGTACTACTGAACAGGGTGTTGACTCTGAGGTTGATGATCCTTTTAAGTTGTTTCTTAAGAAGTTTGAAGTCGAAACCGATGTTGGTTATGTTTCTGAATTTATGAAAAAAAAAGGTTGTTAGTGGATTACTTGGGTACTGCAGCCAAGGAAGTTGTTGATTACGTCTTTTATTATTCTAATGACAAGGGGTACATTTTGCTAAACCCTTTTCTATCTATCTCCCTATTTTTGTGTTTTATAATCTCTTAATTTTTGCATCTATTTTGCAGTGATGTACTTTTCGATAGTAAGCATTTGTTTCATATGGTGACGAGGGATGATTTGCTTACTCTGTCCCCGAATATTGAGATTTCCAGTTGTGTAGTTGATGCCATCTGTATGATGATGAATGTTAATTTGTCCAAATTTACTAATGCATTGAAGCTGCCTCGTTTTGTATTCAACACTGCTTGTAGTGTAAGTAATTTTAACAACACTTTTTGTTTTTTTACAGTTACTCATGTGATTTGTTCTTTCTGATATGTATATATTTTTTTTCTGTCATTTTTTTGTGTAGTCCCCATTGTACAACATTTTAACTTCCAAGACAAACAATATGAAAAAAGAGTTAGAAATTCTTTATGCATTCGATCAATGGGTCAGCTTGTTCCCTGATGTTAATCTTATTGATGTTGAACTGGTAACTTTTTTTGTTCTTTGTAGTAACACATTTTTAGTCTTGTAGTAACATATATATTCTATTTTGATTCATATCTTCTATATTTGTAATACAATTGTTGTCTTTGTAATAATACTATTTCTCTGTATGCAGATTTTCATCACTTTTGTTGTTCACAACCATTTTGCTTGTGTTGTTGTGAATTTTTCTGTTGAAAAAATTCAGTATCTTGACAACATGAAGCATGTCGATCCTTCTTCCTATGATAACTGTGTGAATATACTGGTCAGTGTTGTTTGTCTGTCAATTTTTCTATTCTTTTTCTCTTTCTTTTTTTAAATTATAATATTTGTTTCTTTTTTTTCAGCATAAGGTGATCATTAGGTTTCTGAAGACAAAGAAACATATCAGTGCTGGTGATGTGGCAACGTATGAAATTGAACACATCAATTTCCCATGGCAGAGTGATGAATCGAACAAGATATGTGGTGTTTTTATGATGCACCATATGATTCACTTTGATGGCATTCCCTATACAGAGCCCAACCTCTTGGAGGCGTGTTACTGTTCTTTCCTTACTTGTAGCCTTTTTTTTTTTTCTGGCAAAGGTTTTTATGTTCTATTCATATTGTGTATTTTTTCTTATTGTTAGGCTAATATAAGGTTAGGCCTTAGAGGTGAGATATGTGCAAGGGTCGTCATGTCTGATTTGAATGTGTATAGGGAGCAAATCATGGATAAGGTGTATGATTTTTATATGGGCAAGCCTGATTTGGTGAAACGGATTCGCGAGAAGGAAGAAGATGCCTTGAAAAAGAAAACAAAGCAAAAAATTCTTGCTGAAAATCGAAGGAAGAATCTTAGGCAAAGGCCACTGAAGAAGTAGTGTTTTTGTAACAGACTGATGGTTTCCTGGGCTTTTTAGGTTTATATGTTGTTGTTTTGTTTTTAGACTGATATATTTTGGTTGTTAGAATGGGAGGAATTGGTTTTTCTGACAAAAAATGATCATTTTTTTAGGGGCTAACAAATCTCTTTTGTTGATGATAGTATTTTGGGTTGGGGGATGTTGGTAGCTAACAAGGCCGATTCCTTGTTTAAAAAACAGATCATGTTTTTTTGTTATATATGTTTTTGTTTTTGGTTCTTCTGTTTTTATAAGTGATGTTATAACTTTTTTTTTTATTATTTTTATGCTGCCAGGGTGAAATGTTATCATTTAACAAACAGGAACTATGTACCTGCAACATGAATATATGTTCTCTTTTTGGAGTATAGTAACATTCTTATAGTGATATAGTAACACACGTTTAAACTGTCTCACCAGGAACAAACTTGTTTACAAATAACATTTAATGAAGATTCTGGTGCAGTAACAAATCCTTTAGGTAATTATCGTTTTTATGTTTTCTGTGGTTTTTAATGAAGCCATACAGTAACACACTTTTCCACAAGTGGTAACACACACATATATGATGCAGTAACACACTGATAACCACATGTAAATTAACACAAAATGCAAACATGTGGTAACACATTTTTAATACACTTTCCATACATGAATAAACTATAGAATTTTAATGAAGCCATACAGTAACACACTTTTCCACAACTGGTAACACACACATATTTGATGCAGTAACACACTGATAACCACATGTAAATTAACACAAAATGCAAACATGTGGTAACACATTGTGTCCAGACATGAATAAACTATAGAATTTTAATGAAGCCATACAGTAACACACTTTTCCACAAGTGGTAACACACACATATATATGCAGTAACACACTGATAACCACGTGTAAATTAACACAAAATGCAAACATGTGGTAACACATTGTGTCCAGACATGAATAAACTATAGAATTTTAATGAAGCCATACAGTAACACACTTTTCCACAAGTGGTAACACACACATATATGATGCAGTAACACACTTATAACCACATGTAAATTAACACAAAATGCAAACATGTGGTAACACATTTTTAATACACTTTCCATACATGAATAAACTATAGAATTTTAATGAAGCCATACAATTTTACTATAAGAATATATCAGAATAAATGAGGGTTTGGTGTTCTTGATCCAAATTCATTATTTTTTGATACTGATCCATTTTCTGCCTGGACTTTTTTTTTTGGCGACCGGGGCCCATAGGCGACCCGCGAATTTTTGCCGGGTGACCCGGGTCGAGAGCGACCCGCGAGTTTTTTAATTTTTGGCCCTTTTAGCTTGGATTGCATATAAGGTTAGTGTGCAATATTTCACACAAGACTCTCTCAAAAAACAATGTGGGATATTTCATGGGTACTTGGATACGTGGATACAGGCAGGATACACACCTGATACGCCACGTGTTGTGTCCCAATTAAAAATATTAATAATAATTTTGGGTACCGTGTCGGACACGACTGATCAGCGCGTCGGACACAGATAGGATACACGTGGGGTCAAATATGTAACATTTTTTTTGTCTTGAAATAAATTTATTTTATATTAAATTAACCCAAATTAGCCCATAAACAGTAAAAAAATATTGACTATTTCTATTACTCACACGGTCACACCATTGTCAAACTGTTAGTCGTTCATATATTTTATTACGATGTTCATCTTGTAGCTCTTCCACTCCTTCAAATCACGTAATGAAGATTAGCAATGAAGGTGAAGGTGAAGGTGAAGGTGAAGGGGAAGGGGAAATAACACCATGAACTATTGTGAAGGGAAATACTCCAATGTTGTTGTTGATGCTTCAGTATTCTAATTTTTCTGATTGAATTCGAGCAAAGATAGAAATTGTGTCTTCACTAGTGATAGTGATAGTTTTTGCATATATAATAGTGATATTTTTTCTTCATAACAGTGACAGTTTATGTGTATAACAGTAATACTTAGTTTCACATACAGTGATAGTGATAGTTTTTATGAATAACAATGATAGTTTTTACGTGTATAGTTCAATAACTTGTTTTACGTACCAGTTATAATTTAACAGCATTACCATGAGTTTTATAACAGTAATAGTCGGTGTACACAATAGTGATAATTTTTATGAATAACACTGATAGCTTTTATGAAGGTGCAGCATTTCCTCAGGTGCGACAACGGTGTTTCCTCGGATGCGGCGACATTACACCAATTGAAGGGAAACGATTTTGCGTGAAGATAGAGGGGAGACACTTTTCGCGTGAGGGGAGAAGAGAGAGACGAGAATTAGGAATGAGTAAAAAAACCTAAAATTATTTATATGTGACCCATTTATATTGTATAAGTCATATTTAATTCGGATTCATACCATGAACTAGATATATACAAGGTTTTGCATATATAAATTAATACTGCCATTTTTTCTTTGAAAACGATTTATGTCATTAAAAATAATTAAAACTGACTTTTGCGGAAAAAAGAAAAGAAAATGGAATATAAAAAATAAACATTGTGTTGAAGATGATTACACTTAATTAATTTAAAAGGACTTCACATTATCTTTAAAAAATCACAAACAACAAATGACTAAGATCTTGTACTCATCAAGTGCATCGTGCAATTCAAGTGTATTTTTTAAATAAACAACTTGTTTATATTAAAACATGCATGCAACGTGTTTTCACCAATACAAATTGCATGTTTAAGTGTAAATAAGTTACATGTTTTAAAAATACACTTAAATTGCACGACAAGAGACTTACTGACAATAAATTATACTACCTTCGTTTTTATTTTGTTTGGCCACTTACTGTAAATCCAGATTTATAAAAAAGTGAGAAATATTAGTATTAAATGGTGTAAAGTGAGTTTGATGGAGGGGGTATGAATGTCAATTCAACTTTAAGAAAAATGATGTTTATTAGTATTAAATGGTGTAAAGTGGATTTAGTGTGTTATAGTAGAGTGACATGTGATGTAAGTGTTGTTTGTAAGTGATATTTTTTTGTAAAGAAAGTTGTTTTATTTTCTTTAAAAAAAATTATCAATCTAAATTAGAACGCCTATTTATGAAAAGTGACTATTCTAAATTAGGACATAAAAAGTATTTTACGACTCTAAGTATTATCATTTCACCATATACTTATTTCATTTCTCTTCGAATATCAATAATAATTAGGTAATGATGTGGAGTATATTTGGACTATTTGACATTTCATGTAAGCGTGATATATCATGATCAAACTGAAATAAGATGGCTAAATATGTTCCTCTAAAAAAAAAAAAAAAAAGATAGCTACATATGCACACGTTTTTAATTTATATGCAATTAATAGATTGCTTGACGCAGGCCACCAGGAACGGTGCCTCTGGAATTTGTACTTTGTGGTAGGAAACTATCCACGTTATACGTATATGAGTAACTAAAATCTCATTTAAATTCATGAAAGGGTCATACATATTTTACACAAATTAGGCAAAAAAATATTATACAAAAATGGAAAAATATGGAGTTGGAGTGAGGAAAGGTGCGTGGACAAAAGAGGAAGACACTCTCTTGAAGAATTGCATTGAAAAGTTTGGAGAAGGGAAGTGGCATAAAGTCCCTCCCAGATCTGGTAATTATATAAATTTATTTATAAAAAATTCTGAAAATATTGGAGAATATATATTTCAGATAACTGCATGCATTTAATTCCTTACTATATTTTTTAAATGATGATTAATTTGGTTGCATTAATTTTGAATTTTGGCAGGGTTGAACAGATGCAGGAAGAGTTGTAGACTAAGATGGTTGAACTATTTAAGACCAAATCTTAAGAGAGGTTACTTTACAAAAGATGAGATTGATCTTATTCTAAGACTTCACAAGTTGATAGGGAACAGGCAAGGCTTCCATTCTTCATTTTAATTTCTCTATTATCTTTTATTTACTCCGGCATATTATCACTATTCACAGACAATACTTTTATGAACCTCGGTCTATGTGAAATTTTTTTTAAAGTATCATTGTTTCATGATTTTGAGAATAATTACACATAAAATTAAGTATTTTTAAATTAATGATACCTCGTGTGTTAAAAGGTGATATTGTGTATACTAAACAATAATATTTGATAAAAAAAAGAAGTTCATGCTAAATTCATAGGAGACCTGCCCACCACTATATAATACGTGTATGTATTTATGAATTCGGATATAACATTGTGCATTATATGTCTTTCAAAATGGTGTATTGTTGTGTAAAAGATTAGCCTATCTCATATTCATTAGTTGCACCGTATAACTGGTCATATGAGTGAAATGTATAAACTAATATAAATTCAACTTGCAGACTAATATAATTGAAACGAGTACACCATATTTGGCTGAAAACATGAAAAGAAACAGGTAGACTTATATAATTAAAATGTGCAGACTAATATAACAGAAACGTAGCGAGTGCACAAATGCAAACAACATTTTAGGGAATCAGAAAAACGAATTAGTTCCACCCTTACTACAAGTTCAGACTTTTAGATGAGATAAAATTGTTTCTCGACGCTTGGTGTTTTGTGTATTGAAACAAATAACATCGATTTATTCTTGTAATTAAACGTTAGATGGATGCAGATGGTCATTGATTGCTGGTAGACTTCCGGGAAGAACAGCCAACGACGTTAAGAACTTTTGGAACTCCCGTATTCTCAAGAAGTCATCATCTTCATTGGCCGGGGAAAAAACTAGGAAGAAAAAAACCATCATTGCTGAAAAGAACACCATAATTAAACCCCAGCCTCGAATCTTATCCAAATCACACGTGCCGGTTTATTCGAGTGAAGAAGTAATTAACAAAACGAGCGAAACAAAAGACGAGAAAAAGATTAATCCATCTTCATCTGCAACGTTAATGTCGCAACAAGATGATTGGAAAAATAGTAATGTTGAATTTTCCTTAATAAATAATGTGTTATTGGAAAAAGAGGTGGACGAATGCATCCGGTGGTGGCTTGAAACGCCGGTAGACGGAGATGGACAAATTCCGGTGTCGTTTTCCGATAAGTGTGAGGGCGATGGTGCATTTATGGAACCTGCATTTTCTCCAAGTGGACAAATCAATCCAAACGTTATGGAATTTAATAGTGTATCGTTTGATGTTGATGTTTTTGACCACCTCACTACCTTTGAATAGGTCCATTTCGCACTTTCTACGTACAGAAATTCAAGATTCTAATTCCAACCCTATATGTTTGAATAAAATTTGGACTATCTTATGTTGACGATAATTCGACCCGAATCCACTTATGAGTTATAACTAAAATTTTGAATTTAATGTTCATGTAGTATAAGATATGTAACCAACACAAATTTTTATCCACTTCTTTTACCCACTTATGATTAACTCTTATTAAAAGGTTGGGAACTTTCGATTAAAGAAAGTTTCACTGGTTTGGGATTCTGGAATTAAAAAAGTATTATATATGATTTCATTTATGTTGCTAGCTAAATTTATTTACGAGTTGTCTATTCTGATCGATTATTGATGTGTATAAGAAAACTTGCATATACCGTACTAATTTCATGTGTATTTTTATAAGAGATATTAATTATTATATTAAAAAGTATTAGTATTTTTAGAATTAAATATTTTATTGAAACAATATTAATAATTGGGGATTTCTTGTCAAATATTAGTTAAAATAAGAAGAGTTGAAAGCGGTTTTTAGTGCTAGCTAGTCGAACCGGATCAAGCGAATTTTTCCTAAAAATTCACGGAAGCAAAATAGGAAATTAGCTCTCAGGCTGTCTTACTATAAAGAAAAATATGTGTTAATATAAGGATAATTATGTGTTACTTCGTGATGATGATTTTTTTTTTTTTTTTACTAATTTAATGGTGCAATCTGATTGTTTGAATCTTTATTTACTACAGTTGATCACAAAATTAGAAGGAGAAGCAGATAAAAAACAGAGAGGGGAACCAGATGAAAATAAAGAGAGTGTCGTTTTGTTCTTACAGTAACACACATTTCTCTTCATAGTAACACTATTTTCAATACCTTACAAACATATATGTGTACTGAAAAATAAGTATGTGTTATTTGTCATTACAGTAACACATACATGTACTTACAGTAACACATGTTTGCCCTTATAATAACACAGATCTCGTAGCGAGTTCGGATGTTTTGTGTTTGCACGAATTTTATAGGAAAAATGTGTTTGACCCAATTCAACATGAAAATAGGTTTTGTTGTTCTATCTTTTCGCGAATTTTAAAAAAATATTTGTTTGACCCGATCCGACTCATACAAAATCTGTAATTTTTTTGTTTTGTATTAATTTTGATCCGCAGGTCATATTCACAATTCGTAAATCCATAAAATAATTCAAATAAAATTTTACCTTAATTATAATTATTTTATTAAAATGATTGTTGTACGTGCAAAAGTGTTGCTCAGTTTTATTCTATGCTACATTGTGCTTTAACCTATAATGTGTTGTACAACATATAAAAATATGTAATACATTTATATTAAAACATATTCCTGTTGCTTAATAATTGAGAAAGTCGTGAAAGCGATTAAAAAATAATTGTGGGACATATTTATAATAAATAGGCATGCCCTTGGTGGCATTAAACTTTTCACAAAATGTCGCTCGTTTTAGAAGCCTAAATAGCAACCAATGTAATGATTGTGGGGTACATTTTATCAAGAAAAAAGAAATAAGAAGTTGGGAGCTATATCATGAATTTATTGGTTTAAAAAATTATTAATTCTTAAAGTCCTTTTCACACCCACCCCCAAATCCTTATATTGCATTATATCGAGACCTGGTGGTTTTATCCCCTTTGAACAATAGGGTTTTTCTTTTCTTATTATGTTTTCGTCTTATAATAGTTGATTTTGTTGTGCATCTTATAATTCATGTTGGGATCATCTTGACTCCTTTCTAGCAATAGTTGCCAAGATTTGTGTAAAGCACTTGAATTGATTTAGTATGTGCATCGAATAAAACCTTGCAGATTTGAGTGATGTATTGGATGTAGATAATTGGATGCTGAACTGATCTCTATCTTTCTTTTAAGCCGCCAAGAAAACCCTAAATCTTTAAAATCTTTCCAAATTTCTATTTCTTCTATTTTAGTTTATGGAAAAGAAAAAAAAAGGAAAATGTTTGAAAAATATATGTTTGACGGAGAAAGAAGGAAGCAAATATATGGGTGTGTGTATAATTAATAGAGGATGCAAATAATAATTTAGGGATATAATTGTAAATTGATAGGTGGGTGTATTAAACCCAAAATAAATAAAATATGAGGGAGGTGTATTAAGTAATTGGTGAACTTAGCAAATTAAAGAATGGTGATTCCAGATTTTTTTTTTATAAAATTCACCGGTTCACTTTTTATTATTAATTTATTAGTGAAAAATAAATTTAAAATCAATATAATGCATGATTTTTTAGGAGAACAAATTAATCCACTCTACTCGAAAATTTATGGACACTACAAAAAACTTATCACCCTAACGGGGATTTAAAGAGGGAAATAAACCCTCGTTAATTATCCAAGATTTTAACGAGGGTACTAATTCACTTTGAGCTTTAACGAGGGTAAAATATTAACGTTTACCCCTCTCAAAGTTGAGGTATCACCCTCTAGCGGGGTGAGCTGCTCTCTTATCACCCTCTGGTCACGAGGGTTCTAATCCTTAAATTCTCAGTTCACACTCACGAGGGTTAAAACCCTCTCTTCAATTTGGAAATCTTAGTAATAACATTGATTTATGCCTAACGTCGGGTTTGTAATTGAGCTGGAACTTGGAAAAATAATAAACTCAAGCTAAACAATAAAAGGAGCCAGGGGAAATATTTAAATTCAATTTGTAAATAACCTGAAAACATAATTTGAATAATAAGTTTTGAGCTTACTAGTTATGCTATTGAAGATTGAATTTGAGCTCGATCTCATAAGCATGGTAATTTATAAAACTTAATTTTAATTAAGATTTTTTTTATTTTAAGATTTTTAATTAAAGTAGGATCAAATTAACAACTGTATTTGATATTGAGAATATATATAAAATATTTATTTCACAATTTTATTATAAATATTTTAATTAAATCAAACACTTGTATTAATATATATATATATCATATATAACAATCACTTGTATTATAAATGATATAAGAAATACCAAATAATATATGATACACAAATATTAAGAAAGACTTTGATAACCAATAATTAGTCTTGCCCAAACGGTTTAGCAAAACACGCAAGATCTCCACATACAAGGAGGGTAGTCTCTCGATATTTGTGCCTCCTGGAGTAAACTTGGAAAGAAGGGTAAAATATCGATTGTTGACTTGGAGAAGCGAATAGCTTATACGTACGTGTTACTAAATTGCAACGAGGTGTGCACGTTTATGAGAATTGGTGTTAGTCTATGAGAATTGGTACATACGTATATATATTGTGTGCACGTGTTGATTAATAGTGAAAAAAGAATATAAAAGTGATTATTTGACAATTTTATTGAAAATATTTTAATAAAAATGATCAATATAAGTTGTTGGGAGATGAATTTAATAAAGAAGTTTTGATTAGATCCCAAATCCCCGAGTTATCATATCTAATCTCTTGATCACGAGTCGGGATCTCGATCGGGTCTGTTCCGCTCATCTTCATATCTCGATCTCGATAGTCGTCGATCTTGATCGAGTCTCATCTCGCTTCATCTTCCGACTTGTAACCTTCTCTTCCGAAACTTTGGCTTAGCTTTTCTTCTCTTCTCGATTTGCCTGAGTTCATCGGTTTAACTCGAAACTCATCTAAAACATCCGATCTCGACCAATCTCGAAGACTCGACCTTTTCTTTGATCTTGATCATCTACTTCGATTTTGAGTTCCCCCTCAATTTGTTCTTTTCGAGATCCCCCTCAACTTGTTATCGAATGGAAAAATTAGCTTCAATAACACAAGTTGATAATGTTTTAACCATAATTCATCAAAACTAAAATATCCCAAAAATAAATTAATAGATGGGTGTATTAAGTAAAATTTGAAAATAAATAAAATATGAGGGAGGTGTATTAAGTAATTGGTGAACTTAGCAAATTAGTCCCTGAACACCGGATAGTCTTGGAAAATATAAAATTCACCAAGCACTTTATTATTAATTTATTAGTGAAAAATAAATTTAAAATCAATATAATGCATGATTTTTGCTAGAACAAATTAAGTACACGTCTACACCAAATTTATGGACACTACAAAAAAATGCCGATTTAACGAGGGAACAAAGAAGAAATAAACCCTCGGACCTTTAAATTCTCGGGAAAGTTTTAATAACGAGGGTACTTAAATCACTTGGGCTTTAATCACCAAAATATTAAATTGAGGGCCTTCCCCCTCGGCAAAGTTCGTGTCGATTTCAAATGAACCGCCCGGTAAACAAATAGGTATGTCACTTGAGGGTTAAAATTTTCGCCAAAATGTCGCTCCTGCTCACGAGGGTTGAAAACCCTCGTCAATTTGGAAATCTTAGTAATAACATTGATTTATGCCTAACGTCGTGTACGTAATTGAGCTGGAACTTGGAAAAAATAATAAACTCAAGCTAAACAATAAGGAGCCAGGGGAGTATTTAAATTCAATTTGTAAATAACCTGAAAATCATAATTTGAATAATAAGTTTTGAAAAATACTAGTTATGCTATTGAAGATTGAATTTGAGCTCGATCTCATAAGCATGGTAATTTATAAAACTTATGAGTATTAATTAATTTTTTAATTTTAAGATTTTTACCAATTAAAGTAGGATCAAATTAACAACTGTATTTGATTTTTGAGAATATATATAAAATATTTATTTCAAACCTAATTTTATTATAAATATTTTAATTAAATCAAACACTTGTTATTATATATATATATATATATATATATATATATATATATATATAACAATCACTTGTATTATAAATGATATAAGAAATACCAAATAATATATGATACACAAATATTAAGAAAGACTTTGATAATCAATAATTAGTCTTACCCAAACGGTTTGGCAAAACACGCAAGGTCTCCACATACAAGGAGGGAAAAAGTCTCGATATTTGTGCCTCCAAACGAGTAAACTTGGAAAGAAGGGTAAAATATCGATTGTTGACTTGGAGAAGAGAATAGTTTATCATCGTGATGCTACTAAATTAACCTATTGCACGTTTATGAGAATTGGTGTTAGTCTATGAGAATTGGTACATATGTATATATATTGTGTGCACGTGTTGATTAATAGTGAAAAAAGAATATAAAAGTGATTATTTGACAATTTTATTGAAAATATTTTAATAAAAATGATCAATATAAGTTGTTGGGAGATGAATTTAATAAAGAAGTTTTGATTAGATCCCAAAACCCCGAGTATGACATGTTTTGGTTCTTGGGAGGAATAATCTTGATAGATACCAAATCGGGTTTTTAAGATAGATTAATGTTTAAAAGTTATCTTGCACCATGTATAGTGAGATCCGGATATATAAATCGAGTTAGTCTCAGAAGAAACCACGAGACTTGTGAAGAATCCTTGACTTAAAACCCGAGAATCAAAAGAAACCTCGAGACTCATTTTGACACCCGAAAATCCCCGAGAGACTAAAATAAACCTAGGCTCGGAAAAAACTAAAGACCCCTTATAATTAAATAAATTACTAATTCTTAAAGTCCTTTTCACACCCAGGACCCCAATCCTTATATTGCATTATGTTGAGAAGAAAGACATCGTTGCAAGAGGAAATTCATACAAAAGCGAGCTTTATATCTCTGACTAAACCTTTGGGTGTTCAAGATTTCACTGAACTATCGCTTTTACTTTATATAATGTTAGATCCGGTGAATAAAGAAAATTATTGAAAAAATTGTTTAAGGTTTTTAAATATCATGAATTTTACATATATTTATTGAAAAACTTGATAAAATTTAGAGTCCCGAACAATGAGTCTTAAATTAACTCAAGAAACTAAAAGTTCAAGATTCACGACCTTATCTGACATTTTATCAAGGTCAATACTCGAAGACCGATGGAGAAAATTAGTCTCGAAGAAGTATTTACTCATGCACCACATTTATTACCTATCATGAATCTCTCATTGAATCATTGACAATAAATGACAAAACACCAAGAAGAAATAATTGAATTACCTTTGAAATTCTCGTTAAAGTTAATCTAGTCCCCTTAAATAATAATTAAATAACTTTGTTCATTAATCACCAATATGGATAAATCAACGAGATTCAATACTTTTTATCTTGGGCAATATTATTTCAAATACCAGATAAGAATAAATAGGTATGCCCTTGGTGGCATTAAACTTTTCACAAAATGTCGCTCGTTTTAGAAGCCTTAATAGCATACCAATGTAATGATTGTAGTTTACATTTTGTCAAGAAAAAAATGTTTAAAGTTGGGAGTCAGATCATGAATTTATTGCGTAGATCCTATTATATAAAAGGGCACGGCTACCCACACCCACTAATTTGCTTAGTACACCCATTTAATCATTTTGACAAAAATATCCTTAAGTAAAAATAATAACATACCCCTTATAATTAAATAAATTACTAATTCTTAAAGTCCTTTTCACACCCACCCCAAATCCTTATATTGCATTATATCGAGACCTGGTGGTTGCAAGGGCAATTACCAACCGCTTTCGTACCATCCTCGACCACCTTATGTTGGGATTATACTAGAAAGTATGCTTTTACTTTATATAATCAAAACTGAATTTCGGACTTATTTACTGAAATAAATTGTTTATCACTGATGCTTTAAATATCATCGAATGTTACATATATTTACTGCATAACTGTTCATTAAATAGTACGTGTTACATTGTAGTTAATTTAGTGATACCAAATCACAGAAGATTAAATTAACAGTCCATTGTAACTAAAAGTACACCATTCACGACCTAGATGGAAACGAACAATCCATCGTGAATGGTTGAAGTGTAAGGCTCGGATTGACTTGTCTTGACCAAGAGATTACACTAGTGCATGACTGATGCACTGAATAGGACCTACAGGAGGACAAATTCTTCAGAACTGAACAAGGAAGAATTAGACCTCAGTGGTTCGTTGTTTCTTAACCTTCGTCCCTTAAATAGGATCACGTGGGATTGGTAACTATTGCTTTGACTTATCATGGGTAGCGAATCAGAGAGAGATTCAATACTTTTTATCTTGGGCAATATTATTGGTCACATGTGATTGCTAAGATTTAATACGAAGAATCGTGTGCAAGTACGCTTGTTTGATTTGCCCCCTTGGGAGGTTCATAAGCTTTATCATACCAAATCTTGCAAGTGGAATTAGTTTCCGGTATGGATAATAATGTTGAACCGTTCCTCGACCAAGGACAAAAGATATTAATTAACGGAAAGCTATTTCAGTGGCTTGAATTAATTAATGGGCTAGATAATCTTAAACACGGAAAATAATAACCGGGAACCATATTGACTGTGTTGGGGAATGAGTTGCACAGATCTATTCGGGGTGAATATTTAAATACAAATTTAATTCTTTAATTATTACTAGCATGAATTAATCCTATATTAATTCAAATAATAATTGCAACAACATATCCTGCATATAAAAGCCACGTAAAACCTAAGCATGCGGAATCTATGGGTTTACGTGAACGTACCTCTCGGGATGGCAGTGAATTCGGTCAGACGGACTAACCAAAAGGACTTCCCAAGTATTCCCTTAGCCCTTGCTCAACTATCCGGTGGAAGGACACTTGTCGAACAATTAACAAAAGGAAAAAATAAACTTTGTTGCACCACCTTTGTGGATTTGCTTATTTTTCCAGCACATGGAATTGTGTTTAGAATGAAAGAATCATCCCCTATTTATAGGAGAGGGAGTGGTCGAAATTCTTGTAGAAAATCAATGTGGGAAAAGACTTTTCTTGGTCACCAAGAAATCTTGAATATATCTCCTATATTTTTTTTCCCATAATTAAAATATTCCACAAAATCCCACCTCCTCAAATATTATGGAATTTCGAAAATAATGCCTTGCAAGATTCCAAGATTTGGATCTTCTTGAATTTATGAGATATTCTTGTATTTCAAGAGATACATATCTTCCATAATATCTTTTCAAGAAAATCAAGAAAATCTTTCTTGCCCATTATCTTCAAATTTTCGAAAATTCTATATAGATAACCAAGTTGGAGATTTCTTGAATTTAATGAGATAATCTTGTATTCCAAGAATACATATCTTTATTCCATAACAAAATTCAAAGAAAATCTTTCTCCCTCTTTTATCCATAAATTTCGAAATATTAGGGAAAAATTAAGCAACAATATTGATTTTATTTTAATCACATTTTCAGTTAATGGACTATTTGTTGGGCTACTCAGGGGGCCTTTAGTAGAATTAAGATTGGACCTTCTAATGGACCTTGAATATCTAATATTGAGCCACAATATAATTCAAGCCCATAAATATTAATTAATCTCACTACATAATTAATATTGCACTATCCATCTTAACCCATATTACAGTCAATATGGCTCCCGGTCATTATTTCCCGTGTTTAAGATTATCTAGCCCATTAATTAATTCAAGCCACTGAAATAGCTTTCCATTAATTAACATCTTTTGTCCTTGGTCGAGGAACGGTTCAACATTATTATCCATACCGGAAACTAATTCCACTTGCAAGATTTGGTATGATAAAGCTTATGAACCTCCCAAGGGGGCAAATCAAACAAGCGTACTTGCACACGATTCTTCGTATTAAATCTTAGCAATCACATGTGACCAATAATATTGCCCAAGATAAAAAGTATTGAATCTCTCTCGATTAAGCTACCCATGATAAGTCAAAGCAATAGTTACCAATCCCACGTGATCCTATTTAAGGGACGAAGGTTAAGAAACAACGAACCCACCGAGGTCTAATTCTTCCTCGCTTCGATTCAAAGAATTTATCCTTCAGAGGGTCCTATTCAGCGCATCAGTCATGCACTAGTGTAATCTCTTGGTCAAGACAAACCAATCTGAGCCTTACACCTCAACCTTTCGTGATGGGTTGTTCATTTCCATCTAGGTCGTGAATGGCATACTTTTAGTTACAAGGGACTGTTAATTTAATTTTCTGTGATCTGGTATCACTAAATTAACTACAATGTAACATGTACAAATTATTGAACAATTATGCAGTAAATATATGTAACATTCAATCATATTTAAAGCATCAGTGATAAACAATTTATTTCAGTAAATAAGTCTGGGAAATTCAGTTTCGATTATACAAAGTAAAAGCATACTTTCCAGTATAATCCCAACAATCTCCCACTTATACTCAAAGTCTGCTTTTAAGTATACTACAACATGTCTCGCGTAGTCCGTGACATCTAATGTCACCTACACGAACCTAATAATTTCTCCCACTTATACTCAAAGCAGATTGGCAACGGTTTTGACACCCATTCCACTCACATGTCTCTCGAATGTATTCAGAGGCAGACGCTTTGTGAATGGATCTGCTAGGCTGTCCTCAGACGCTATCTTTGCCACATCTATATCTCCTCTCTTAACGATTTCTCGTATAAGATGTCTTTCCTTTAGTGTGCTTGTTTGACTCGTGGACTCTTGGTTCTCTTGAATTTGCAACTGCCCCTAACAGATATTGCTAGACAAATTCTGAACACCATCCAAGTCCACTAAGAAGATCTAGAGCCCAATCGGTTCTTTCACTGCTTCACAAGCAACTACTTACCCGACTTCCATGGTTGAGTCAGTGATGCATTTCTGCTTCACACTCGTCCATTTGATGGCTACACTTCCCAAATGGAAACACACTAACTGAGGCAGATAATTTCTGGAATCTAAATCTGATTGGAAATCCGAGTCCGTGTAGCCGATGGGGATTGGAGTATCTGACTGATAAATCAACATTCTATCCCGAGTTCTTTTCAGACACTTCAGAATGTTTTTAACTGTCGTCCAATGCGCTTTCCCTGGGTTACTTTGATATCTTGCTACCATGCCTACGGCAAAGCAGATATCCGGTCTCGTTCACAACATTGCATACATAAGGTTTCCGACAGCCGAAGCACAAGGAATGCCTTTCATGTCATCTATCTCCTTTTGCGTCTTAGGGGACATTTTCTTGGATAGATGGATTCCAAGTCCGAAAGGTACGAATCCTTTCTTGGAATCTTGCATGCTGAAGCGTTTCAAGACAGTGTCTATGTATGAAACTTGCGATAACCCGATCATCCTATTCTTGTGATCTCGAGTGATCTTGATCCCAAGGATGTGTCCGGCTTTCCCTAAGTCTTTCATATCAAACTGTTTTGAAAACCATGCCCTTACGTCTGATAACACCTTCACATCGTTCTCGATGATCAGAATGTCGTCTACGTATAGTACTAAGAATACCAATGCAGTTCCGACACGTTTTTTATACACACAACTTTCAAACTCGTTTTGATCAAACCCATAAGACTTTATAACATGATCAAAACATTGGTTCCAAGCTCTGAATGCCTGTTTGAGTCCGTAAATGGACTTCTTGAGCTTACAAACAAGATGTTCTTGGCCTGTTTCAATGAAACCTTGGGGTTGTTGCATATAGATCTCTTCATCAAGACTTCCGTTAAGGAAAGCTGTCTTGACATCCATTTGCCAGATTTCAAAGTCAAAATCTTGTGAATCGATAAGAGAATATGGATGGACTTAAGCATGGCTCTGGTAAAAAAAAGTTTCCTCATAATCGATCCCTTCTTTTCCGAGTATAACCTTTAGCCACTAGTCTTGCTTTAAAGGTTTCAACCTTCCCGTCCGGGTCCTCTTTTCCTCTTATATACCCACTTGCATCCAATGGGTTTGACCCCCATTAAGTGGTTCGACTAGCTCCCACACTCTATTATGAAACATAGAACCCATTTCAGCTTTCATTGCTGTTTGCCAAGAATCTGCATCCTTATCTTGGAGTGCCTCGTCATATGTCCATGGGTCTGATTCTTCTTGTCCGGAATCAAGTCCCGAGGACTCACCTATTCCCATGAATCTCTCAGTCACATCAAACAACCCTCCCACTACTGACGAGGCTCGGTTGTGAAAATGTATCGTTTGGTATATCATCTAAGATGCTGGTTATCGAGGTTTTGCCTCTAAGCTCATTTAAGGTAATCTCACTGGGTTTTTTTGGTTCATATAGTCTTCTTCCAAAAATCTAAAGTGGGTCCGATGACCACCTTTTGATCTTCGGGACTATAGAACATACACCCTTTTTTTTTTCCCTGGGGGTATCCTACAAACAAATTTTTAATTACGATCGAGGATCCACTTTACGGCTTCCTTGTCCAACACGTGGGCGGACACCCCCAAATTCTTATGTGTCTCATACTAGGCCTGCGCCCCGTCCACAATTCTTTAGGAGTTTTGGGAACCGATTTGGATAGCACCAAGTTCAGAATGTAAGTCGCTGTTTCCAAGGCATGACCCCAGAATGACTCGGGAAGATCCGCATAACTCATCATTGATCTAAACATTTCCAAAAGAATTATGTTTCTTTGCTCTGCTACCTCGTTTTGTTGAGGGGTTCTGAGTGCAATGAGCTGGGATACAATCCCTTCATCAGATAAGTAGTTCAAAAACTCATTGCTGAGGTAATAGCCTCTACGATCAGATCGTAGAGACTTGATACGTTCTTCCCTATGATTCTCTGTTTGAGCCTTAAATTCTTTGAATTTCTCAAAGGTCTCAGATTTATGCTTCATAAGGAAATGTAACCGCATTCTCGAGTAAGTAATCATCAATAAAATTACTCATAACCTCCTATTGCTTTGGTTGACATTGGACTACATACATCTGTGTGAACGATCTCTAACACTTCTTTGACCCTATTCCCCTTGGCTCCAAATGCCCTCTTGGTCATTTTACCCTCCAAACATGATTCGCAGGTTGGAATTGGTTCAACTTGGAGTAGCCCTAGTGAACCGTATCTCACCAACCTTTGGATCCTCTTTGGATTTATATGACCCAATCTTAGATGCCAAAGAAGTGTCTCGTTCACGTCTGATGAACGTTTTCTTTTCTCGGAAACAGTTGATGTGTTATAGAATACATTTCGTGAGTGGTGTGCACAATTAATTGTATAGAGATCATTCAACAATGTCCCATAACAGATACACTCATCACTTCAAAAATGATGTCATTCTTATTAGAAGAAACTTAGTGTCCTTTAATCGAATTTTAGAAACTGAAAGTGAATTCTTTCTAAAACTGGGAACATAAAGATAATCTCAAAAAAACTTTATCTTCAAGAGATAGGTGCACTTCTCCCACTGCTTTAACTGCTACTCATGTAGCATTGCAATGTCTGCTACTTGCGTAGTATTGCAATAATCGTTACTATCGTAGCATTGCAATATCTGCCACTTACGTAGCATTGCAATGTCTTCTACTTTCGTAACGTTGCCCAGTGTGATGAGGATCTCACTCCCACTAAGTTGCCGGATCATTTAGAACCCGTGAAACCAACATGATTAGTGGATCTCGTATCAACCACCCACAAATGAGAAGTATACGCCGCTAAACAAGTTTCAACAACTAGTACGTGAGAATTACCTTTCTTTCCGTCCCTTTTGGGGTTGGAACAGGCAAAACCTCCATTGTCCTCTCTTACCGCATCTTAAGCACTTCCTCTTTGGATTTTCCATGACACAACAAGCATTCCTCATCTTACTATTGCCCTTGGCAACAGTTGAGTTTTATTGCTTATGGTCTTTTTGGTCCTCTTCTTTATCTTGCCTTCCTTTGTCCTAGAAGATGAAGACAGACCACTTGCCGTCAAAGCTTGAGTTTGGTGCCTTATCAACATTTCTGCCGAGACCAAAAGCTTGCAACAAATTAGCTAATGAGGCCAAAATGCTCAAAAAAACTTTTTTAGGAGAGTGAAGTACCAAATACATCTGAGTCTCCAGATCATAATCTGCACTCAGAATCTCAAGTTTGTTCAGATGGGCCATCTATTTTGAGGACGTAATCCCTTACGGGTTTGCCCTCCACCATTTTCAGCGACGACATCTCTCTAAGGTGATCCGACGAGTCCCGTGTTTTGACTCGTCAGTTGGCTCATCTGATTTTGGTGTGTCAAGAATCCACTTGTGCTTTTGTGCAGTTAGGACAATTATAATTTTTCGTTTCCAATCAATATAGCTTCCATATTGTATTGATTTTAAGTATAATGACAGTGGATTAAAAGGTAACGACATGCTGAACTGAAATAAACAACTATATGCAATAGCACAAGTATATCACAAGATTCGATCACATGCATCATATTTAAAATCTCAAAAAAAAAATGAACAATGCATCAGCCAACATCTCAAAACAGTTTAAATAAGCCACGTTGGGTGGGTCATTATTTAAACACATTCAAGCGAGTTACAAACAAGAACGATTTACAAACCTTTAATATCCAGATTAATAGTTGGCTCCCACTTGACCAATATAAAATTGACAGGGACTTCGGGGAAGTATATGCATATCAATTTTATACCTAAGTAATAACCATGATTAAATACAGGATTATTATTTCGCTTTGATCGAGCCTCGTTGGGAGGGTCATCGTCGCCACTAGTAATAACCCACAATCATCCGTTTGGAATTCATTCATGTGAAAGCTATCTTTTGACCGTCCCGTTGGGGGAATTTCTCCAAAAGAATTCAAAAATAAATAAATCATGGAGGTCAAAATTAATTCAATTTTATTATCCTAAATAAAATTATCAATTAATTGTTTAATCATACTTAGTAATTTTGAAGGTGAGATTTTTCCATTTGGGCAACTCTCATGCAAACACATTTAAACAAATTAAATAAAGCATAAGATAGCACAAATAAATCAAGCAAAACAGAAAAATAAACATATTGGGCACAAATTATCCAATTGTCATGGTTTGATTTTACTTGATTTGATCTTGAAGAAACACGTCTCGAATTTCTACCACTCGTTCGTCTCGAAAAAATACTTCGTCTCGAAATGCCACGCCAAGCATTAGCAATGATGATGCACGCCAAGATCCGGCCGGCCACTTGCCTAGGGCAAATATCTGACCTCGGCACCGCCCGGCGAGCCGAAACCGCCCGGTGCCTCGCACGCGCCTCGGCGGGCAAAGCCGGCAGATCTCGGTAGGCGGCAGCGCATCGCCTTCGCCTCCGCCCGCGCCCCGCGACCTCGGCGGCGTCCGCGTATCACAGCCCGCGTCATCCGCCCGTCCGCTCGGCTGGAGGCGCGCCGCGGTATAAAATGCGCCTAGCGCCCGCCCGTCTTGTGCCTTCTCCTCACGCTCTCGGCCGCCCTAGCCTCGCCCTATGCGTGCGTGCCGGTAGCCAGCCCGCCCACCTACGCTGGTTCTAGATTTAAATCCTTTAATTCTTCGTCTCTTCGTTTCGATCCGGTTACAATTTATTTACAAAAAATAAATAAACCTAGATCTAGACTAGTCTATTACATTGATCAAATCAAACAAATCCTAGTCTAGTATGGTGGATTTTCTCCGCGAGGCAAAAACAAATCCGAACGAATCGAATTAAAAAATACGGTTTATATGCATGCATAAATAAACACATTAAAATCCATGACAATTGGATACCCTGCAAAACAGATCTAACAGTTCTACTATCCAATTTCAAATTTAATGTCCACGAATTAAATTACAATTTAAAAAATTGAGCGCAAAGCAAAACGGCTTTGATACCAGTTGTTGGGGAATGAGTTGCATAGATCTATTCGGGGTGAATATATAAATACAAATTTAATTCTTTAATTATTACTAGCATGAATTAATCCTATATTAATTCAAATAATAATTGCAACAACATATCATGCATAAAAGCCACGTAAAACCTACGCATGCGGAATCTACGGGTTTACGTGAACGTACCTCTCGGGATGGCAAAGGACTTGGCCGGACGGACTAACCAAAAGGACTTCCCAAGTATTCCCTTAGCCCTTGCTCAACTATCCGGTGGAAGGACACTTGTCGAACAATTAACAAAAGGAAAAAATAAACTTTGTTGCACCACCTTTGTGGATTTGCTAATTTTTCCAGCACATGGAATTGTGTTTAGAATGAAAGAATCATCCCCTATTTATAGGAGAGGGAGTGGTCGAAATTCTTGTAGAAAATCAATGTGGGAAAAGACTTTTCTTGGTCACCAAGAAATCTTGAATATATCTCATATATTCTTTTTCCCATAATTAAAATATTCCACAAAATCTCACCTCCTCAAATATTATGGAATTTCGAAAATAATGCCTTGCAAGATTCCAAGATTTGGATCTTCTTGAATTTATGAGATATTCTTGGATTTCAAGAAATACATATCTTCCATAATATCTTTTCAAGAAAATCTTTCTTGCCCATTATCTTCAAATTTTCGAAAATTCTATATAGATAACCAAGTGAGAGATTTCTTGAATTTAATGAGATAATCTTGTATTCCAAGAATACATACCTTCATTCCATAACAAAATTCAAAGAAAATCTTTCTCCCTCTTTTATCCATAAATTTCGAAATATTAGGGAAAAATTAAACAACAATATTTATTTTATTTTAATCACCTTTTCAGTTAATGGACTATTTGTTGGGCTACTCAGGGGGCCTTTAGGAGAATTAAGATTGGACCTTCTAATGGACCTTGAATATCTAATATTGAGCCACAATATAATTCAAGCCCATAAATATTAATTAATCCCACTACATAATTAATATTGCACTATCCATCTTAACCCATATTACGGTCAATATGGCTCCGGTCATTATTTCCGTGTTTAAGATTATCTAGCCCATTAATTAATTCAAGCCACCGAATGGCTTTCCATTAATTAACATCTTTTGTCCTTGGTCGAGAAATCGGTTCAATATTATTATCCATACCTAAACTAATTCCACTTGCAAGATTTGATATGATAAAGCTTATGAACCTCCCAAAGGGGCAAATCAAACAAAGCGTGCTTGCACACGATTCTTCAGATTAAATCTTAGCAATCACATGTGACCAATAATATTGCCCAAGATAAAAAGTATTGAATCTCTCTACGATTAAGCTACCCATGATAAGTCAAAGCAATAGTTACCAATTCCACGTGATCCTATTTAAGGGACGAAGGTTAAGAAACAACAAACCATCGAGGTCTAATTCTTCCTCGCTCGATTAAAAGAATTTATCCTCCTCAGAGGTCCTATTCAAATTGTCGATCACATGCACTAGTGTAATCTCTTGGTCAAGACAAACCAATCTGAGCCTTACACCTCAACCTTTCGTGATGGGTTGTTCATTTCCATCTAGGTCGTGAATGGCGTACTTTTTAGTTACAAGGACCGTTAATTTAATCTTCGTGATCCGGTATCACTAAATTAACTACAATGTAACATTTACTTAATTATTGAAAAGCTTATGCGAAGAAATATATGTAACATTCAATCATATTTAAAGCATCAGTGATAAACAATTTATTTCAGTAAATAAGTCTGGAAATTCAGTTTCGATTATACAAAGTAAAAGCATATTTTCCAGTATAATCCCAACAGACTGTAATATGGGTTATGATGGATAGTGCAATATTAATTATGTAGTGGGATTAATTAATATTTATGGGCTTGAATAATATTGTGGCTCAATGTTGATAATTCAAAATTCATTGGAAGGTCCAATCTTAATTCTCCTAAAGGCCCCCTAAGTAGCCCAACATATAGTCCAATAACTGGAAAAGGTGTTTAAAATAAAATAAATCTTGTTGCATATTTTTTTCTAATTTTCGAAATTTATGGATAAAAGGGGAGAAAGATTTTCTTTGAATTTTGTTATTGAATGAGGATATGTATTCTTGGAATACAAGATTATCTCATTAAATTCAAGAAATCTCCCACTTGGTTATCCATAGAGAAATTTTCGAAATTTTTGATAATTAAGGGAAAGAAAGATTTTCTTGAAAATATATTATGGAAGATATGTATTTCTTGAAATACAAGAATATCTCATAAATTCAAGAAGATCCAAATCTTGGATTCTTGCCCTATAATTTTCGAAAATACTCCATAACAAAGAGTAGGTGGGATTTTGTGGAATATTATAATTATGGGAAAAAGAATATAGGAGATATATTCAAGATTTCTTGGAGATCAAGAAAGGATTTTTCCACATTATTTTTGCCCCAAAATTTCGACCACCACTACTCTATAAATAGGAGATGATTCTTTCATTCCCAAGTACAATTCCATGTGCTGAAAAAATTAGTAAATCCACAAAGGTGGTGCAACAAAGTTTATTTTCCTTTTGTTAATTGGTCGCAAGTGTCCTACCACCGGATAGTCGAGCAAGGATTAAGGAAATACTTGGGAAATTCTTTTGGTGTGTCTAATCAACAAGACCATTGCCGTCCCAAGAGGTATGTTCACGTAAACTCGTAGAATTTCCGCATGCGTAGGATTTACGTGAATTGATTATATGCATGATTTGTTGTTGGATTATTATTTGAATTAATATAGGATTAATTCATGCTAGTAATAATTATAAGAATTAAATTTGTATTTAAATATTTATCCCGAATAGATCCGTGCAACTTATTCCCCAACACCTTATTGATCCCAACCAAAGTGCCTTCATTCCGGGGCGCCTGATCTCCGACAATATCTTATTGGGTTATAAGTATATGCATTGGCTGAGGAACAACAAAAGCAAACAGGGTTATGCCTCTCTGAAACTATACATGAGCAAGGCCTATGATCGAGTGGAGTGGAATTATCTCGAAAAAATTATGCTTAAGATGGTTTCGATGACAGATGGGTCGGTTTGATTATGGAGTGTGTTTTCTCTCCCACCTATTCCTTTAAGATCAACAATAACATTCGAGGAAGAGTTGTTACAACAAGAGGGCTCCGGCAGGGAGATCCACTATCCCCCTTTCTCTTCGTTTTGGTTTCCCAAGGTCTCTCTTCAATCATTAACTCCCATGCAGTTGAAGGAAGGATTACAGGAATCAGGTGGTTAGAGGTAGTCCCATGATCACCCACATTTTCTTTGCCGATGATAGCCTTATGTTCTTTAAAACCAACAAGGATGACGTCCAAACGTTGAAAAAGTGCTTACGGGATTACAAGAAGGCCTCCGGGCAACTGATTAATTTTGATAAATCGGTTATCTCGTTCAGTAAAAACACCTCCCCGGACAACATCGCCTTCACCAAAGACTGTCTCCACATCCATTTTTTGCCAAGGCCACGACCTGTACCTGGGACTCCCTACCTTCACGACCCATATTAAGAGACTTCAATTTGGCTACCTGAGGGATAGAGTCTCTAAGAGAATGGCTAGCTGGAAAAATAAAATTTTCTAGGATGGTGGTCGGGAGGTTCTCCTCAAATCTATAATCCAGGCTATCCCCACTTATGTTATGTCATGCTTCAGGATTCCCACTTCCCTGTGCAGCGATATTGAATCGATGTGTGCGCGCTTCTTGTGGGGAGGGAACCCTTCGGATAAGAAAATTCATTGGAAAGAGTGGAAGATGCTCACCAAGCCTAAAACGAAGGGGGCTTGGACTTCAAAGACCTAGTCACTTTCAACAAAGCCCTCCTGGCAAATCAGATTTGGAGGATTATCATCTATCCCGATTCTCTGGTGGCCAAAGTTTTCAAAGCCATGTACTTCAAACTCACCGAAATTATGGAGGCCACACTCGGCTCTAACTCCTCCTATATCTGGCGATCTATTATGTGGAGCAAACCGGTTATCTCGGATGGCCTGTTTTGGAAGATAGTCAATGGTGATGATGTTCATGTTAGGAAAGATAGGTGGATCCTGAATCTCTACTCTGGAAAAATCACCTCTTGTACCACTTATGAGTGTCCAGGAACTAATGTCACCAACTAACTCTTGGGATGCTGCAAAAATCAACAGACTCTTCCTTAACTACAAGATTGATTCTATAAGGAAAGTTCCTATTGACCGCTACGGCTGCAGAGACTCTCGATTCTTGCGTTTCACCAGGAAAGGGCTCTATATTGTTAAATTGGCCTATTATAATGCCCACTCCTCCATGCTTAAAACTGATGTCAAGGGGACATGTTCAACCAGCCACATTCCGACTTTCTGGGCCAAGATTTGGAAGCTAAATATCCCTCCTAAAGTCAAGATTTTCCTGTGGAAGGCGACTCAAGATGTGATTGCCTCCGAAGCAAACCTAGAAGCTCACCATGTTCCCTGTCCTCCCAGGTGTGTTCTTTGTGGTTTCTATTGGGCTGATACTAATCATGTTTTATTTTCCTGTCAGACGGCTAAAATGGCGTGGAAGAACACAAAGTGGGGGACCCTAATTAAGAAAATGAGGGGTTACTCCCCAGAAAGTCTTACCATACACTTTATCCAGTCCATGGAGGAGGCCGATCTTGAAAAAATTGCCACCAAGATGTGGGGTGTGTGGAAAGGAAGATGCGACCTCTCTCACAAAAGAGGGGATCAACAAAATTGGGCGTCAAGGACAATCCAAGCCAACTGGACTGAGGTCTTTCTCGACCAATATCACTTTGAAAGAAACAAACTGACTCAGAGAGAGATCAAGCCAACCAACATTTTCATACCCACTCAGGCAGAGAATCACGAAGACAATTTTGTTATGAAGGTGGATACATCTTACAATGAATCCACAATGTATTTCACCATTGGCTTCTGCATCTACGCTCCGGGGGGTAAACTCTGGGCTGTTGGGTTTCATAAAATTAATCCTCCTGGTTCGATTATGGCGGCATAAATTGTAGCCGTCATTGATGGCATGACCTTCTGGTTGAATGACCCGATCGGATTTATCTCAATTTACTCAGACTCTATTGATGTGGTTAAAGCCATTATGACAGATTCTACTCACAAGGGCTTCGAAGAAAATCTGATTATTAGGGTACGAGACCTGACTAGGAACACCTAAGTGAAAGGTGTTTGGTGTTGCCCACGTTCGAGCAACACAACGGCGGACAACCTGACAAAGCTGGCAACCAAATCTCCCCTCCTTTAAGATTGGGTGGGCGATGATATCCCCAGACATTTTTTGTCTTTAGCTCAGGATCACCACTCTTTGTAATTTCGATGATATGAGCTCTCAAAAAAAAAAAAAAAAAACTTTTTGAAACTTTATTTAATGTAAATGGATAGATCATTATGGGACGAAATATAATTATTTCCTGATAAAAATCCAAGATATATCCTTGTAACCCCAAAAGAGTGAACCATAATTTCAATGGTTAAATGTACATGATCTTGAACTCAAAATCATGGACTTAAAACTCAACCAACATATATATCAGCCCTAAAGCTCATAATATGATTTTAAGTTTCAAAATTTAAATTTAACCTTAATTGAGTTTTTTTTTTTCCGAAACAAAAGCCAGGTAATTTGCAAACATTGCAAATATCAGGAAGGACATCCACATGATCTGGAAGCTCATCCCAATAATAAGAATTCTCCTAATGACAAGAAATTCTTGCAAAAAAATGTGCCATTTTATTGGCATTCCGACTAACCCATTTCACTGCAAAGCCACTCCACTCCGAACAAATGAACTTTCCATTGAGAATATAGTCCCCAAACGAGGATCTGTCTGTGATCGAAGAACTAAAAGCGTCACCGGGAACCTTAATTGAGTTGTGATGCTCGAAACTGAATGAAGTTTTTAAAAATTAATTTGAACCATTAAATTAATCTGCTTAAGTTGACTTGAGGAAATTCAAACTTGAATCTTCGTGTGGTGTAAGCTTGGGACTTAGGAGTATGCTCCTCTCTAGGTCTCAGGTTCGAATCTCCTTAATTGCGATCAACTCTTGAGATGAGTCAGTCCATACAGAGCTTCGCTCTGGCTTGAAGTGGGGCCCCCGCTAGTAGACGATGAGTTATGGTCTCCCAGATTAGTCGGTCTTCGAGCCGATACCAAGTTATAAAAAAAAAACTTGAATCTTCAAAATTTGATTCAAATCAATCATATCTCAAGTCATAGCTCAATTTGAAATAGAAAAAAAAAATATTTTAAAGTATAAATTTTCTAAAATTATTACTAAAAGGTACAATTTTTTAATTATTACTTTATGGTACAATTATACTTATACATACGTAATTGAATTTGTACATTCGATCACATAATGTGTAAATTCTAGTAGTATGTACAAAAAATTATGTTTTAAAATAATAAGTAGAGACTTTGTAACTTTTGGACAATCTTAAAAAAATTTCAGCCCGATTGGGCTTATTCGAGTTCGATTGTTCTACATTTACAAATTTTTAAACATATTGTCTCATATTTACAGATTTTAACACATATTTTCTTATATTTACATATTTTAAAATATATTATCCTACATTTCCAAATCCGTAAAATTATTGTCCATAAAACACCATCCCCTAAGTTATTAGCCTTAAAAACATTATTTCTCCAAAAAGATCAATATTAAAAAAGTAAAAGTTACAAGCTAAAATTAAATTTGAAATTTATGTAAACGAATTGTGATATTAACTCGAATTTTTCCAACGAAACACTGCAAGTGGTGATCTGAGTTCATTGGGAGGATGAAAATAATATAAAATGAACTTTTGGAAAACTTTCCAAACAAATAATTTGGACGTAACTCGTATTTACCATTTGGTAATGTACTTCCATGTCTTAGTCTAAATAAGGAATGGTAAAAAAATGAATCGGTCCCATGAACCATGTTTATGCTACGATCTTGAATTATTTGACATATTTCAACAGATTTTTCTAACTCATTAAACTTGATTCGTATCATAACTCATGTCGCTTTAGTCTTTTGAATTATTTTTGAAATAGATATTGTTCTGATATTTTATCTCTCTTTATTTCATATTTATCTTTAATATTGTAATTTCAAATTTCAAATTTCCTGCAAATGTGTTGTGTGTTTAATTTTTCAAGCAATAATATTTATTGTTAAGAATATTTAAATAATATTAGTTAAGGTTAATTTTGGAAAAAATTAAATATATCCTTAATTTGTTTTAAAAACCCCAGAATGACATCTATTAAAAAAAATGAGGGAGTATATAACAAATTGTTGTGTAAGATATGTATTGATTCATGATTTATGAATCAGCAATATTAAGGTCCATATTTTAGCTAATTAATTAAGGATTAAATCAAGTCATTTACGAAGACTAAATCAAAGATGATCGACTTTCAAATTCAAATTGGAAATAAATATCTTTATTTATACAAGAAATACCCGAACCTGCCGGCTTCATCAAATTTGGAAAAAAATCGTGGATCAAGGAAGAGAGTCTTGGAAAAAAATCAAGGAGATTTCCTAATTCCTATTAAGATTTTTTTTGTAGAACCACATCAAGAATTATGTATTCATGCTGTTGAGGGAAATTAAATAAAAGGATTAATTCCGCACCTCTCTACAAGTTCGAGTTTTTAGATGAGATTGAATTGTTTTATGGTATCAGAGTCTCTGGCTCAACTCAGATCTTGGGTTCGATTCCCGTGAATCGAAAACACTCCATCCATTTAAATTGTCCACTCGTTGGGCCTCCTCCCCAGAGGGGCAGAGACAATGATTCGGCCCACGAGTGAGAGGGAGTGTGGATGGAAATTAAATGAGACTTCCTCCCCAGAGGGCAGAATAATGATTCGGCCCACGAGTGAGGGGGAGTGTTGACGGAAATTAAATAAGGCTTCCTTCTTAGAGGGCAGAGGCGGGGAGTGTTGAGGGAAATTAAATAAACGATAACAAATTCGAGCTTTTAGATGAGACGAAATTCTTTCACATGGGATAATTATGTGTTACTTCGTGATGATGATTTTTTTATTTTTTTTACTAATTTAATGGTGCAATCTGATTGTTTGAATCTTTACTTACTACACTTGATCACAAAATTAGAAGGAGAACCAGATAAAAAACAGAGAGGGGAACCAGATGAAAATAAAGAGAGTGTCGTTTTGTTTTTACAGTAACACACATTTCTCTTCATAGTAACACTATTTTCAATACCTTACAAACATATATGTGTACTGAAAAATAAGTATGTGTTATTTGTCATTACAGTAACACATACATGTACTTATAGTAACACATGTTTGCCCTTATAATAACACATATCTCGTAGCGAGTTCGGATGTTTTGTGTTTGCACGAATTTTATAGGAAAAATGTGTTTGACCCAATTCAACATGAAAATGAGTTTTGTTGTTCTATCTTTTCGCGAATTTTAAAAAAATATTTGTTTGACCCGATCCGACTCGTACAAAATCTGTAATTTTTTTGTTTTGTATTAATTCTGATCCGCATGTCATATTCACAATTCGTAAATCCGTAAAATATTTCAAATAAAATTTTACCTTAATTATAATTATTTTATTAAAATGATTGTTGTACGTGCAAAAGTGTTGCTCGGTTTATTCTATGCTACATTGTGCTTTAACCTATAATGTGTTGTACAACATATAAAAATATGTAATACATTTATATTAAAGCATATTCGTGTTGCTTAATAATTGAGAAAGTCATGAAAGCGATTAAAAAATAATTGTGGGACATATTTATAATAAATAGGCATGCCCTTGGTGGCATTAAACTTTTCACAAAATGCCGCTCGTTTTAGAAGCCTAAATAGCAACCAATGTAATGATTGTGGGTACATTTTATCAAGAAAAAAGAAATAAGAAGTTGGGAGCTGTATAATGAATTTATTGGTTTAAAAAATTATTAATTCTTAAAGTCCTTTTCACACCCACCCCCAAATCCTTATATTGCATTATATCGAGACCTGGTGGTTTTATCCCCTTTGAACAATAGGGTTTTTCTTTTCTTATTATGTTTTTGTCTTATAATAGTTGATTTTGTTGTGCATCTTATAATTCATGTTGGGAGCATCTTGACTCCTTTTTACCACTTTATGCCAAGATTTGTGTAAAGCACTTGAATTGATTTAGTATGTGCATCGAATAAAACCTTGCAGATTTGAGTGATGTATTGGATGTAGATAATTGGATGCTGAACTGATCTCTATCTTTCTTTTTTAAGCCGCCAAGAAAACCCTAAATCTTTAAAATCTTTCCAAATTTCTATTTCTTCTATTTTAGTTTATGGAAAAGAAAAAAATGGAGAAAGAAGGAAGCAAATATATGTTTGACGGAGAAGAAGGAAGCAAATATATGGGTGTGTGTATAATTAATAGAGGATGCAAATAATAATTTAGGGACATAATTGTAAATTAATAGGTGGGTGTATTAAGTAAAATTTGAAAATAAATAAAATATGAGGGAGGTGTATTAAGTAATTGGTGAATTTAGCAAATTAGCGGGTGTGGATAGCCGCGCCGTATATAAAATTCACCAGTGCACTTTATTATTAATTTATTAGTGAAAAATAAATTTAAAATCAATATAATGCATGATTTTTGCTAGAACAAATTAAGTACACGTCTACTCAGAAATTTATGGACACTACAAAAAAACGCTGATTTAACGAGGGAGTTTAAAGAGGGGAAATAAACCCTAGTTAATTATCGAGGGTAACGAGGGTAAAATATTAACGAGGGCCTTCCCCCTCGGCAAATTTGAGGTGTCAGCTGCCCTCGGTAAACATCAGCTGACAGGTCACGAGGGTTCGAAATCCTCGCCAAATTCTGCATGCCTGCTCACGAGGGTTGAAAACCCTCGTCAATTTGGAAATCTTAGTAATAACATTGATTTATGCCTAACGTCGTGTACGTAATTGAGCTGGAACTTGGAAAAAATAATAAACTCAAGCTAAACAATAAGGAGCCAGGGGGAGTATTTAAATTCAATTTGTAAATAACCTGAAAACATAATTTGAATAATAAGTTTTGAGCTTACTAGTTATGCTATTGAAGATTGAATTTGAGCTCGATCTCATAAGCATGGTAATTTATAAAACTTATGAGTATTAATTAAATTTTTAATTTTAAGATTTTTAATTAAAGTAGGATCAAATTAACAACTGTATTTGATTTTGAGAATATATATAAAATATTTATTTCACAATTTTATTAAAAATATTTTAATTAAATCAAACACTTATATTAATATATATATATATATATATATATATATATATATATATCATATATAACAGTCACCTGTATTATAAATGATATAAGAAATACCAAATAATATATGATACACAAATATTAAGAAAGACTTTGATAACCAATAATTAGTCTTGCCCAAACGGTTTGGCAAAACACGCAAGGTCTCCACATACAAGGAGGGTAGTCTCTCGATATTTGTGCCTCCTGGTAGTAAACTTGGAAAGAAGGGTAAAATATCGATTGTTGACTTGGAGAAGTGAATAGCTTATACGCACGTGCTACTAAATTGCAACGAGGTGTGCACGTTTCAGGAACTATCAGTTGAATTATGAATGTTGGATCCAGGTGAATAAAGCAAATCTGAAAAATTGAAGGTTTTCAGAAGCATGAAGTTTTCTCAGGTTTTTACTGAAAAACTCAGGATAAAATTGAGAGTCCTGAACACTGAGTCTTGGGAAACTCAGTAAGTCTGAAGTTCAGTACTCAGTATTATACTGACATTTTATCAAGGTCAATACTCAGTAAGACTGGTGGAGAAAATTAGTCTGAAGAAGTATTTACTCATGCACCACATTTATTACCTATCTGAATCTCAAGAATCATTGACAATAAATGACAAAACACCTGAAGAAATAATTGGGCGGGACCTTTGAAATTCTAAGGAAAGTCAATAGTCTACAGGAACAATAATTAAATGCATTGTTCATTAATCACCAATATGGATAAATTGGCGGCCAGTACTTGCAAAATCGTCTTTTCAAATACCCGTATTTATAATAAATAGGTATGCCCTTGGTGGCATTAAACTTTTCACAAAATGTCGCTCGTTTTAGAAGCCTAAATAGCAACCAATGTAATGATTGTGGGGTACATTTTGTCAAGAAAAAAGAAATAAGAAGTTGGGAGTTGTATCATGAATTTATTGTGTAGATCCTATTATATAAAAGGGCACGGCTACCCACACCCACTAATTTGCTTAGTACACCCATTTAATCATTTTGACAAAAATATCCTTAAGTAAAAATACTAACATACCCCTTATAATTAAATAATTACTAATTCTTAAAGTCCTTTTCACACCCACCCCCAAATCCTTATATTGCATTATATCGAGACCTGGTGGTTGCAAGGGCAATTACCAACCACTTTCGTACCATCCTCGACCACCTTATGTTGGGATTATACTGGAAAGTATGCTTTTACTTTGTATAATCAAAACTGAATTACGGACTTATTTACTGAAATAAATTGTTTATCACTGATGCTTTAAATATAATCGAATGTTACATATATTTACTGTATAACTGTTCATTAAATAGTACGTGTTACATTGTAGTTAATTTAGTGATACCAGATCACAGAAGATTAAATTAACAGTCCCTTGTAACTAAAAGTACATCATTCACGACCTAGATGGAAACGAACAATCCATCGTGAAAGGTTGAAGTGTAAGGCTCGGATTGGCTTGTCTTAACCAAGAGATTACACTAGTTCATGACTGATGCACTGAATAGGACCTACAGGAGGACAAATTCTTCAGAACTGAACAAGGAAGAATTAAACCTCAGTGGTTCGTTATTTCTTAATCTTCGTCCTTTAAATAGGATCATGTGTGGTTGGTAACTATTCCTTTGACTTATCACGGGTAGAGAATCAACGAGATTCAATAATTTTTATCTTGGGCAATATTATTGGTCAGATGTGATTGCTAAAATTTAATACGGAGAATCGTGTGCAAGTACGCTTGTTCGATTTGCCCCCTTGGGAGGTTCATAAGCTTTATCATACCAAATCTTGCAAGTGAAACTAGTTTCCGGTATGTATAATAATGTTGAACCGTTCCTTAACCAAGGACAAAAGATATTAATTAACGGAAAGCTATTTCAGTGGCTTGAATTAATTAATGGGCTAGATAATCTTAAACACGGGAAATAATAACCGGGAGCCAGATTGACTGTAATATGGGTTAAGATGAATAGTGCAATATTAAGTATGTAGTGGGATTAATTAATATTTATGGGCTTGAATAATATTGTGGCTCAATATTGATAATTCAAGATCCATTGGAAGGTCCAATCTTAATTCTCCTAAAGGCCCCCTAAGTAGCCCAACATATAGTCCAATAACTGGAAAAGGTGTTTAAAATAAAATAAATCTTGTTGCATATTTTTTCCTAATTTTCGAAATTTATGGATAAAAGAGGAGAAAGATTTTCTTTGAATTTTGTTATGTAATGGGGATATGTATTCTTGGAATACAAGATTATCTCATTAAATTCAAGAAATCTTTCACTTGGTTATCCATAGAAAAATTTTCGAAAATTTTGATAATTAAGGGAAAGAAAGATTTTCTTGAAAAGATATTATGGAAGATATGTATTTCTTGAAATACAAGAATATCTCATAAATTCAAGAAGATCCAAATCTTGGATTCTTGCCCTATAATTTTCGAAAATACTCCATAACAAAGAGTAGGTGGGATTTTGTGGAATATTATAATTATGTGAAAAAAAATATAGGAGATATATTCAAGATTTCTTGGAGATCAAGAAAGAATTTTCCCACAATATTTTTTCCCCAAAATTTCGACCACCACTACTCTATAAATAGGGGATGATTCTTTCATTCCCAAGTACAATTCCATGTGCTGGAAAAATTAGTAAATTCACAAAGGTGGTGCAACAAAGTTTATTTTCCTTTTGTTAATTGTTCGAAAGTGTCCTACCACCGGATAGTCGAGCAAGGATTAAGGGAATACTTGGAAAGTTCTTTTGGTGTGTCTAATCAACAAGACCATTGCCGTCCCAAGAGGTATGTTCACGTAAACTCGTAGAATTTATGTGAATTGATTATATGCATGATTTGTTGTTGGATTATTATTTGAATTAATATAGGATTAATTCATGCTAGTAATAATTATAAGAATTAAATTTGTATTTAAATATTTATCCCGAATAGATCCGTGCAACTTATTCCCCAACAACTGGTATCAGAGTCTCGATTTCGGGCTCTGAATTTTAAATTGTAATTTAATTCATTTTCAATAAATTTGAAATTGGATAGTAGAATTGCTATATCTTTTTTGCAGGTATCCAATTGTCATGGAATTTAATGTGTTTATTTATGCATGCATATAAATTGTGGTTTTTAATTTGATTCGTTCGGATTCGTTTTGCCTTGTGAGAAAATCCACGAGTAGATTAGGATTTATTTGATTTGATCAATGTAATAGACTAGTCTAGATCTAGGTTTATTTATTTTTTTTGTAAATAAATTGTAACCGGATCGAAAACGGAGGCGGAGACGAAGAATTAAAGGATAAGATCCGAATCCCAAGTGGGCGGCGTCGTCCGCGGCTAACATGCCAAAAGAGGCAGGCACGCTGACGATGCGGACGCCGTAGCAGCACGCGCACGGGGCGGGGCGAGGCCGAGGGGCCGAAGCCAGCGTGGTCGCCGCCTGCGCATGGGTGGGCGATAGGGCTCACGCTGGGCGCCAGCGCGAAGCGATGGATCGGACGAACCGAAGCGCTGCTGATGCGGATCTGTGCCGCTGAAGTTCATTGGCGAGGTGAGGCGGCGAAGGCTGCTAAGACGGATGCGCCAAGATCGCCGCCGAGCCATCGCCGAGGCGCGCGTCTGGTCGCTATATCGACTTGGCCAAGTGGCCGGACGGATGCGGGCGTGCATCCCGGCTGCGAGCTACTTGGCGTGGCATTTCGAGACAGAGTTCTTTTCGAGACGATCGAGTGGGAGAAATTGAAGACGACGTTTTTTCAAAATCAAGCCAAGAAAAATCAAACCATGACAATTGGATAATTTGTGCCCAATATGTTTATTTTTCCGCTTTGCTTGATTTATTATTGTGTTTTCTTGTGCTTTATTTAATTTGTTTAAATGTGTTTGCATGAGAGTTGCCCAATGAAAAATCTCACCATCAAAAATTACTAAGTATGTTTAAATAATTAATTGACAATTTTATTCCGGATAATAAAATTGAATTAATTTTGACCTCCATGATTTATTTATTTGTGAATTCTTTTGGAGAAATTCCCCCACAGGGAGATTCAAAAGTTAGCTTTCACATGAATGAATTCCAAATGGATGATTGTGGATTATTACTAGTGGCGACGATGACCCTCCCCACGAGGCTCGTTCAAAGCGAAATAATGATTCTGTATTTAATCATGGTTATTACTTAGGTATAAAATTGATATGCATATACTTCCCCGAAGTCCCTGTCAATTTTATATTGGTCAAGTGGGAGCCAACTATTAATCTGGATATTAAAGGTTTAATAATTGTTCTTGTTTGTAACATGCTTGAATGTGTTTAAATAATGACCCACCCCACGTGGCTTATTTAAACTGTTTTGAGATGTTGGCTGATGCATGTTCATTTTTTTTTTTAGATTTTAATATGAAGCATGTGATCGAACCTTGTGATATATTTATGCTTATGCATATTATTATTTATTTCAATTCAGCATGTCGTAACCTTTTAATCCACTGCTATTATACTTAAAGTCAATAGAATAAGTATGGAAACTATATTGATTGGAAATGGAAAATTATAATTGTCCTAACTGCACAAAAGCACAAGTGGATTCTTGACACATCAAAATCAGATGAGCCAATTGACGAGTCAAAAATGCAAGACTCGTCAGATCACCTTGCGAGAGATGTCATCGTTGAAATTGGTGGAGGGCAAACCCGTAAGGGATTACGTCCTCAAAATTGATGGCCCATCTGAACAAACTTGAAGTTCTGAGTACAGATTATAATCTGGAGACTCAGATGAATTTGGTACTTCATTCTCTGCCCAAAAGTTTCTGGGCAATTTTGCCTCGCTAGCTGATTTGTTGCAAGCTTTTGTCTCGGCAGATATGTTGATAGGGCACAAAACTCAAGCTTTGATGGCAAGTGGTCCGTCTTCATCTTCTAGGCCAATGGATGGCAAGAAGAAGAAGGTCACCAAAGGCCATAAGCAATCAGACTCAACTGTTGCGAAGGGCAATGATAAGATGACGAATGCTGGTGGTGTCAAGGAAAATCCAAAGAGGAAGTGCTTAGGCTGCGGTGAAAGAGGACAATGGAGGTTTGCCTGTTCCAACACTAAAAGGGCCGGAAAGAAAGGTAATTCTCACGCACTAATTGTTGAAACTTGTTTAGCGTTGTATACTTCTCATTCGTGGGTAGTTGATACAGGATCCACTAATCATGTTTGCTTCACGGGTTCAAACTGATCCGACAACTTAGTGGCAGTGAGATCCTCACCACACTGGGCGATGCTACGAGAGTGGCAGCTGAAGCAGTGGGAGAAGTGCACCTGTCTTTTGAAGACAAAATTCTAATTTTAAGAGATGTTCTTTTATGTTCCCAGTTTTAGAAAGAATTCACTTTCAGTTTCTAAAATTCTGTTAATAGACACTTAGTTTCTTCTAATAAGAATAAAATCATTTCTTGAAATGATGAGTGTATCTGTTATGGGACATTGATGGAAAATCTCTATAATTAACTGTGCACACCACTCACGAAATGCATCCTATAACACATCAACTATTTCTGATAAAAGAAAACGTGAACGAGACACTTCTATGGCATCTAAGATTGGGACATATAAATCCAAAGAGGATCCAAAGGTTGGTGAAAGACGGTTCACTGGAGTTTCTCCAAGTTGAAACTATTCCAACCTGCGAATCATGTTTGGAGGGTAAAATGACCAAGAGGGCATTTGGAGCCAAGGGGAATAGAGCCAAAGAAGTGTTAGAAATCGTTCACACAGATGTATGTGGTCCAATGTCAACCAAAGCAAGAGGATGTTATGAGTATTTTGTCACTTTTATTGATGACTACTCAAGGTACGGTTATATTTTCCTTATGAAGCATAAATCTGAGACTTTTGAGAAATTCAAAAAATTTAAGGCTCAAGCAGAGAATCATAGGGAAAAACGTATCAAGTCTCTACGATCCGATCGTGGAGGCGAATACCTCAGCGATGAGTTTTTGAACTACTTGTCTGATGAAGGGATTGCATCCCAGCTAACTGCACCCGGAACCCCTCAACAAAACGGGGTTGCAGAGCAAAGAAACAGAACTCTTTTGGAAATGGTTAGATCTATGATGAGTTATGTGGATCTTCCCAAGTCGTTCTGGGGTCATGCCTTGGAAACATCAGCCTACATTTTGAACTTGGTGCCATCCAAATCGGTTCCCAAAACTCCCAAAGAATTGTGGACCGGGCGCAAGCCTAGTTTGAGACACATAAGGATTTGGGTGTGTCCGGCCTAAGTGTTGGACAAGGAAGCCGGTAAATTGGATCCTCGATCAGAATTAAGGTTGTTTGTGGGATACCCCAAGGGAACAAAAGGGTGTATGTTCTATGGTACCGAAGATCAAAAGGTGGTAATAAGCACCCACTTTAGATTTTTGGAAGAAGACTATATGAACGAAAGAAGACCCAGAAGTGAGATTACCTTAAATGAGCTAAGGGGGCTAACCTCAATGCCAACTGTATAAGATGACATACCAAACGACACACTTACACAACCGAAACCTCGTCGTAGTGGGAGGGTTGTGAAACAGCCCGAGAGATTCATGGGAATAGGAGAGTCCTCGGACTTGATTCCCGGACAAGACGAATCAGACCCATGGACATATGACGAGGCAATCCAAGACAAGGATGCAGATTCTTGGCAAACAGCAATGAAAGCCGAAATGGGTTCTATGTATCATAACAGAGTGTGGGTTGAACCACTTAATGGGGTCAAACCCATTGGTTACAAGTGGGTGTATA
This sequence comes from Stenogyne calaminthoides, assembly GCA_037126765.1. Classification (NCBI taxonomy): domain Eukaryota; kingdom Viridiplantae; phylum Streptophyta; class Magnoliopsida; order Lamiales; family Lamiaceae; genus Stenogyne; species Stenogyne calaminthoides. The sequence continues at coordinate 37,793,584 of JBBCBC010000002.1, forward strand.
AGAGAAAAAGAGGACCGGACGTGAAGGTGGAAACCTTCAAGGCAAGACTCGTGGTGAAAGGTTATACTTAGAAAGAAGGGATCGATTATGAGGAAACTTTTTCGCCCATAGCCATGCTCAAGTCCATCCTAATTCTCTTATCGATTGTTGCGCATCTCGACTTTGAAATCTGGCAAATGGATGTCAAGACAGCTTTCCTTAACGGAAGTCTTGATGAAGAGATCTATATGCAACAACCCCAAGGCTTCATTGAAAAAGGCCAAGAACACCTAGTTTGTAAGCTCATGAAGTCCATATACGGACTCAAACAGGCATCCAGAGCTTGGAACCAATGTTTTGATCATGTTATAAAGTGTTATGGGTTTGATCAAAACGAGTTTGAAAGTTGTGTGTACAAAAATTGTGTCGGAACTGCATTGGTATTCTTAAGACTATCGTGAGAGCGACATTCTCGATCATCGGGAGCGTTGTAAAGGTGTTATCGGGGCGTAAGGGCATGACTTTCAAAATAGTTTGATATGAAGGACTTAGGGAAGCCACACACATCCTTGGGATCAAGATCACTTTCGAGATCGCAAGAAAAAGATGATAGACTTGTCGCAAAGCTTCATACATAGACAATCGCCTTGAAACGATTCAAAGATGCGAGATTCCAAGAAAGGCTTCATACCTTTCGGACATGGAATCCATCTATCCAAGAAAATGTGCCCTAAGACGCAAAAAAGAGATAGATGACATGAGAGGCATTCCATATGCTTCGATTTGTCGGAAGCCTTATATGTATGCAATCGTTTGTATGCGAGACCGGATATCCGCTTTGCCGTTGGCATGGTGGCAAGATATCAAAGTAACCCGGGGAAAGAACATTGGATGACAGTTAAAAACATTCTGAAGTATCTGAAAAGAACTCGGGATAGAATGTTAATTTATCAGTCAGATAGTCTAATCCCCATCGGCTACACGGACTCGGATTTCCAATCAGACATAGACTCCAGAAAATCTACCTCCGGTAGTGTGTTTTGCATGGGGGGGAGGAGCCTTGACATGGAGAAGCGTCAAGCAGAAATGCGTCGCAGATTCTACCATGGAAGCCGAATATGTAGGCTAACTGCGAGGCGTGAAAAAAAGAAGCGGTTTGGCTCAAGAACTTCCTAGTGGACTTGAATGTAGTTCGAATTTGCCCAAAGAATCATTTGTTTATTTTGACAATCTTTGGAGCGATTTGCAAATTCAAGGGAACCAAGAGCCCACAAGGCCAACAAACACATTGAAAGGAAATACCATCTTATACGAGATATCGTTAAGAGATGAGATATAGATGTGGCAAAGATAACGTCAGAAGACAACCTAGCAGATCCATTCACAAATGGTCTGCCTCTGGATACATTCGAGAGACATGTGGAAGGAATGGGTGTCAAGACCGTTGCCAATCTGCTTTGTGTATAAGTGGGAGAAATTATTAGGTTCGTGTAGGTGACATTAGATGTCACGTATTAGAAACTACACGAGACATGTTGTAGTATACTTAAAAGCAGACTTTGAGTATAAGTGGGAGATTGTTGGGATTATACTGGAAAGTATGCTTTTACTTTGTATAATCAAAACCTGAATTTCGACTTATTTACTGAAATAAATTATTTATCACTGATGCTTTAAATATCATCGAATGTTACATATATTTACTGCATAAATGTTCATTAAATAGTACGTGTTACATTGTAGTTAATTTAGTGATACCAGATCACAGAAGATTAAATTAACAGTCCCTTGTAACTAAAAGTACACCATCCACAACCTAGATGGAAACGAACAATCCATCGTGAAAGGTTGAAGTGTAAGGCTCGGATTGACTTGTCTTGACCAAGAGATTACACTAGTGCATGATTGATGCACTGAATAGGACCTACAGGAGGACAAATTCTTCAGAACTGAACAAGGAAGAATTAAACCTCAGTGGTTCATTATTTCTTAATCTTCGTCCCTTAAATAAGATCATGTGTAGTTGGTAACTATTGCTTTGACTTATCACGGGTAGAGAATCAACGAGATTAAATACTTTTTATATTGGGCAATATTATTGGTCACATGTGATTGCTAAGATTTAATACGGAGAATCGTGTGCAAGTACGCTTGTTCGATTTGCCCCCTTGGGAGGTTCATAAGCTTTATCATACCAAATCTTGCAAGTGGAACTAGTTTCCGGTATGGATAATAATGTTGAACCGTTCCTTAACCAAGGACAAAAGATATTAATTAACGGAAAGCTATTTTAGTGGCTTGAATTAATTAATGGGCTAGATAATCTTAAACACGGGAAATAATAACCGGGAGCCATATTGACTGTAATATGGGTTAAGATGGATAGTGCAATATTAATTATGTAGTGGGATTAATTAATATTTATGGGCTTGAATAATATTGTGGCACAATATTGATAATTCTAGATCCATTGGAAGGTCCAATCTTAATTCTCTTAAAGGCCCCCTAAGTACCCCAACATGTAGTCCAATAACTAGAAAAAGTGTTTAAAATAAAATAAATCTTGTTGCATATTTTTTCCTAATTTTCGAAATTTATGGATAAAAGGGGAGAAATATTTTCTTTTAAATTTGTTATGGAATGGGGATATTTATTCTTGGAATACAGGATTATCTCATTAAATTCAAGAAATCTCCCACTTGGTTATCCATAGAGAAATTTTCAAAATATTTTATAATTAAGGGAAAGAAAGATTTTCTTGATTTTCTTGAAAAGATATTATGGAAGATATTTATTTCTTGAAATACAAGAATATCTCATAAATTCAAGAAGATCCAAATCTTGGATTCTTGCCCTATAATTTTCGAAAATACTCCATAACAAAGAGTAGGTGGGATTTTGTGGAATATTATAATTATGGGAAAAAGAATATAGGAGATATATTCAAGATTTCTTGGAGATCAAGAAAGGATTTTCCCACATTGTTTTTGCCCCAAAATTTCGACCACCACTACTCTATAAATAGGGGATGATTCTTTCATTTCCAAGTACAATTCCATGTGCTGGAAAAATTAGTAAATCCACAAAGGTGGTGCAACAAAGTTTATTTTCCTTTTGTTAATTGTTCGCAAGTGTCCTACTACCGGATAGTCGAGCAAGAATTAAGGGAATACTTGGGAAGTTCTTTTGGTGTGTCTAATCAACAAGACCATTGCCGTCCCAAGAGGTATGTTCACGTAAACTCGTAGAATTTCCGCATGCGTAGGATTTACGTGAATTGATTATATGCATGATTTGTTGTTGGATTATTATTTGAATTAATATAGGATTAATTCATGCTAGTAATAATTATAAGAATTAAATTTGTATTTAAATATTTATCCCGAATAGATCCGTGCAACTCATTCCCCAACACCTTATTGATCCCAACCAAAGTGCCTTCATTCCGGGGCGCTTGATCTCCGACAATATCTTATTGGGTTATAAGTGTATGCATTGGCTGAGGAACAACAAAAGCAAATAGGGTTATGCCTCTCTGAAACTAGACATGAGCAAGGCCTATGATCGAGTGGAGTGGAATTATCTCGAAAAAATTATGCTTAAGATGGTTTCGATGACAGATGGGTCGGTTTGATTATGGAGTGTGTTTCCTCTCCCACCTATTCCTTTAAGATCAACAATAACATTCGAGGAAGAGTTGTTACAACAAGAGGGCTCTGGCAGGGAGATCCACTATCCCCCTTTCTCTTCGTTTTGGTTTCCCAAGGTCTCTCTTCAATCATTAACTCCCATGCAGTTGAAGGAAGGATTACGGAAATCAGGTGGTTAGAGGTAATCCCATGATCACCCACCTTTTCTTCGCCGATGATAGCCTTATGTTCTTTAAAACCAACAAGGATGACGTCCAAACGGTGAAAAAGTGCTTACGGGATTACAAGAAGGCCTCCGGGCAACTGATTAATTTTGATAAATCGGCTATCTCGTTCAGTAAAAACACCTCCCCGGACAACATCGCCTTCACCAAAGACTGTCTCCACATCCATTTTTTGCCAAGGCCACGACCTGTACCTGGGACTCCCTACCTTCACGACCCACAGTAAGAGACTTCAATTTGGCTACCTGAGGGATATAGTCTCTAAGAGAATGGCTAGCTGGAAAAATAAAATTTTCTCGGATGGTGGTCGGGAGGTTCTCCTCAAATCTATAATCCAGGCTATCCCCACTTCTGCTATGTCATGCTTCAGGATTCCCACTTCCCTGTGTAGCGATATTGAATCGATGTGTGCGCGCTTCTTGTGGGGAGGGAACCCTTCGGATAAGAAAATTCATTGGAAAGAGTGGAAGATGCTCACCAAGCCTAAAAACGAAGGGGGCTTGGACTTCAGGGACCTAGTCACTTTCAACAAAGCCCTCCTGGAAAATCAGATTTAGAGGATTATCCTCTATCCCGATTCTCTGGTGGCCAAAGTTTTCAAAGCCAGGTACTTCAAACTCACCGAAATTATGGAGGCCACCCTCGGCTCTAACTCCTCCTATATCTGGCGATCTATTATGTGGAGCAAACCGGTTATCTCGGATGGCCTGTTTTGGAAGATAGTCAATGGTGAAGATGTTCACGTTAGGAAAGATAGGTGGATCCTGAATCTCTACTCAGAAAAAATCACCTCTTGTACCACTTATGATAATAACGTGAGTGTCCAGGAACTAATGTCACCAACTAACTCTTGGGATGCTGCAAAAATCAACAGACTCTTCCTTAACTACAAGATTGATGCTATAAGGAAAGTTCCTATTGACCGCTACGGCTGCAGAGACTCTCGATTTTGGCGTTTCACCAGGAAAGGGCTCTATACTGTTAAATCGGCCTATTATAATGCCCAATCCTCCGTGCTTAAAACTGATGTCAAGGGGACTTGTTCAACCAACCACATTCCGACTTTCTGGGCCAAAGATTTGGAAGTTAAATATCCCTCCTAAAGTCAAGATTTTCCTGTGGAAGGCGACTCACGATGTGTTGGGAGATGAATTTAATAAAAGATTATATGATTTTGATTAAGATCCCAAAACCCCTGAGTATGACATGTTCAGTAATGATCTTGATAGTTGAGTCAGGATTCAGTTTTAGAGTATTCAGGATGTTATCTGCAAAATGTATAAGTCAGCAGATATAGTTTCAGAATAGTCTCTGAAGACTCAGTATGAAACTGAGAGATCAAGACTCGAAGATGAAGACTCAAGAAAAAAAGACGGTCGATAAAATTGAAGACTTAGAAGACTCTGAAGACTCAGAAGACTCAGAAGACACAAGACTGAAGACTGAGTATCTGAAGATCAAGAAAACTAAAAAGCACAAGAATTATCGAAGACTTCGAGAATATCTTGAATGCTCGATATGAACTCAATGTTCCGAGGCACCAATATAACTATCCGGGAGGATGCAATCTTGAGAGAAACGCGATGCCTTAAAAAGTCAGATATTGCCAAGACATTCAAATGCAGACAAAAGGAACTAAGTCAGAAGTATTGTTAAGGTTATATCAAACTCAGAGTTTGTGATCAAAAGAGCCGTTAAAGGTGTCTACCCTTAATCAAGACAAAAGTCAAAAAGAGAAGATGACACATGCACCATCTTGACAATGACAAAGGACAAGTCAAAAAAAAGATGTCGGATGTCACGAAAGTTCCAGATCGCAAAAAGTGAAGATCGGCTACATGAAAGACTATTGCCTAAAAAACGTGTTAGGGAGTTTCAAACTCTAAATATAGCCGTTTCTCACACACCATAAGAGGGAACTCACGGTTATCTCTCCAACGGATAGTTTTCAAGAGTGACCTTGGTGTATGCCTATAAATCTTGGTGACCCTCTACATAGTAAGGTTACGGAAATTTATACGCAAAACAAGAGCTCAAACTTATTCTTATGAAAGTTAAAGCACTTTCGAAAATACCTTAAATTTCCCAAGTGCTTTTTATATTGAAGAGAGCTCACTTTACTAAGCCTAGCGTGATAAGTTTTATCCAAAGCTTAGTCGAGATATCCTAACCCTTTGCATTGTGCTTTATTGTAAAGGATATCTCATCCTAGTTGAAACCAACCAAGAAACCCCAAACCCTTGAGAAGGTAGTTGGAGTGTGTTTGTTGGTAAGTAGAGTTGTAAAGAGTTAGTAAACTACGCGGAGTAGTCGAAAAACTCTAGAAAAGAAGTTAGTAAGCTACGAGGGGTAGTCTGAAAGCTTGTGTGTGATTGAGTAAGTAAACTACGAGGTAGTCGAAAAAACTCAAGGTCGGGTTGAGTAAGTAAACTACGTGGAGTAGTCGAAAAAACTCGAGGCGAGTTGAGTAAGTAAACTACGAGGTAGTCGAAAAGCTCGGTTTGATAGTGAATTTCTCTCAAGAGTCGGGAGAGTGGATGTAGGAGCTTGAGTCTCTCGAACCACTATAATCGCCGTGTTCTTTATCGCTTTCTTATCTCGGCTTAATTGTTGCATCAACTTGATTTTGAAAGCATACTTTTCATTGATATTCAGGTTGGAATCAATCCAATTGAAAGTTGCATAAGTAATTCACACCTAATCACTATTTCATAAGGGGAAGGTTTTTCAAAGAAAAGCTTAAAACGCGAGTATAATCTAAGGGCCAACCATTCAAGACGATCGGTAGTAGCTAGAACAGATATAGTTACCAAAACCGAACTCTCATCCGAGGATTCATGAAGTTAGTTATCCGATCCAAGCAACTCGGGATCTCTAACACTCGAGGACTCGGTTGGGATTATCTCGAGGTATCTGGCGCGGCTTCGATCATTGTCTCGAGAGACTTTGACTCGAGAGCAATCTGTGCTTCTCGAACCTAATCTTGAGATTTTCGACCCAAGTGACCTCGAAGAAAAAGTTTTAAAATCAATTGAACACGTGTATTCCCCCCATACACGTAAGACTCGTTCCCCACCGGGACCAACAAGTGGTATCGAGCGGTGGTTCAACTTGACCACTCTTTGTGTTGACCAAAGTTTTATTTTCAAAAATACTTGTGGTCTATCCGAATCGATCTTATTTGGTTGAAATTTGTTTCTTTTCAAAAGATCGAAAAAAATGTCTTCTAAAAACTTCCCATGTTCTCGGTGAGAACTATGATCTATGGAGACCGAGAATGCAGTACATCTCGTATTCCAAACATGAGCGTATGTGGAGAGTGGTCTCTCAAGGACCATTCAAATTCTTGTGGTGAATCCTGCAATTTCTGAAGAGGAGAGAATTGACCCTAGAGAAGAATTTCCTAAGTCGATGACCAACTAACTCCCCGAGGAGAGGAAGTTAGTCAATCTAGACTACATGGCAAAAGACACACTATATAGTACAATTGATGATGGTGTGATGGGAATGATCTCTCACCGTAATATCTTTGCTAAAGAGATATGGGATACACTAGGTTGTTATGTGCCAAGGCACGATCATATAAAAAGAAAACAAACTTTCAAATTGGCAATTGGAAAGTTTGACGGTTTTGAAAATGGATGATGGTGAATCAATAGACAAATTGGAAGTCGATTCACTAGCATCATGAATGATCTAAATGCACTTGGAAAGAAATATCCACAAAGAGAAGTGGCATTAAAAATTCTTAGAGGTCTTTCTAAGAAATGGGATATTCATGCAAAGGTGATTGAAAACACCAAGAACATTAGCTCAATGCCATACCAACAAGTCTTCTCTGAATCGAAGCCTATGAATTTTTAATTGATAAGAAATCCAAAAAGGTCGACAAAGAAAGATGATTCTTCATCAAGTAAAAATGTGGCTTTAAAAGCAAAAAGATAAAACACAATAAAAACTAAAAGAAATCTCGAGAACCCCCATGCCAAACATCGGGATGAGCTTGAGGAAAAGCTAGCGATGGCAAGGAGGTTTGACCGACTTAATAATAGATTTGGAAAATACAAAAGCTTTTACAGAAACAACAGTACCGAAAAAACCCGAGGACGGATCAACCGAGAAAGAAGAAGGACTGAAAATTTGAAGGATCTTCATCCGTAAAGAAGGACTCCAAGTCCAAAGAAGAAAATGATCGGGATGATGATGCCAACAGATGCTATAATTGTCGGAAGAAAAAGGTCACTTCCAAATGATTGTCCGAGTTGAGTGCTAAGGAGAGAAGAGAAAGACAAGCTAAAAAAGAGACCGAAGTTCTCAAAGGCCATGGTTGCGAAAAAAGAACATTCTACGAGGAGGAATCTAGCTCTTGGATGAGATATTCTCGAACCAAAGGATAGTGATGACATCTCGGTCGATGGCCATTGAGGAGGTAAACTCTTCATCTCTTATTGCTCCTACATTAGCACAAGAGTTTTCAAGTTCCAATGAAAAACAAATCATTTTGACTGATGGATTCTTTTGAGAATCGATGAAGGACTATCTTTGTTTTTGCAAGGATCGCTAAATAAAACTCAAGAGCGTATAAAGGAATCAATCTTTGAAAATCTAAAATGGAAAGACTCTAGCAAAAACAAAATCACTTCTCAATTTATGGGAGCTACTGATGAACTAGATGTTCTGAAAGTACAACTCTCAGAGAAAGAGAAGTTGATAGAGACCCTAACTGAAAAGCTAGAGAAATCCACTGAAGAAACTCAGCTAATCAGAACTAAGTTCAATGACCTCTCTGAGAAGCATGAAACTCTACAAGACTGTGAGGATAGTGCACAGAAGAAGTTAACTCTATTGAATAATGCATCTAAAGTAATAGATGAAATTGAGTTACCAGAGATCTGTGACTATAAAAATCTGGATTGGGATACATTCCGGGGGAACCTCACAAGGTCATCTCGAATCTTTGCATCATGTAGCAAGAAGACAATCTTTGTAAAACCCAATGGCACCAACACTTCAAACCAAGTAATGCCCAAGGTTGTAGATAAGGGAAAAGGACCTATGGTTTCAGTAAAACTGAATGATCAGGTTAGAAAGCCCAAACCTCAGGTGAAGGCTAGAAAACCTGAGCAGCCAATTAGAAAATTTCAGGCAGGTACTTCAAAGCCTCAGGCTAAGAATGCAAACTTGAAAGGATCTACACCGAACCATCGAGAGGAATCTTGAAGAAGAAAACACTCAAAGCAGAGATATTCTCAATCAAGAGACCAAGTCCTCAATCTAATCGAAAGGCCCAGATTTCAAGATGCATAACCTAAACCTTACTTGCCTAAAGGTAAAGGTTATCTCAACCCGAATCAACAAAGATTTAGACCGGGTCGCACAAAAAGCTAAGCATCCGAATGTAGGCCTGAACCAAAGAAGAATTCAAAGGCACATGTTCAAGCTAAAGCTAGCACACATATACAGAAAACTGCTAAGGCACCCAGAGTAGTGGATGTATATGTTGATGTTTACGGAAGACAGATCAGCCACTCTAAAGTAATGAGAGTTGTCAGGCAGATTTGGATTCCGAAAGGTACATCTAACCTTGTAGGACCCTACACAAATTGGGTACCTAAGAATTAATTTGTTTTTCAGGAGGAAAACAAGGGCACTAAACTGACTAAAGATCACATGGCACTGATGAGCCGAGATGAAAAAACTCCTGATATATGGTATCTTGACAGTGGATGTTCAAGACATATGACAGATACAAGAAGTTACTCGCTGACTATGTTGAACATAGAGGCCCACAGATCACTTTTGGAGATAACTCCAAGGGACAGACTGAAGGATATGGAACTTTGGAAATCGACTCAGTTCATATCCATGGTGTTTCATATGTATCTGGATTGAAGCATAACCTGCTTTCAATTAGCCAATTCTGTGATAAAGGTTTTAATGTTGAGTTCTCTAAGAACTTATGTTTTGTGAAAGATGATACATCACATAAAGTATTCTTGATCGGGTACAAGAAAAGGAATGTGTATCTTCTTGATTGGAGTTCAACTCCTAAAGATACATGTTTAGTTGCTAAAAAGTTCCACAGATACCGATTGGTTATGGCATAAAAGAATGAATCACCTAAATTTCAAAACCCTGAACAAGCTTGCAAGATTAGCTCTTGTGAGAGGGTTACCTAACGAAGTGTTCAGTAAGGAACATATTTGTGATGCATGCCAGAAAGGCAAACAGATAAAAGCATCATTTAAAAGTAAAGTTGAGGTTTCTCTTTGAAAGAATACTTCAGTTACTTCATATGGATCTTTTTGGTCCTATAACACCTGTGAGCACAAATGGCAGGAAATACACATTGGTAGTAGTTGATGACTACTCGAGATATACTTGGGTCATATTCTTACTTAGTAAGAAAGAGACTCAGATAAAACTGCCAGAGCTACTGAAAAGGCTCAGTATTGAGAAGAATCTGAGTGTGGTCAAAATCAGATCTGACAAAGGAACTGAATTTATAAATCATATTATATCTGATTATTGTGCAGCAAATGGAATTTCTCATGAAACATCACCGCAAGGACCCTCAACAAAATGGTGTTCTTTGAAAGAAGAACAGGACTCGAAAGAAGTTCGCAGGACAAAGATAAATTTGGTGATATTCCTAAAAGATTTTGAAATTTGAAGTCATCAACACTTTGATGCTACTCATAGAATAGATCCATGCTGACTAAGAGTCAAGGCAAAACACCTTATGAGCTTTGGAATGAAAGGAAGCCTCTTGTTTCTTTCTTTCGTGTGTTTGGTTGCAAGTGTTTCATACACAATAATGGTAAAGATCAGTTGAAAACTTTTGATAGTAAAGCTGATGAAGGAATATTCTTAGGATATTACGAAGTCGATAAAAAGCTTCGAGTTTACAACCTGTAGGACTCTTATTGTGGAGGAAACACCTCATGTTGTTTTTGATGAAACTATTTGTGTTCGGAAGAAACAGAACATGATCTTGAGATGAACCGACTAAAAGGATCACCAGATTAAGCCCGAAACAAAAAGAAAACTCATCTCATCGAACTCGAAAAGTAGAAGTCGGTCACAATCTATGATTGGGTGACTCGAACTCGAATAAAGAAGTTCGAATGGAAATCGGGATGGTGAGACTCGGAAAACCAAAGACTCCAAAGGTAACCAATCTGAGCAGACACAAGTTCGGACTTCGGTATGTGATGCCAATGAAGATGTGGTCACAAAATGAGGGCAAATCTCGAATCTATCAACCAAAGGGGAACAAATGTCTCGACAATGCTCTCAATAGAATTTCCCCGAGGAAGATGATTCACTTTCTCCTTTTCATTGTTCCTCGAAGTTCTTCGATATAACTGAACCTAACATTTCAAATGTTGAGGATACTATTGAAGGGGAACATCAAGAAGGAAATGGTTAGATAGTCATCCTACAAGTCGATTGTGGGTGATCTAACCGAAGGTGTTAAAACAAGAAGGTTCCATGGTGAAAGTGCACTATTCTCTTTGCTTCCTATCGGAGAAAAAGACTCCGCAGAGATTGGTGAAGCTCTACAAGATTCATTGGATTCTTTATCGCTATGCAAGATGAAATTTGAATCAATTCTCAAGGAATGAAGTATGGGAGTTGGTAGATAGACACGAAAGCACAATGTCATTGGAACCAAGTGGGTTTTCAAGAATAAAAGAGATGAAAACAACAACATTGTAAGAAACAAGGCAATGCTAGTTGCACAAGGTTATTCCCAAGAAGAAGGCTTGGATTATGATGAAACCTTTGCACCACTTGCAAGACTAGAAGCCATCAGATTGTTTCTTGCATATCTTTGCCCACATGAAGTTCACAATCTATCAAATGGATGTGAAAAGTGCATTTCTGAGCGGTGTGCTTAAAGAAGAGGTTTATGTGGAACAACCTCCGGGTTCAAAGCAGAATGACCAAGTTTACTGTGCTCGGAAAAAGCCTTGTATGGTCTCAAGCAAGCACCGAGCATGGTATGATACTCTTTCTCGGTTTCTTCTTGACCATGGTTTTGTCAAAGGAATCGTTGATAGAACTCTGTTCGGGATAGAGGATGGGAAAGATATCTTCTTGGTTCGGATATATGTTGATGACATCATTTTTGGATCTCCAAACCATCACCGTGTGAAAAGTTTTCAACACCGATGAAAGGCAAGTTTGAGATGTCAATGATGGGAGAGATGAATTTCTTTCTAGGTCTTCAAGTGAAACAATCAAAGGAAGGAATATTCATCAACCGTGCAAAGTACACCGTAGATCCGATTGCCAAATATGGTGTACAAAATTGCAATGCGCTTAGGATTCCTATGAATACTAACTACAAGATGGATCCCGATTCGGAAAAGGCAAATCAAGAAATCATCTTCGATTATAGAGGAATCATTGGATCATTGCTCTATCTCACGACAAGTAGGCGGATATAACATTTCTTTGTTGGGATATGTGCAAGATACCAAGCTAATCCTAAGACTAGTCACATGGAGGTCGCTAAAAAGATCTTGAGATATCTTAAGGGCACAATGAATAGAGGATTATGGTATCCACCGATGATAACCTTGAATTAACCGTTACTTTCGATCTCGACTATGGAGGTTGCGAGAATTGACAGAAGTCCACAACAGAACTTGTCAATTTCTAGGAAGCAAACCGATATCTTGGTTTTCAAAAGCAGACCTCGATGAGCAACCAAGATTATCGGAAATTTGAATGCATGGTCTGCGAGAAAGTCTGCGTGCTCGAATTCTTTTCGCTCGGACAACAATTAAGGGATTATAAAGTTGTGGCCAATGAAGTACCAATATTTTGTGACAATAATAGTGCCATTGCTATTTCACAAAATCCGTTATTACACACCGGATGCAAGCATGTGGATATCGGACATCACTTCATCGAGATCATGTCGAGAAAAAAGGACATAAGGATGGAGAAAATTCATCTTGATAGGCAAAGAGTCGATATCTTGACTAAACCTTTGGTTTGAATCAAGATTTCGTGAACTTTCGATTGAATTAGGGATGTTGGAACCAGTGTATAGAGTAAATCAAAATTGAAGATTTTTCGGATACATGAAGCTTTCTCGAAATTCTCTTGAAAAACTTCGGGATAAAATGAAATCTTGAATCGAGTCTCAAGAAACTCAGATTCTTGATAGGTTGTACTTTCGGTAACATCTTTGAACCCTTTCAAGATTTCGATTATTATCTTGACATTTTATCAAGGTCGATTACTTTCAAGAAGACCGATAGAAGGAAATTAGTCTCAAGAAGTAATGACTCATGTGAGCCATTTATTGCTTAAATAAAACTCAGTAATCATTTGCAATAAATACAAAACACCTGAGGAATGTTTTGGGTGGGATCGTTTTAAATTCCGAAGAAGGACAGTCATTTAATGCTCTGCCACATTATTGACCACAGAGGATATTTTGGCGGCTTACTTTTCGGAGATCGTCGGTTCATATACCCGATTAATCGGAGATTAATCTCAACCGTTACTTTTCACCTAACCTACACGATTCCCCACGATCTCGGCTATCTATACCTCTTCAAGCCATTCAAGCCAAAATTTTATCAAACCCTTCGTTCCCAAATACTCAGAACTAAAATCCCTTTTTGCCGAAATCGCAAAAACCCTAAAGCTTCAAATTCTTCAATCACATTCTAAAATGGCTCCAACCGGTATGCGAAAGATTGGTCATAACCAATAAGCCATGGTACGAGTTCATTGTCCCACTTGAGAGCTCAACCAACTCAAAGCCAGAAGAGGAGGCTCTGAATATGATCCGACTGGCCAAACTCACCCATCTAGTCGCAAGTCGACCAGACCAGGAGTTCGCAAAGGAGGTAATCGAATTCATCTGCAATTTGAAAACAAATGAAGAAGATTGTATGCACTCTTCGATTACCGTATCTCATCTAGATCACTCATCAAAATACGCCGATTTTGAGAGGGAGGTGTGCATTGTTCCAAAAAAATCAAATGATGTGTTTGAGCTATGTGATAGAGGAGAGGATCCCGCGATGTATATGTCGGGAAGAGAGCGAGAGTACCTAGATAGGATTGCCGAGAATCTGTGAAGTTTGAGGCAACTTTGAACAAGAAGCACCTAAAAAGCCACAATATCGTGTCTTTGATGGATATTATGAGCAAGAGCGTCATGAGTCTTCAAGGGAGTTTTGAGCAGATTAGTACCCAAGCTCGGGATCGATGGCGGCGATCGAGGCATCTCCCACCACCGACTTCAACCGGCTAAATTCTTAGTCCGGATGGTGTCGGAGCAAGCCAAGATCATAAAGAGAGTCAATGGGGAAATCACAATGAAAGGCAAGATCCACCATGCCACCAAAATTGCCTATATTTTGGAGATGTCGAGAGGAAGAGGATATCTTCGCCAACTCAACCCCATTCCCTAAATCCAAAATTCTCTTCAAACCCATTTCTTTGTGAAGAAGAAGGTGCTATTCGAGGGAAAAAGAGAAAAGAAGGTAGAATCACCTTCCGCGGGCTTTGAGAAAGAGATTCAACAAACCAGGGGAAGGTTCTCATTGGAGGCAAAAAATAGAGCAAGGAGCAAAACTGCTGAGGCGAAGAACCTCGCCCAAAGCGCAGAAGATTGGTGGTTCTCACCGACGATGGTAGCAAAGATTCCGGCGGAGAGACAACCCGAGGGCCAAATCGCTCAAAGTTCACCTTTACAAGTTGGCTCAGTTATCTCAAGGACACAGATCGATCGAGGAAGCGGTCTTCTCTCGAGGTCTTTGGAGACATCACTCGATTCGGATAAAATTTCTCAGAAATTTTTCAAAGAGCTCAGACCTCGAAATGCCTACCTCGGATGAATAGGCTCGGATCAAGAGCCCATTTCAGAGTCGATCTGAAGATGTGCGGTGCTCGACCGTCAAGCCAACTAAGACTCATATTGAGGAAATGCCACCAGTCTCGTAACCCACTCAGATGCAAACCGAGGACTGAATGCACAAGCCAGATACTCATCGAGGCTCGGGGAGCAAAATGTACTCGATGAGCTCTGAGTGACCTCATCGCTGATCCCTTAGCGAAGCCTCTCATCGAACCGAGAGCCCGAGATGGAAGAAAGGCGAGGCTGAAGAAGGCGAATGGAGGAGCAAGGGGGAACGGTTCATCCTTGACCGATACCCTGAGCTCAGCTCATACCCTGATCTGCAAGATATATTCTTCAGATTAAGGACGACAATGTATATCCTCAATCAGACTCTTCCCGAGATGCTTGATATTGCTGCATTCATAGGGGAAGACTGGTGGAATGAGGAGACAGCCTTCCTGACCGACTTCTCAGGGTTCAGAAGGACAAAGCTCAGATTGAAAAATTCCGATTTTGATGAGTGGTTCGAGAAAGCTAGCCGAGAAGAAAGCAAATGAGGTTGGTGCCCCGAAAAATGGAGACAAATCCAAAGATGGAGATGGGGACCAACAGGGAGAAGTTGAGGATCAGTCTCAAACAGAAATAGAGACTTCTGTTGCTGATCAACCTCAGACTTAAGCTAGTACTCTTCAGGTACCTTTTGGCACTATTGATAATGATGCCAGAGTTACTGAAAGTACTATCTTTAATTTTGAAATGTCTGATAAACAGACTGAGGCTCAATTGGAGGATGGAGCTCAGGATGAAGCGAAGCTCAGGATGATCAAACAACCTGTATAGGTCGCGAAGGTCAGCCGAGATTGATCTCACTCCCGTAATGGAGAAACTTGAGAAGATTGAGCCAATGGCAATCAAAATTGCTCAGATGGAAGAAACATTGACCAATCAAGCTCAGATAATGGAAGGACTTAGCCATTCTTTAGAACTGGTGCATATACAAAACACTCTGACCACTCAGATGACCTCCATGGAAGAAAAGCTAAAAGAAAAGCTGGAGGGAGTCAATGCAGAGATAAGTGATGAAATGAAACAAAAGCACCGAGTCGATCAATTACTAGAGGTGAAACCGACAGAGAAATATGAGGTGCGGATCAAATCATTGTTGAGGAAATGAGCTCGGTTTCATGACCAAGATGACAGAGATGCTTAAAGATGCACTCTCTGGCCAGTTTGCCCACATTTCTGAAGAACTGTCTGTGGGCTAAGAACCACATTAGAAGAATGGAAGATGAGCAAGATCAGCTAGCAGGAGAGATCCACTGTGTGAGCAAAGAACAAAGATATCATATGGACACAAATCTCTCGGACTTCTTCCAAACTACGGTGCCAAGAGGGAAAGGGAAGATGCAGACCTCGGGAAGTTCATGGCACGTGCTTTGGAAAAAGAAGGCTCGAAAGATCTTTGAAATGTACAATTTAGCCCAAGCCTTTAAAGAAATCGATCTTTCTTGAGAAGTTAAAATTTGCTCAAGTAGAGAAGCCATCCTACATTCGAAGTTTCTAAGCAAACCAAGCTTGAGGTTGCAAGAGAGAAACGAGTGTTAGAACTAAGGTTGGAACAAGCCAGTTGGTCTTTGAATCGCCTATGAAGAGGAAAGCCTTGGGCGTTGTTCAACCCAGAAGCAAGCATCTGAAAAGCTTCTAAGCCAACCCAGAAAAACGATTACGAAAATGAAGAAGAATCTGAGTCTCAACCTCGGAAGAAAGTCTTCAACTCGGAGAGGCTCATGACACTCCAAAAAGAACAAGCTAAGAAAGCTACTTGCTTGGTCTCGTGAACTTCGTGATCGAAAAAGAGATAGATCGAAGAGCGTAAAACGCGAAGGAGTGACTTGAAAGTTTTGCGAGCAAGAGGAAGGAACATCGAAAGCGGCTGAAGTGGCCCCATGTTGATAAATGGATGCCCATTAAACTCAACGACATGTGGGAAGAAGTGAAGAGAACCTTCTGGTTCAATTTTGATGTTCTCAGGGAATGGAGAAGGGAAGGCTCTGATCAGAACGAAGCTTTCATTGAACATCTTCTCACCTTTTATCCAAAGTATCTACAAAAGTCGGATTAACCTTGCGGATGAAGGTGGAGTACGATATAGTAGCCCCCTCCCATATTCCTATCCTCCTCCGAAACTTGGTAATGGCTTGGTAAATGAAAAGGCCATTACGCAAGAAATTGCTCAGTACGCTGGTCAGATGGGACTAACTGGAAACAGTCCAGACATCATCAGGGAAAGAAATGAGCTGAAGAAGAGATACTTCGGAATGTTTGATCTGGAAGTGCCCACTGATGAAATCGAAAATGAAGCAAAAGAGAGCGGTAAGATCAAGAGCCAAATCTGAAGACTAAAAACTGAAGACTCAGAAGATTTTGTGTTTCTTCAAATGTTTGTCTTTTTGATTTTGTTTGATAAATTCATTGTAATCTGTAAAGCTACACTTATCATCAATGAAGATTTATCATTATGCTCAAAAGATAATACCTCATTATCTTATTTTACATGTCTTTTGATATGCCTGATTACTGATTGTTTGGTGATGAAATTCTTGGGAGACTCTCTGAAAATTTTTTTTTTTGAGATTCTCTCGATTCAGAAAAAACTGTTGGGACATAACCAATCTTGTAATAGATAAAAACCTAAACACGAGAATAGGTTATATACTTGTAACAAGATAGGTTTTGGCATCATCAAAAAGGGGGAAATTGTTGGGAGATGAATTTAATAAAAGATTATATGATTTTGATTAAGATCCCAAAACCCCTGAGTATGACATGTTCAGTAATGATCTTGATAGTTGAGTCAGGATTCAGTTTTAGAGTATTCAGGATGTTATCTGCAAAATGTATAAGTCAGCAGATATAGTTTCAGAATAGTCTCTGAAGACTCAGTATGAAACTGAGAGATCAAGACTCAAAGATGAAGACTCAAGAAAAGAGCAACAAGATAAATCAAGACTTAGAAGACTCAAGACTCAAGACTCAAGACACAAGATCAAGACCGAGTATCTCAAGATCAAGAAAACTAAAAAGCAAGAAATTATCAAGACTTCGATAATATATCAATGCTCGATATGAACTGAATGTTCCGAGGCACTGAATATAACTATCTGGAGGATGCAATACTGAGAGAAACGCGATGCCTTAAAAAGTCAGATATTGCCAAGACATTCAAATGCAGACAAAAGGAACTAAGTCAGAAGTATTGTTAAGGTTATATCAAACTCAGAGTTTGTGATCAAAAGAGCCGTTAAAGGTGTCTACCCTTAACTGAAGACAAAAGTCAAAAAGAGGAAGATGACACTGTACCATACTGACAATGACAAAGTGACAAGTCAAAAAAAGATGTCGGATGTCACGAAAGTTCCAGATCGCAAAAAAAGTGAAGATCGGCTACATGAAAGGCTATTGCCTAAAAACGTGTTAGGGAGTTTCAAACTCTAAATATAGCCGTTTCTCACACACCATAAGAGGGAACTCACGGGTTATCTCTCCAACGGATAGTTTTCAAGAGTGACCTTGGTGTATGCCTATAAATACTGGTGACCCTCTACATAGTAAGGTTACGGGAAATTTATACACAACAAGAGCTCAAACTTATTCTTGCGAAAGTTAAAGCACTAGAAATACCTTGAATTTCCCAAGTGCTTTTATATTGAAGAGAGCTCACTTTACTAAGCCTAGCGTGATAAGTTTTATCCAAAGCTTAGTCGAGATATCCTAACCCTTTGCATTGTGCTTTTATTGTAAAGGATATCTCATCCTAGTTGAAACCAACCAAGAAACCCCAAACCCTTGAGAAGGTAGTTGGAGTGTGTTTGTTGGTAAGTAGAGTTGTAAAGAGTTAGTAAACTACGCGGAGTAGTCGAAAAACTCTAAAAAAGAAGTTAGTAAGCTCTGAGGGGTAGTCCGAAAGCTTGTGTGTGATTGAGTAAGTAAACTACGGAGGTAGTCGAAAAACTCAAGGTCGGGTTGAATAAGTAAACTACGTGGAGTAGTCGAAAACTCAGTACGAAGTTGAGTAAGTAAACTACGAGGTAGTCGAAAGCTCGGTTTTGATAGTGAATTTCTCTCAAGAGTCGGGGAGAGTGGATGTAGGAGCTTGAGTCTCTCGAACCACTATAATCTGCTTGTGTTCTTTATCGCTTTCCTTATCTCAGGCTTAATTGTTGCATCAACTTGATTTTGAAAGCATACTTTTCATTGATATTCAGTTGGAATCAATCCAATTGAAAGTTGCATAAGTAATTCACAAATTAATCACTATTTCATAAGGGGAAGGTTTTTCAAAAAAAGCTTAAAACGAGTATAATCTAAGGGCCAACCATTCCAAGACGATCGAGTAGCTTTAGAACAGATAGTTACCAAACCAACTCTCATCCGAGGATTGATGAAGTTAGTTATCGATCCAAGCAACTCGGGATCTCTCGACACTCGGGGACTCGGTTGGGATTATCTCGAGGTATCTGAAAAGCGGCTTCGGGATCACCGTCTCGATGAGACTTTGACTCGAGCAATCAGTGCTTCTCGAACCTAATCTTGAGATTTTCCTCGACCCAAGTGACCTCGATGAAAAAAAAGTTTTAAAATCACTGAACACGTGTATTCCCCCCCTATACACGTGTAAGACTCGTTCCCACCGGGACCAACACGATGTGATTGCCTCTGAAGCAAACCTAGAAGCTCACCATGTTCCCTGTCCTCCCAGGTGTGTTCTTTGTGGTTTCTATTGGGCTGATACTAATCATGTTTTATTTTCCTGTCAGGCGGCTAAAATGGCGTGGAAGAACACAAAGTGGTGGACCCTAATTAAGAAAATGAGGGGTTACTCCCCAGAAAGTTTTACCATACACTTTATCCAGTCAATGGAGGAGGCCGATCTTGAAAAAATTGCCACCAAGATGTGGGGTGTGTGGAAAGGAAGATGTGACCTCTCTCACAAAAGAGGGGATCAACAAAACTGGGCGTCAAGGACAATCCAAGCCAACTGGACTGAGGTCTTTCTCGACCAATATCACTTTGAAAAAACCAAACTGACTCATAGAGAGATCAAGCCAACCAACATTTTCATACCAACTCAGGCAGAGAATCACGAAGACAATTTTGTTATGAAGGTGGATACAGGTTACAATGAATCCACAATGTCCTTCGCCATTGGCTTCTGCATCTACGCTCCGGGGGGTAAACTCTGGGCTGTTGGGTTTCATAAAATTAATCCTCCTGGTTCGATTATGGCGGCATAAATTGTAGTCGTCATTGATGGCGTGAACTTCTGGTTGAATGACCCGATCGGATTTGTCTCGATTTACTCAGACTCTATTGATGCAGTTAAAGCCATTGCGACAGATTCTACTCACAAGGGCTTCGAAGAAAATCTGATTATTAGGGTACGAGACCTGACTAGGAACACCTCAGTGAAAGGTGTTTGGTGTTGCCCACGTTCGAGCAACACAACGACGGACAACCTGACAAAGATGGCAACCAAATCTCCCCTCCCTCAAGATTGGGTGGGCGATGATATCCCCAGACATATTTTGTCTTTAGCTCAGGATCACCACTCTATGTAATTTCGATGATATGAGCTCTCAAAAAAAAAAAACTTTTTGAAACTTTATGTAATGTAAATGGATAGATCATTATGGGACGAAATATAATTATTTCCTGATAAAAATCCAAGATATATCCTTGTAACCCCAAAAGAGTGAACCATAATTTCAATGGTTAAATGTACATGATCTTGAACTCAAAATCATGGACTTAAAACTCAACCAACATATATATCAGCCCTAAAGCTCATAATATGATTTTAAGTTTCAAAATTTAAATTTAACC
Organism: Stenogyne calaminthoides; assembly: GCA_037126765.1. Taxonomy (NCBI): domain Eukaryota; kingdom Viridiplantae; phylum Streptophyta; class Magnoliopsida; order Lamiales; family Lamiaceae; genus Stenogyne; species Stenogyne calaminthoides. Next base: position 37,814,193 of record JBBCBC010000002.1, read on the forward strand.
TTAATTGAGTTTTTTTTTTTCGAAACAAAAGCCAGGTTATTTGCAAACATTGCAAATATCAGGAAGGACATCCACATGATCTGGAAGCTCATCCCAATAATAAGAATTCTCCTAATGACAAGAAATTCTTGCAAAAAAATTTGCCATTTTATTGGCATTCCGACTAACCCATTTCACTGCAAAGCCACTCCGCTCCGAACAAATGAACTTTCCATTGAGAATATAGTCCCCAAACGAGGATCTGTCTGTGATCGAGGAACTAAAAGCGTCACCGGGAACCTTAATTGAGTTGTGATGCTCGAAATTGAATGAAGTTTTTAAAAATTAATTTGAACCATTAAATTAATCTGCTTAAGTTGACTTGAGGAAATTCAAACTTGAATCTTCATGTGGTGTAGGCTTGGGACTTAGGAGTATGCTCCTCTCTAGGTCTCAGGTTCGAATCTCCTTAATTGCGATCAACTCTTGAGATGAGTCAGTCCATACAGAGCTTCGCTCTGGCTTGAAGTGGGGCCCCAGCTAGTAGACGATGAGTTCTGGTCTCCCATATTAGTCAGTCTTCGAGCCAATACCAAGTTATAAAAAAAAAACTTGAATCTTCAAAATTTGATTCAAATCAATCATATCTCAAGCCAAAGCTCAATTTGAAATAGAAAAAAAAATATATTTTAAAGTATAAATTTTCTCAAATTATTACTAAAATATACAATTTTTTTATTATTACTTTATGGTACAATTATACTTATACATACGTAATTCAATTTGTACATTCGATCACATAATGTGTAAATTCTAGTAGTATGTACAAAAAATTATGTTTTAAAATAATAAGTAGAGACTTTGTAACTTTTGGACAATCTTACAAAATTTTCAGCCCGATTGGGCTTATTCGAGTTCGATTGTTCTACATTAACAAATTTTAAAACATATTGTCTCATATTTACAGATTTTAACACATATTTTCTTATATTTACATATTTTAAAATATATTATCCTACATTTCCAAATCCGTAAAATTATTGTCCATAAAACACCATCCCCTAAGTTATTAGCCTTAAAAACATTATTTCTCCAAAAAGATCAATATTAAAAAAGTAAAAGTTACAAGCTAAAATTAAATTTGAAATTTATGTAAACGAATTGTGATATTAACTCGAATTTTTCCAACCAAACACTGCAAGTGATCTGAGTTCATTGGGAGGATGAAAATAATATAAAATTAACTTTTGGAAAACTTTCCAAACAAATAATTTGGACGTAACTCGTATTTACCATTTGGTAATGTACTTCCATGTCTTAGTCTAAATAAGGAATGGTAAAAAAAATGAATCGGTCCCATGAACCATGTTTATGCTACGATCTTGAATTATTTGACATATTTCAATAGATTTTTCTAACTCATTAAACTTGATTCATATCATAACTTGAATAAGTTTAAATGTCCATAAATTAAAAATAAAATACACAGCATGAATCAAATCTATACAAATTTTTGACAAAAAAACTGAAAATAGGGAGAGAAGAAGTGCAAAGGGAACCAATTAAAGGCGGATTAAGATGAAGGACCACCCATTTAAAATGGTCCAAACCTAAAATGTGGGTTGAGTCGCTTTTGTATATTTAAGGAAGATGGTCCACCCATTTAAGATACTTCCTACTTTTTTATTTCGTGTCGCTTTAGCCTTTTGAATTATTTTTGAAATAGATATCATTCTGATATTTTTATCTCCCTTTATTTCATATTTATTTTTAATATTGTAATTTCAAATTTCCTGCAAATGTGTTGTGTGTTTAATTTTTCAACCAATAATATTTATTGTTAAGAATATTTAAATAATATTAGTTAAGGTTAATTTTGGAAAAAATTAAATATATCCTTAATTTTTTTTAAAAATCCCAGAATGACATTTATTAAAAAAAAAGGAGGGAGTATATAACAAATTGTTGTGTAAGATATGTATTGATTCATGATTTATGAATCAGCAATATTAAGGTCCATATTTTAGCTAATTAATTAAGGATTAAATCAAGTCATTTACGAAGACTAAATCAAAGATGATCGACTTTCAAATTCAAATTGGAAATAAATATCTTTATTTATACAAGAAATACCCGAACCTGCCGGCTTCATCAAATTTGGAAAAAAATCGTGGATCAAGGAAGAGAGTCTTGGAAATAAAATCAAGGAGATTTCCTAATTCCTATTAAGATTTTTTTGTAGAACCACATCAAGAATTATGTATTGATGGTGTTGAGGGAAATTAAATAAAATGATTAATTCCGCACCTCTCTACAAGTTCGAGTTTTTAGATGAGATTGCATTGTTTTATGGTATCAGAGTCTCTGGCTCAACCCAGATCTTGGGTTCGATTCCCGTGAATCGAAAACACTCCATCCATTTAAATTGTCCACTCGTTGGGCCTCCTCCCCAGAGGGGCAGAGATAATGATTCGGCCCACGAGTGAGGGGGAGTGTGGATGGAAATTAAATGAGACTTCCTCCCCAGAGGGCAGAGGTAATGATTCGGCCCACGAGTGAGGGGGAGTGTGGACGGAAATTAAATGAGACTTCCTCCCCAGAGGGCAGACGGAAATTAGATAAGGCCCACGAGTGAGGGGGAGTGTTGAGGGAAATTATATAATGACTACAAGTTAAATTGTCCACTCGTTGGGTCTCCTCCCCAGAGGGCAGAGACAATTATTCGGCCAACGAGTGAGGGGGAGTGTTGACGGAAATTAAATAAGGCTTCCTTCCCAGAGGGCAGAGGCGGGGAGTGTTGAGGAAAATTAAATAAACGACAACAAATTCGAGCTTTTAGATGAGACGAAATTTTTTCACATGGGTTAATTAGGAACTATTCAAGTCCTGCATTATAAAATCAAATTATGGAAGAAAGATAAAAAACTTTTTTTTTAAATGAATTTTTATAATTTGAAATGTAAAAATAAAAATAAAAGGTTATTCACAGTAGTTGGAGGTTCGACTCAATAATGAGTGCATGGAAAAGATCAGACGCTCTAACAAAACGATGAACCAAATCATTATTTTTTTTATGAACAAGACGAACCACGTAATCATTATGCTGCCGAAATGTAGTCATTGCAAACGGAAAAATAATATGCTTTACAATTTCCCTCATTCTTTTACGAAATTATGTTTGTTGAAAATTCCGTAAAAATGTTATAAAATTTCGTAGGCGATTATCTATTTTTTATAATATTGAGTATTTATGAAATTTTAAAATTGTTTAGGGTTATATCATATTTTAAAATAAAAATTGAGTTAGAGGCAATTCAATGTAGGTCTGCCCATGAAAAAGGCACGTACGCTGCTACGCACATTATGTAGGGAGGAAACTGGAAAGTGTATACAAACGAGGCATCAATGCCCCCTTTGCAGAGAATTTTGAAAATCATTATCTTTAATTAATTCTTCTTACAAATTAAATCCTTCAACATGTCCATTCAAAAATAGGCAAAAACTCATGTGAGACCCTCCTACCGTACTATCATTGTCACTTTTTATTAAAAAGGCTATTATATTTTATTATAAAATCTGTCATTTTCCAAAATTTTATTTAAAAATATATACTCCCTTCACCCCTGTATATTTTTTCCCCTTTATTGGGTGCTTTAATTAAAGAATAATAATAAAAGTGAAAGCTAGTTTTGAGTATGTGGAGATATGAAAAAGGGATGTGGAGTAGTGAGCTAGAGACATTTTTTTTTAAACGTAGGTCTCCAGTGGAACTTGTTCATAGTATAATATTGATATCACTACACTTATAAATTAATATATTAACACTTATCAATTGATACTAATACGCTTTTAAATGTGATCATAACATTAAATGTTATTGGTACTAATATATAAGAGTAATAGTATCAATTTACAGATATAATTAATTTCATAGGAGAATTTGTGTTTTTGTAACATTATGTGAAAAATGAGATAAAAATTATGAATAATGAAATTATTTTTTCTATTTATAAAAGAAAAATTTATTGTAGAACGAATTAAAAATAAAAATGAAAATTTTAAAATAAGACGGAGAGAATCCTTTACATGCAATTTTTGAAAAGTGTTGCACCGATGCGTACTTCAGGGGCGGATACACTTAAGAACAAAGGGCTACAAGTGCATCCCCAAAATGAAAATTCCACCCGTAATATATATGTTTTAAAAAGAATTGTACCCAATAAATTTCTAGAAATAGCCTTAGTCGAAGGAGATAAAGAAAGTTAATATATAACATTCACATCTCTGTCTTTAATGTCTGAATTCCAACTTTTACATTTTAAATTTTATTTATTTCCTATTTTATCTTTTATAGTGTTAACTCGCAAGTCACACTTCTTCTCTTTGAAGATAAACTGATTTTAAAAAAAAATAAAAACTTTAGTAGTTTAATATGATTCAAGTTTATTATTGATTTCATTTCGGATTAATTTGTTAAAATATTTTAATTTGAATTTGTGAGTTATGAATTAGGGTTTATGTTGATCTCACTACATAGGTATATTAAATAACTTTAATTAAGATACATTTATAATGGCAGAGTATAGGGTGAACAAGTTTCACGATGAAACTGGTTAAGTAGTTTGACTTATATTATTAAAGAGTGTGACTTTTAACTATAAAGGGTGTGATTTTTTACTATAAAGGGTATTACTCATAAAAGTGAAGGGTGTGACTTATATTGTAGCAGAGGGTATAATAGTGATAACTGAAGGGTGTGACTTATATTGCTAAAAGATGTGACTTATATTATTAAAAAGTATGCTTGTAAAAGAAAAAATCAGTTTAACGGTGAATAAGTTTCATATCATACCAACTCATTTGTAATACATTATTTCAAAATTGTTGTGATTAAGCTGTTTGACAGTTTTGTTATGATGTTTAGATATGTGAATTTTTTATTTTATTTTGTCTTTTAAATTATTCATTTCTATGTGAATTTTTATTTTGTAGTATTAATCATGTTGTATTCATAATTTGTAACATCATAATTTTTTTATTATTTTTATTTATTAAAAATGATTCGTTTTTAACAAAACAAAAAATTATGAGTGTGTCATAAATTGCTTCCAAAAAATAAAAACTCGACAAAACTCAAATGTAAGTTTAATTCTATTTCAAAGATATGAATTTTTTATATACTATTTAAATCGAGTTGCGGACAATTAATATTATACTAATAATATATTATCATAATTATATTATTGTACCCCCAAATTTGAAATTCTAGAACCACCCTGGTTGCACATACCTGACACGTGTTTTTCAACACCCACCTCTCAAGTATAAGAGGATCGTTGTGTGCCCGGTTAAATATCGATCCAAGGGACTATGGTGTGGAACATAGCCCAATTGCTATGTGTTGTCGCATGATTATAGTGTGAAACATGTTTGATTTCGATTTAAAACTAAATAACAACAAGACAATAAGATAGCAACTAGAGAATTTCAACAAGCAAATAAGAAAATAAGAAAGCAACAAACAATTTAGTTCCAAGTGAGAGAGAGGTGTTTGGATGTTTTTCCCTGTGAGACGATTGTCAAAAGATCAATTATGGTGTTTGCCTCTATTTTCGGTTATTCCATAAGGGCGATCACTACACATATACCATTCCCGTACTTGGTAAGCCTAGGGTATGATATCATTTTAAATCCTAGGATCGAGAGGTGAATCTCCCTTTGCTAGCCCGGGTAATTGCACGGATATGATCCTCTAATTAACTAACTACTCATTCACCGTGTGTTCCCACTTGTAGACTAAGGTTGATGCTCCTATGTTCCCTTCACTACCCACTCAAGGTTTTAACTCAAGAAAACAATGTAGATTAGGGGGGTTCTCAAGTACCTACCCAACTCTCGTTGCGATAGAACCTAATAGACTCCAATTCGGATGAATTAAACCAATACCCATATGCCTAAACAGTGGCGGATCCAGGATTAGAAATTTGGGGATACAAATTTTTTTTAAGGGAATTTTAAGGTTACATTTAAGTACTTATTCCTAATTATAAATAATGAAATACAAATTTAAAATTTAACATAAGGTATACAAGGGGGGTACATTTCATTTTGGGGTACAATTGTACCCCCATGTACCCCCCTAAATCCGTCACTGTGCCTAAACCCGTCTATCCAACTCTCGTTGAAATAAACTAGCAAAAACACACAAGCAAATAGCAAAACCACCAAAATAGAACAAGTAAATTCTCCTAATATAAAGGATCACCATCAATAGAGATAAACAACCATAATCAAAGCAATTAAACAATCATCATCACAATTCCAAACAAACAAACACTAAAAACCTTAGTCAATCATGATATTAATTGAACCCATGAGCAATAGCAAACATAAATCCAAAAACATAGCAATTAAATTAAAGAAAGCAATAAAAGCGATAGAAGTCACCAAATAAAACAAATACAACTTGAATCTTGTCTTAGCTCTTGAATCTCAAATAAATCTACTCTAAAAAACAATAAAACCTCTCTAATGGAGTGTTGGTGTATGTGGAGGAGGAGAAAACCTTAAACCCTATCTAAAACCCCTCTATTCTCAAATCTCCTTCTGCTGGTGCCTTCCTCTTCCTCTGCCCTTTTTTTTTAAATGCTACTGACTTCTCCAAAATTAATTCCCCTGTTCACGGTTTTTTTTTTCTTCGCAAAGTCGCTGAAAATGTGATAAAATAAAATCAATGAAACAGCAACTCTCTTCGAATTGAATCCCGATTTTCTTACTGCAGTGGGGACAACGAATTTCAGCTTGTTTCCTTTTTATTTTTATTTGATTTGCGCCTCTTGAATTAAAAATTGGTACATGCCTGCTTCCTTCATTTCTTTCCCATGGTCCACCATTGCTGCTGAGACTAAATATGTGGTGGGCTGCTGAGTTGGGCCGAGTAGCGTGGAGCATCAACTTTGTTTCGTACCTAACTTAAGCTCTCAACCTCCGATTGAGTTGATTCTTTTTTTGTTGCGATCGTCTTTTCGAGGAGCTTCACATAGGTCCACCCTCTTCTCAAATCTCCTTCTAAATCAGAGCAGTTTTTAATTCAATTCCAGCTCGTTTCCACTCATTTCCTACACAAGAAACCAAACAAGCTCTTTCTCCACATTTAGGCACAATTAAGTGAGATTAGTACAATAAAAATATGAAATTAGGTCAAGAGTGAGCAAGAATAGCACAAAATCTCAAGCAAAATCACCACTAATCAATACCTTAAACAATTATAATCTTTTTATAAAAAAGTGTTAATAGTGTGCTACGGTCTCACATAAAACTTGCTCTTTCAAATTCCCAGTATCATATATGTATTTAGATAATATTGTAAAGTTGTATTTACTTTGAATGATAATGTTTGATAATAATTAATTATTTACCCTTATCATCTATTTACTTTGAATGATGATTATTTTTTTATTATCCTATGACTGGGGAATAACCCAGAAATTTTCAAATTTTTGTGGATAGTAAATCCCACTAAAAGAGGTGTGATAATTTATTTTATTGTGGGATATTATTGATAATACACAAATACCCTTCCACAATAAAAATGAAAACACCCCTAACTTCCCTAAGAAACGAAACCCTGTGATGGAAATTGGTTCATCGAATCTGATGTCGTTGGGAATCGCCGGAATAATTTGTCGCTTCGCCGTCACCACCACCTCCACTATTAGTCTCCGTATTTCTCTATACATAATTTTTGGAATAAAGATTATAAACCAAGGCCGCAGCCGTTGTCTTTCATGCTGATCAATTTCAGATCCATCATTTTTCATAGAATCTTTTTATATGATTTCTAAAGTTATGTAATTAATTTATATTGCAGATTCATTTTTTTTTTCTATTTCGGAAATAGATAGATTTGCATGACTACTGTTATTATGTAATGGGAATATTATTGCACTCTGATGCTTGCAATCCGTTGCGTACAAATTCTGGATATTTGCTTTTGTTTTACCTTTTGATATTAATTTTTCTTTTATTAATCTTGAATATATTTGAGTTTTGAAATGTATATGCCTCTGTGTTTGAAATGAATTCATATATGCCTGCTACAAAATATAAACTTTTGGGGAGAGGATGAAGGTGGAGGCGTAGGCGTGGGCGAAATGAGGGTATTTCAGTAAATGAGTAAATTGAAACGTATCAACTTAATTTAAGTAAATGATGGATGGGATCTAGGATGCGTACTCAAAATTTTTGAAAAAAATAAGACAAAAACTTGTATGCAATATTGCACACAAGTCTTATGTGCAATTTGAGTGTTTTTGGGCTTAAATTCTCGCGGGCCTTTTTTTGTTCTCGCGGGTAACCGGTTCGGGTCGGATTCGGTTCGACCCTCGGGTTTAATTAAAAAAATACCGCTTTTTCAAAACTTTTCGTGTCGTCCGTTTTGTTTTCTCGATTTGTTCTCTCTCTTGGTTTTCGCGCTCCTGGTTTCTCTTCCGATTTCGAAGGACACGATCAACGGTTTTCTACCGTTTTTTCTTCGTCGTCGGTTTCTTCGTGTTACGGTTGCGTCGTCTTAGTATAAGGAGGGGATTTTTAGAGGTGGATTGTGTTTTCGAAGGAGTTTTTGAACTGATAATGTAAGTTTTCAAAGGAGTTTTTGTTTACGACTGTTTATGTATGTGTGTATGTCGTATTTTCGACCATAATGTGTATTTTTGTTTTAAAAACCCTAGGTTTTCTATAAATTTATTTTCGTCTTTTAAACCCTAGGTTCGTTTCTATTATTATGTTCTCCTGGTGGTTTATGTAGAGTGTTTTGATGTGTTTTTATGTAAGTGTTTTGCTCATATATTTGATAGCATTTTATACGATTTTCTGGCTTTTTTTGTTTTTATTCATATTTTTTTGTTGTTTTATGTTGTGTTTGATTTCCAGATTTTCGTTTTTTTCTGTGTGTTTGGTGTTTTCTATTTGAATTTCGCGGCTGGTTTAGTTCTTTGAATTTTAGGCATGTAGTAACATATACAATATTTTTGTAGTAACACTCATATTTGTATGCAGTAACACATTAATTTGTATGCTAGCAAATGCATATTGTCTATTATATATTAACATTCATGTTTATATACAATAGTTAAGTATTTGTCTATTTTTTTAAGAACGGTAATGTTTTATTTTGTCCAGTGGCAACAAATTCCTCTTTGGTTGTGTTTTTTGAATTTTAGGCATGTAGTAACATATACAATGTTTTTGTAGTAACACTTATATTTGTATGCAGTAACATATTCATTTGTATGCAGTAGCAAATGCATATTGTCTATTATATATTAATATTCATGTTTATATACAGTAGTTAAGAATTTGCCTATTTTTTTAAGAACATTTAATATTTTATTTTTTCCACTTGTAACAAATCTATGTTTTTTCAAGTATGGCTTTCATGATATTTCTTTTTAAGTGTGATGCTGTGTTACTGTGTATGTTTTAATGTTGCCCACTTTTGTTACAGGGATTTCACTCCTCATGGTAGGCCAAAAGGGTTGTTTGACTTGATAAATAATCTAAGTGAAAAGCAAAAGGATGATGTCCGAAGTATAGGGTTTGGTGGATTGTTGGATCTGAAGTTGTCCATGCTAGTTGATTATAAGTTGCTTCGTTGGTCAGTTAATAGTTTTAATCATAGTAGTTGGATGTTCAGTGTTGGTAGGAATCGTAGTTTCCCTGTTGACCCCCGATGATGTGTACGACATCTTCATGATCCCTAGGAACCCAGGGTCCGATGTTATTACTTACTCTAGGGGTTAGAGGTGGTCTCTTGCTGATAAGTTCAATCATGAATATGGTCTGCCTATTGCTGGGAAGTTGTCATCTTTGGTTAAGCTGTTCGAAAAGATGCAAGATGGGGGTGATGATTTTAAGCGGTTGTTTGTGTACTACGCGATATCATCCTTATTTGCCCCTGTTGTGAATCATCTTATGTGCAGTGGTGTTTTGAAGTCGTTGGAGGATGTGTCAATGATCCCGAAGCTTGACTGATGTTCGTTTGTCTTTGAGGAGTTGTGCAATGCCGTTGAAGCTGTTAACACCAATGGTGTTAACAATGTTACTGGATGTTTGCTCATTCTTCAAATTGCCTACATGCACAGGATTAAATGGCGGGGTATTGCTGAACCATCTAGTATTCCTCTCATTCAACACTGGACAGATGAGAAGATGCAGATTCGGTGTTCTCAAGAGAGTCGTGCAGGTGTCTACGGTGATGGTGATATTGTAGAGGACGTGTATCCCGTTACTGTGAATGGGCAGTCAAAGGATACTACTGGTTTTAAAGGATTTTTTAGCCAGTCTTGTTTGGACAGCAAGGTTTGTTCTCTTTGTTTTATCTGCAGTATGTTATTCTACCTAGTAACACACTGAAATATATTGTAGTAACACATTTCCCCCTCATTTTTTTATGCAGGATCCTGGTTCTATATTGGATTACATGATGAAGGACATTTCTGCAATGTCTGGGTTCTACATGTCAAAATTGATTTCATTGAAGAAGTCTTTTGGGCGTGTTCCGTGTTAAGCTGATAATCCTGTAGAAGTTGCGCCTGATTCTCAGTTCAATTCGGACGACAGTACTGTATGGGAGATTGTTGATGATATTTGTCTTACCTTCCATCGTGCTAGAGAGCTTGCTGAGGGGATGCCTAGTTTTGAGCTATTTCCTGATAATCCCTTTACTCATGTTGCACGGGGCAAGGCTGAGGATGCAACCGATTTGGATAAGGAAGATGAAAAGGATGAGGCTGGAGCAGGTGTTGAAAATGATGATGACGCTGATAAGGATGGTGAGGATAATTCTTTTACTGAAGTAGAGCTTGATGCGGGGAATAGTGAGGAGAGTAGTGGGGACAGTGGGGAGATTAGGAAAGGTAGCAATGAAAGCGAAGATAGTGACGGTAAGACTGACGAGGGCATGGGTACAGAGGGTTGTACTGCTGAACAGGGTGTTGACTCTGAGGTTGATGATCCTTTTAAGTTATTTCTTAATAAGTTTGAAGTCGAAACCGATGTTGGTTATGTTTCTGAATTTATGAAAAAAATGGGTTGTTAGTGGATTACTTGGGTACTGCAGCCAAGGAAGTTGTTGATTACGTCTTTTATTATTCTAATGATAAGGGGTACATTTTTCTAAACCCTTTTCTATCTATCTCCCTATTTTTGTGTTTTATAATCTCTTAATTTTTGCATCTATTTTGCAGTGATGTACTTTTCGATAGTAAGCATTTGTTTCATATGGTGACGAGGGATGATTTGCTTACTCTGTCCCCGAATATTGAGATTTCCAGCTGTGTAGTTGATGCCATCTGTATGATGATGAATGTTAATTTGTCCAAATTTACTAATGCATTGAAGTTGCCTCGTTTTGTATTCAGCACTACTTGTAGTGTAAGTAATTTTAACAATACTTTTTGTTTTTTTACAGTTACTCATGTGATTTGTTCTTTCTGATATGTATATATTTTTTTTCTGTCATTTTTTTGTGTAGTCCCCATTGTACAACATTTTAACTTCCAAGGCAAACAATATGAAAAAAGAGTTAGAAATTCTTAATGCATTCGATCAATGGGTCAACTTGTTCCCTGATGTTAACCTTATTGATGCTGAACTGGTAACTTTTTATGTTCTTTGTAGTAACACATTTTTAGTCTTGTAGTAACTGTTGGTCCCGATGTAAACGAGTCTTACACGTGTATGGGGGGGGGAATACACGTGTTCAGTGTTTTTAAAACTTTTTTCTTCGAGAGGTCACTTGGGTCGATAATCCTCAAGATTAGGTTACGAGAAGCACGATCGCTCTGAGTCAAAGTCTCATCGAGACATGTGATCCCGAAATCGCTTTCGGATACCTCGAGATAATCCCAACTGAATCTTGAGTGTTAGAGATCCTGAGTTGCTTGGATCAGATAACTAGCTTACTGAATCCTCAGAAGAGAGTTCAGTTTGATAACTATCTGTTCTATCTACTCAGTCGTGCGGAATGGTTGGCCCTTAGATTATACTCGTTTTAAGCTTTGCTGAAAAACCTTCCCTTTAAGAAATAATGATTAGGTTGTGATTCACTTATGCAACTTCAGTGGATTGATTCCAACTGAATATCAGTGAAAAGTATGCTTTCAAAATCAAGTCAATGCAATAGTTAAGCACAGATAAGGAAAGCAATAAAGAACACAACAGTTATAGTGGTTCAGAGACTCAAGCTCCTACATCCACTCTCTCTGACTCTTCAGAGAAATTCACTATCAACTTCTGAGCTTTCTGACTACCTCGTAGTTTACTTACTCAACTCGGCCCTGAGTTTTCTGACTACTCCACGTAGTTTACTTACTCAACCCAACCTTGAGTTTTTTGACTACCTCCGTAGTTTACTTACTCAATCACACACAAGCTTTCAGACTACCCATGTAGCTTACTAACTTCTCCTCTAGAGTTTTACGACTACTCAGGTGTAGTTTACTAACTCTTTACAACTCTACTCACCAACAAACACACTCCAACTACCTTCTCAAGGGTTTGGGGTTTCTCGGTTGGTTTCCAACTAGGATGAGATATCCTTTACAATGAAGCACAATGCAAAGGGTTAGGATATCTCGACTAAGCTTTGGATAAATCTTATCAAGCTAGGCTTAGTAAAGTGAGCTCTCTTCAATATAGAAGCACTTGGGAAATTCAAGGTATTTCGAGTGCTTTAACTTTTGCAAGAATAAGTTTGAGCTCTTGAGTTGCGTATAAATTTCCCGTAACCTTACAAAGTAGAGGGTCACCAGTATTTATAGGCATACACCAAGGTCACTCTTTGAAAACTATCCGTTGGAGAGATAACTTCGTGAGTTCCCTCTTATGGTGTGTGAGAAACGGCTATATTTAGGGTTTGAAACTCCCTAACATGTTTTAGGCAATAGCCTTTCATGTAGCCGGTCTTCACTTTTTGCAGTCTGGAACTTTCGTACATCTGACATCTTTTTTTGACTTTATCCTTTATCGATTGTCGATATGGTACAATGTCGTCTTCCTCTTTTTGACTTTTGTTTTCAGTTAAAGGTAGACACCTTCAACGACTCTTTTTGGTTACAAACTCTGAGTTTGATATAACCTTAACAACACTTCTGACTTAGTTCCTTTTGTCTGCATTTGAATGTCTTGGCAATATCTAACTTTCTAAGGCATCGCGCGTTTCTCTCGATGTTGCATCCTTGGATAGATATATTCAGTGCCTCGGAACATTCAGGTTCATACTGAGCATTCAGTACATTACTGAGTCTTCAGTAATTACTGTGCTTTCAGTATTCTTGATCTTCAGTTTCTCAGTCTTCAGTCTTGCGTCTTCAGAGTCTTCTGCGTCTTGAGGTCTTTCGAGTCTTGAGGTCTTCTTCGAGTCTTGAGGTTCTTCTTGAGGTCTTTAGGTTCTTCGAGTCTTGAGGGTCTTCGAAGTCTTGATTTATCTTGACCGATATCTTTGAGTCTTCATCTTTGAGTCTTGATTCTCGATTTCATCTTGAGTTTTCATATCTCGATTTTCATCTCGAGTCTTGAGTCTCGATTTCTCACTGAGTCTTTAGATTCTCAGTTTCATCTTGAGTCTTGAGACTTGATTTCATCTTTGAAACTTCGTTTCTTGAAACATCTTGAGTTCTTGAGTCTTGAAACCTATCTGAACTATATCTGCTTGACTATACATTTTGCGATAACATCCTGAATACTCTAAAAACCTGAATCGACTCAATTATCAAGATCATTACGAACATGTCATACTCGGGGTTTTTGGGATCTTAATCAAAATCATATAATCTTTTATTAAATTCATCTCCCAACAATTTCCCCTTTTTGATGATGCCAAAACCTATCTTGTTACAAATACATAACCTATACTCGGGTTTTGATTTATCCTATCACAAGATTGGTTGTCTCTCAACAATTTAAAAATGAGAATCTCTCAATATATTCAGAGAGTTTTTCCAACACTTAAGACATTCAAGAATTTCTTCAAGAATGAATCTCTTTAAGTAGTTCATTACTAAATACTTAAACAATTTTCCCATATCATCATTCAGTTAGTTCGAGACATCCAATCAAGATATCAAAATAAAAACATGTAAATAAGATAATAAGGTATTATCTTTTGAGCATAATGAAAAATCTTCATTGATGATAAGTATACCATTACAGATTACAATGAGATTTTTATCAACAAAATCAAAAACAAAATTTAAAGATTACGAGAATCTTACGAGTTCTTGATCTTGATCTTGATTCGGCTCTTCAGTTTGCTTCATTTTCGACTTCATCAGCTGGCACCTCCAGGTTGAACATTCCGAAAAATCTTTTCTTCAGCTCATTCCTCTCCTTGATGATGTCCTGACTTTTCTCCTTAATCCTAATCCCAACCAAAGATATCTTGAGCAATTTCTTGCGTAATGGCCTTCTCATTTACCAAGCCATTACCAAGTCTTGGAGGAGAATAGGAATATGGACCAGGGGCTACTATCTGTACTCCACCTTCATCCGCAAGGTTAATCCAGCCTTGGAGATACTTTGGATAGAAGGTTAGAAGATATTCAATGAAAGCTTCGTCTTGATCTGAGCCTTCCCCTCTCCATTCCCTGAGAACATCGTAATTGAACCAGAAGGTTCTCTTCACTTCTTCCCACATGTCGTTGAGTTTAATGGGCATCCATTTATCAACGTGGGGCCACTTCAGGGCTTTCGATGTTCCCTTCCTCTTGCTCGCAAACTTCCTGAAGTCACTCATTCGCCGCTCTTCGCTATCTTCTTCTTTACGATCACAGACGCTCCTCGAGACCGGCGGCGACTTTTCTTAGCTTGTTCTTTTTGGAGTGTCTTGAGCATCTCTCGTGTTGAAGACTTTCTTCGAGGTTGAGACTCAGTTCTTACGCATCTTCATCATCCAGAATCAGCTTTCTCTGGATTGGCTTAGAAGCCTTAGCACGCTTGCTTACAGGTTGAACAATGCCCAAGGCTTTCCTCTTCATAGGTAGTTCAGCACCAGCCTGGCTTGTTCCAACCTTAGTTCTAGCACTCAGTTTCTCTCTTGCAACCTCAAGCATGGTTTGATCAGAAACTCGAGTGTAGATGGGCTTCTCCACTTGAGCGAATTTCAATTTATCAATAGCTTCAACTTCTTTTAAGGTTTTGGCTAGATTGTACATTTCAGCCTCTTTCTGAGCCTTCTTCTCCAAAGTACGTGCAATGAACTTCCTGAGGTCTTCACCTTCCTTTTCCCCTTCCCCGCACCGTAATTTGGAAGAAGTCCGGAGAGAGCTTTCCATGTGATCTTGCTCTTTGCTCACACAACGGATCTCTCCTGCTAACTGATCTTGCTCATCTTCCATTCTCCTGATGTGGTTCTTAGCCACAGAAAGTTCTTCAGATAAGTGGGCAAACTGGCCAGAGAGTGCATCTTTAAGCATCTCTGTCATCTTGGTCATGAAACCTCGAGCTCATTTCCTCAACAATGATTTGATCGAAGATCTCATTTTTTCTCTGCTAGTTTCACCTCTAGAAATTCAATCGATTCACAGTGCTTCGTTTCATTTCAAAGACTTAACTTTCTGCGTTGACTCCTCCAAATTTTTCATTCAACTTTTTCTTCCATGGAGGTCATCTGAGTGGTCAGAGTGTTTTGTATCTGCACCAGTTCTGAAGAATGGCTAAGACCTTCCATTGTCTGAGCTTGATTGGCCAACGTTTCTTCTATCTGAGCAATTTTGATCGCCATTGGCTCAATCTTCTCAAGTTTCTCCATTACGGGAGTGAGATCAATCTCGGAACTTTACGCACCTTCGTCTTTTATTTGATCATCCCGAGCTTGACTTCATCCTCGAGCTCCGGTCTCCAATTGAGCCTCGATCATTTTATCGGACAATTGAAATTAAAGATAGTACTTTCAGTAACTTTGGCATAATTGTTAATAGTGCCAAAAGGTACCTGAAGAGTGCTAGCTTCAGTCTGAGGTTGATCAGCAACAGAAGTCTCTTTTTCCATTTGAGACTGATCCTCAGCATCTCCCTGTTGGTCCCCATCTCCATCTTTGGATTTGTCTCCGCTGCTCGGGGCACCAACTTCAGTTGTTTTCTTCTCAGCTAGCTTCCTCTGAACCAGCTCATCAAAATCGGAATTTTTCATCCTGAGCTTTGTCCTTCTGAACCCTGAGAAGTCGGTCAGGAAGGCTGTCTCCTCATTCCACCAGTCTTCCCCTCTGAATGCAGCAATATCAAGCATCTCGGGAAGAGTCTGATTGAGGATATATATTGTCGTCCTTAATCTGAAGAAAACATCTTGCAGATCAGGGTATGAGCTGAGCTCAGGGTAGCGGTCAAGGATGAACCGTTCCCCCTTGCTCCTCCATTCGCCTTCTTCAGCCTCGCCCTTCTTCCATCTCGGGCTCTTTGGTTCAGTAGAAGCTTCTGCTAAGGGATCAAGCATTAGATCACTCTGGAGCTCATCAAGAATATTTTGCTCCTGAGCCTCAGTAGTGTCTGAAGTTTGTGCATTCAGGTCCTCAGTTTGCATCTGAGTGGGTTATGAGGCTGGTGGCATATCCTCGGTTTAGTCTGAGTTGGCTCGTCGGTCGAGCTGCGCACATCTTCGGATCGACTCAGCCGGCTCTTCTGTCTGCGAGCTCGCACATCCGAGGTAGGCATCTCGAGGTCTGAGCTCGCTTTAAAAAATTTTCCTAAAATTTTATCTCGAACGAGTGATGTCTCGAGCACCTCGGAGAAGACACGCTCCTCGGTCGATCCTCGGTCCTAGAGATAACTGAGCCAACACTTGTAATGGCGAACTCTCGAGCTTTTTTGCCCTCATGTTGTATCTCCTCCGGAATCATCATGCTACCTTCGTCGGTGAGAACCACCAATCTTTTTGCGCTTTGGAGCAAGATCCTTCCTCTTCATCGGTTTTGCTCCTTGCTCCATTTTTGCCTCCAACAGAACCTTCCCTCTGGTTTTGTTGGGTCTCTTTCTCTCGGCGACCCTTGGTGATTCTACCTTCTTTTCTCTTTTCCCTCGAATGGCACCTTCTTCCACAAAGATGGGGCTTGAAGAGAATTTGGTTTTAGGGAATGGGGTTGAATTGGCGAAGATATCCTCCTCCTCTCTCTGCACATCTCCAAAATATAAGCAATTTTGGTGGCATGGTGGATCTTGCCTTTCATCGTGATTGTCCCATTGACTCTTTTTTTATGACCTTGGCTTGCTCCGTCACCATCCCCGAATTAAAATTTCAGCCGATTGAAGTCGGTGGTAGGAGATGCCTCGATCGCCGCCATCAATCCGAGCTTGAGGTACTAATCTGCTCAAAACTCCCATAAGACTCATGATGCACTTGCTCACAATATCCATCGGCCACGATATTGTGGCTTTAGATGCCTCTTATGCAATGTCGCCTCAAATTTAACAGATTCTCGGCAATCCTATCTAGGTACTCTGCTCTCTGCCCGACATATACATTGCGGGGGTCCTCTCCTCTATCACAGAGCTCAAAGACATCATTGATTTTTTTCGAATTATGCAAAATCCCTCTCAAAAATCGGCGTATTTTGTGAATGCTCTAAATGTGATGTGGTAATCGAAGAATGCATACCATCTTCTTCATCTATTCTCAAATTACGATGAATTCGATTACTTTTTTGCGAACTCTGATCCAGGTGGCTTGCGACTAGATGGGTGATTTTAGCCAGTCGAATCATATGCAGAGCCTCCTCTTCTGGCTTTGAGTTGGTTGTGCTTTCAAGTGAGACAACAAACTCGTACCACGGCTTGTTGGTTATGGCTAATTTCTCGAACAAGGTTGGGGCCATTTTAGAGATTGATATAAGAATTTGAAGTTTTAGGGTTTGGAGATTTCTGGGCAAAGGGATTTTAATTGCAGAGGATTTGGGAACGAAGGGTTTGATAAAATTTTGGCTTGGATGGCTTAAAGGGGTATATATAGCTTCGAGATCATGGAGAATCGTGTTGGTTAGGTGAAAAGCAAAGGTTGAGATTAATCTCCGATTAATCGGGTATACGAACCGACGATCTCTAAAAAGTAAGCCGCCAAAATATCCTCATTGGTCAATAATGTGGCAGAGCATTAAATGACTGTTGACCTTCTTCGGAATTTAAAATGATCCCGCTCAAAAACATTCCTCAGGTGTTTTGTATTTATTGCGAATGATTACTGAGTTTTACTTGAGCAATAAATGAGTCGCATGAGTCTTTACTTCTTCAGACTAATTTCCCTCTATCAGTCTTACTGAGTACTGTCCTTGATAAAATGTCGAGATAATAATTGAGTCTTGAATAGGTTCGAAGATACTCTTGAAATCTTGACTTCGATAGAACTGAGTTTCACGAGACTCGATTCGATTTTCCATTTTATCCCGAGTTTCTCGATAGAATTTCGAGAAAGCTTCATGCATCCGAAAATCTTCTATTTTTCGATTTACTCTATACACTGTTCTAAAGCATCCCTAATTCAACCGAAAGTTCCCGAAAATCTTGATTCACCAAAGGTTTAGTCAAGATATCGACTCTTTTACTGTCGAGATGAATTTTCTCCATCCTTATGTCTTTTTTTTCTCGACATGATCTCTCGATGAAGTGATGTCGATATCCACATGCTTGCATCCGGTGTGCAATACCGATTTTGTGAAATAGCAATGGCACTATTGTTGTCACAAAATATTGGTACTTCATTGGCTTCAACTTTATAATCCCTTAATTGTTGTGCGAGCCAAAGAATCGAAAGCACAAAGAAGACTTCCTCGCAAACCATGTATTCAAACTTCATAGTCTTGGTTGCTCTTTTGAGGTCTGCTTTTTTGAAAACCAAGATATCGACTTGCTTCCTAGAAATTGACAAGTTCCAATTGGACTTCCCATCAATTCTACAACCTCCGTAGTCGACATCTCGAGTAACCCGGTTAATTCAAGGTTATCATCACCGGATACCATAATCCTCTATTCATCGTGCCCCTTAAGATATCTTAGTATCTTTTTGGCGACCTCCATGTGACTAGTCTTAGAATTAGCTTGGTATCTTGCACATATCCCAACAGCAAATGTTATATCTAGCCTACTTGCTGTGAGATAGAGCAATGATCCAATGATTCCTCTATAATCAGTATGATTCACTGATTTGCCTTCTGAATCAGGATCCATCTTGTAGTTAGTATTCATAGGAATCCTAACTGCATTGCAATTTTGTACACCATATTTGGCAATCAGATCTCTGGTGTATTTTGCCTGGTTGATGAATATTCTTTCCTTTGATTGTTTCACTTGAAGACCTAGAAAGAAATTCATCTCTCCCATCATTGACATCTCAAACTTGCCTTTCATCGGTGTTGAAAAACTTTTCACACAAAATTGATGGTTTGGAGATCCAAAAATGATGTCATCAACATATATCTCTAACTAGTAAGATCTCTTCCCCATCCTCTATCCCGAACGAGTTCTATCAACAAATCCTTTGACAAAAACCATGGTCGATGAAGAAACCGAAAAAGAGTATCATACCATGCTCGGGTGCTTGCTTGAGACCATACAAAGCTTTTATGAGCCTGTAAACTTGGTCATTCTGTTTGAAGCCAGGAGGTTGTTCCACATAAACCTCTTCTTTAAGCACACCGTTCAGAAATGCACTTTTCACATCCATTTGATAGACTGTGAACTTCATGTGGGCAACATATGCAAGAAACAATATGATGGCTTCTAGTCTTGCAACAGGTGCAAAGGTTTCATCATAATCCAAGCCTTCTTCTTGGGAATAACCTTGTGCAACTAGCCTTGCCTTGTTTCTTACAATGTTGTTGTTTTCATCTCTTTTATTCTTGAAAACCCACTTGGTTCCAATGACATTGTGCCTTTCAGGTCTATCTACCAACTCCCATACTTCATTCCTTGAGAATTGATTCAGCTCATCTTGCATAGCAGTAATCCAATAAGAATCTTGTAGAGCTTCACCAATCTTAGCAGGTTCTTTCTCTGAAAGGAAGCAGCAGAATAGTGCACTCTCACCATGAAACCTTCTTGTCTTGAAACCTTCAGTTAGATCACCCACAATCTGACTTGTAGGATGACTATCTAACCATTTCCTTCTTGATGTCCCCCCTTCAATAATATCCTCAACATTTGAGATGTTAGGTTCAGTTAAATCAGCAAACTCAGGGAACAACAGAAAAGGAGAAAGGGAATCATCTTCCTCGTGGAAATTCTATTCGTAACATTGTCGAGACATTTGTTCCCCCTTTGGTTGATAGATTCGAGAATTTGCCTCACCGTGACCACATCTTCATTGGCATCACATACACGAGTCCGAATCGGTGTCTGCTCGGATTGGTCACCTTTGGAGTGTTGGTTTTCCCGAGGCTCACCATCCCGAGTTCCATTCTCAACTTTCTTATCTCGAAGTCCGAGTCACTCCAATCATAGAATGTGACCGACTTCTTCTTTTCGTGTTCGATGGATGATTTATCTTTTACATTTCGTGCTTAATCTGGTGATCCTCTTAGTCGGTTCATCTGCATCATGTTCTGTTTCTTTCCAACACAAATAGATTCATCAAAAACAACATGAGGTGTTTCCTCCACAATAAGAGTCCTACAGCTTGTAAACTCGAAAGCTTTTATTGACTTGAGAATATCCTAAGAATATTCCTTCATCGACTTTACTATCAAAAGTTTTCAACCGATCTTTACCATTATTGTGTATGAAACACTTGCAACCAAACACACGAAAAGAAAGAAAAAACAAGAGGCTTTTTTCATTCCAAAGCTCATAGGGTGTTTTGCCTTGACTCTTTGGTCAACATGGATCCGTTTCGAGAGTAGCATGCAGGTGTTGACGGCTTCAACCCAAAATCTTTTAGGAATGTCGACTTCAAATATCATAGTCCTTCCGAACTTCTTTCAAAGTCCTTCCTCCTCCTTTCAAAGAACACCATTCATTGAGGGGTCCTTGCAGCTGATGTTTCATGTGAAATTCCATTCTCTGCACAATAATCAGATATGATATGATTTATGAATTCAGTTCCTTTGTCAGATCTGATTTTGACCACACTCAGATTTTTCTCAATACTGAGCCTTTTTCAAGAACTCTGGCGACTTTATATCGAGTCTCTTTCTTCTTGAGTAAGAATATGACCCAAGTATATCTTGAGTAGTCATCAACTACTACCAATGTGTATTTCACGCCATTAGTACTTCATGGTGTTATAGGACCAAAAAGATCCATATGTAGTAATTAAAGTATTCTTTCAAGAAAACCTCAACTTTACTTTTAAATGATGCTCTTATCTGTTTTCCTTTCTGGCACGCATCACAAATATGTTCCTTACTGAACACTTCGTTAGGCAACCCTCTCACAAGAGCTAATCTTGCAAGCTTGTTCAGGGTTTTGAAATTTAGGTGATTCATTCTTTTATGCCATAACCAACTGGTATCTGTGGAACTTTTAGCAACTAAACATGTATCTTTAGGAGCAGAACTCCAATCAATCGAAGATACATTCCCTTTTCTTGTACCAACAAGAAACTTTTACGTGATGTATCATTTTTTACAAAACATAAGTTTTTAGAGAACTCAACATTGAAACCCTTATCACAAAAATTGGCTAATTTAAAGAAAATTATGCTTCAATCCAGATACATATGAAACACCATGGATATGAACTGAGTCGATTTCCAAAGTTCCATATCCTTCAGTCTGTCCCTTGGAATTATCTCCAAAAGTGATCTGTGGGCCTCTTTGTTCAACATAGTCACTGAGTGTCTTCTTGTATCCTGTCATATGTCTTGAACATCCACTGTCAAGATACCAAATGTCAGGAGCTTTTTCATCTCTGCTCATCAGTGCCATGTGATCATTAGTCAGTTTAGTGCCCTTGTTTTCCTCCTGAAAAACAGATCAATTCTTAGGTACCCAATTTGTGTAGGGTCCTACAAGGTTAGATGTACCTTTCGGAATCCAAATCTGCCTGACAACTCTAATAACTTTAGAGTGGCTAATTTGTCTTCCATAAACATCAACATACACATCTACTACTCTGGGGTGCCTTAGCGACTTTACGTGTATGTGTGCTAGCTTTAGCATGAACATGGGCTTTTGAATTCTTCTTTGGTTCAGGCCTTTTGTTCAGATGCTTGGGCTTTTGTGCAGCCGGTCTAAATCTTTGTTGACTCGGGTTCAGATAACCTTTACCTTTAGGCAAGTGAGGTTCGGGTTATGCATCTTTGAAATCTGGTCTTTCGATTATCTTGAGGACTTGGTCTCTTCAGTTGAGAATGTCTCTGCTGAGTGTTTCTCATCTGAGGATTCCTCTGATGGTTCAGTGTGGAGCCTTTCAGATTTGCATTCTTAGCCTGAGGCTTTGAAGTACTTGCCTGAAACTTTCCAACTGACTGCTCAGGTTTTCTAGCCTTCACCTGAGGTTTGGGCTTTCTAACCCGATCATTCGGTTTCTTCAAACCATAGGTCCTTTTCCTTGTCTACAACCTTGGGGCATTACTTGACTTGAAGTGTAGGTGCCACTGGTTTTTACAAAGATAGTCTTTTTTGCTACATGATGCAAAGATTCGGATGACCTTGTGAGGTTCCCCGAGTGTATCCCAATCCAGTTTTTTATAGTGGCGATCTCTGGTAACTCTAAATTTCATCTATCACTTTAGATGCTTTATTCAATAGAGTTAACTTCTTCTGCACTATCCTCACGATTCTGTAGAGTTTATGCTTCTCGAGAGGTCATTGAACTTCGATTACGATTAAATTTGAATCTCTTGATGTGATTTCTCTAGCTTTTCGATTAGGGACATGATCAACTTCTCTTTCTCTCGAGAGTTGTACTTTCGTAACATCCATTCATCAAGAGTTCCCATTAATTGAGAAGTGATCTCGGTTTTGCTAGAGTCTTTCCATTTTAGATTTTCAAAGATTCGCCCTTATTCTCGCTCTTGAGTTTTATTTAGCGATCCTTGCAAAAACAAAGATAGTCCTTCATCGATTCTCAAAAGAATCCATCGGTCAAAATAGTTGTTTTTCGATGGAACTTGAAAACTCTTGTGCTAGTGTAGGAGCAAACAATGAACAGAGATGAAGAGTTTACCTCCTCAATGGCCATCGACGGATGTCATCACTTTCCTTTGTCGAGAATATCTCATCTGAAGAGCTAGATCCTCCTCGAGTGCTCTTCTTCGCAACCATGGCATTTTTTGCTTGAGAACTTCGGTCTCTTTTAGCTTGTCTTTCTCTTCTCTCCTTAGCACTCAACTCGACAATCATCTTTGGAAGTGACCTTTCTTCCGCAATTATAGCATCTGTTGGCATCATCATCCCGATCATTTTCTTCTTTGGACTTGGAGTCCTTCTTTCTAGATGAAGATCCTTCACTTTTCGTGTCCTTTCTTCTTCTCGGTTGATCTCGTCCTCGGGTTTCTTCTTACGTACTGTGGTTCTGTAAATAGCTTTTGTATTTTCCAAATCTACTTATTAAGTCTGTCAAACCTCCTTGCCATCGATCTTTGGGTTTGTTTGGCATGGGGGTTCTCGAACTCTCTAGTTTTGAGTTTTATCTTTGGCTTTTAAAGCCACATTCTTACTTCGATGAAGAATCATCTTTCTTTGTCGGCCTTTTTTGATTTCTTATCAATTACAAATTCATAGGCTTTCAAATTCGAGAGAAAGACTTGTTGGTATGTCATTGAACTAATGTTCTTGGTGTTTTCAATCACCACTTGCATGAATATCCCATTTCTTAGAAAGACCTCAAAAATTTTCAATGCCACTTCTCTTTGTGGATATTTCTTTCCAAGTCGCGTTTAGATCATTCATGATGCTTAGTGAATCGACTTCCAATTTGTCTATTGATTCACCATCATCCATTTCAAAAAAACCGTCAAACTTTCCAATTGCCAATTGAAAGTTTGTTTTCTTTTTATATGATCGTGCCTTGGCACATAAACATAGTGTATCCCATATCTCTTTAGCAAGATTACGGTGAGAGATCATTCCCATCACACCATCATCAATTGTCTTTGTATAGTGTGTCTTTTGCAATGTAGTCTAGATTGACTAACTTTCTCTCCTCGAGAGTTAGTTGGTCATCGGACTTAGGAAATCTCGCTCTAGGATCAATTCTCTTCTCTTACGTAATTCAGGATTCACCACAAGAAATTTGAATGGTCCTTGAGAAACCACTCTCCACATACGCTCATGTTTGGAATACAGATGAGCCTGCATTCTCAGTCTCCATAGATCATAGTTCTCTACTGAGAACATGGGAAGTTTTTTAGAAGACATTTTTCCGATCTTTTGAAAAGAAAAAAAATTTCAAAGAGACAAAGATCGATTCGGATAGACCACAAGTATTTTTGAAAATAAAACTTTGGTCAACACAAAGTAGTGGTCAAGTTGAACCAACGCTTTCTCGATACCACTTGTTGGTCCCGTAAAAGAGAGTCTTACACGTATGGGGGAATACACGTGTTCGGTTTTTTAAAACTTTTTTTCTTCGAGGTCGGCTTGGGTAAGATAATCCTCAAGATTAGGTTACGAGAAGCCGAGATCGCTTCTCGAGTCAAAGTCTATCGAGACAAATGATCCCGAAATTTGCTTTTCGATACCTCGGATAATCCCAACCCCGAATCCTCGAGTGTCGAGAGATCCCGAGTTGCTTGGATCGATAACTAGCTTATCAATCCTCGAAAGAGAGTTCGGTTTGATAACTATCTGTTCTAGCTAGCTACTCGATCGTCTTGAATGGTTGGCCCTTAGATTATACTCGCTTTTAAGCTTTCTTTCAAAAACCTTCCCTTTAAGAAATAGTGATTAGGCTGTGATTCACTTATGCAACTTCAGTGGATTGATTCCAACTGAATGTCAGTGAAAAGTATGCTTTCAAAATCAAGTCAATGCAACAGTTAAGCACAGATAAGGAAAGCAAGTGGTTCAGAGACTCAAGCTCCTACATCCACTCTCTCTGACTCTTCAGAGAAATTCACTATCAACTTCTGAGCTTTCTGACTACCTCGTAGTTTACTTACTCAACTCGGCCCTGAGTTTTCTGACTACTCCACGTAGTTTACTTACTCAACCCGACCTTGAGTTTTCTGACTACCTCCGTAGTTTACTTACTCAATCACACACAAGCTTTCAGACTACCCCTGTAGCTTACTAACTTCTCCTCTAGAGTTTTCTGACTACTCCGCGTAGTTTACTAACTCTTTACAACTCTACTCACCAACAAACACACTCCAACTACCTTCTCAAGGGTTTGGGGTTTCTCGGTTGGTTTCCAACTAGGATGAGATATCCTTTACAATGAAGCACAATGCAAAGGGTTAGGATATCTCGACTAAGCTTTGGATAAATCTTATCAGGCTAGGCTTAGTAAAGTGAGCTCTCTTCAATATAGAAGCACTTGGGAAATTCAAGGTATTTCGAGTGCTTTAACTTTTGCAAGAATAAGTTTGAGCTCTTGAGTTGCGTATAAATTTCCCGTAACCTTACAAAGTAGAGGGTCACCAGTATTTATAGGCATACACCAAGGTCACTCTTTGAAAACTATCCGTTGGAGAGATAGCTTCGTGAGTTCCCTCTTATGGTGTGTGAGAAACAGCTATATTTAGGGTTTGAAACTCCCTAACATGTTTTAGGCAATAGCCTTTCATGTAGCCGGTCTTCACTTTTTGCAGTCTGGAACTTTCGTACATCTGACATCTTTTTCAGCGGCCTGTCACTGTCAGTGTCAGTATGGTACAGTGTCGTCTTCCTCTTTTTGACTTTTGTTTTCAGTTAAAGGTAGACACCTTCAACGACTCTTTTGGTTACAAACTTTGAGTTTGATATAACCTTAACAACACTTCTGACTTAGTTCCTTTTGTCTGCATTTGAATGTCTTGGCAATATCTAACTTTCTAAGGCATCGCGTTTCTCTCAGTATTGCATCCTTGAGATAGATATATTGATTGCCTCGGAACATTGAGTTCATCTTGAGCATTGATGCATTCTTGAGTCTTGATGAATTCTTGTGCTTTTCGATATTCTTGATCTTGATTTCTCGATCTTGATCTTGCGTCTTCAGAGTCTTCTGCGTCTTGAGGTCTTACGAGTCTTGAGGTCTTACGAGTCTTGAGGTCTTACGAGTCTTGATTTATCTTGGTGATATCTTTGAGTCTTCATCTTTGAGTCTTGATTCTCTGTTTCATCTTGAGTCTTGATATCTCGATTTTCATCTTGAGTCTTGAGTCTCAATTTCTCCTTTGAGTCTTTAGATTCTCGGTTTCATCTTTGAGTCTTGAGAGACTTGATTTCATCTTTGAAACCGGTTTCTTCTTGAAACATCTTGAGTTCTTGAGTCTTGAAACCTATCCTGAACTATATCTGCTGACTATACATTTTGCAGATAACATCCTGAATACTCTAAAACTGAATCCTGACTCAATTATCAAGATCGTTCTGAACATGTCATACTCAGGGGTTTTGGGATCTTAATCAAAATCATATAATCTTTTATTAAATTCATCTCCCAACAGTAACATATATATTCTATTTTGATTCATATCTTCTATATTTGTAATACAATTGTTGTCTTTGTAATAATACTATTTCTCTGTATGCATATTTTCATCCCTTTTGTTGTTCACAACCATTTTGCTTGTGTTGTTGTGAATTTTTCTGTTGAAAAAAATTCAGTATCTTGACAACATGAAGCATGACGATCCTTCTTCCTATGATAAGTGTGTGAATATACTGGTCAGTGTTGTTTGTCTGTCAATTTTTCTATTCTTTTTGTCTTTTCTTTTTTTAAATTATAATATTTGTTTCTTTTTTTTTTCAGCATAAGGTGATCATTAGGTTTCTGAAGACAAAGAAGCATATCAGTGCTGGTGATGTGGCAACGTATGAAATTGAACACATCAATTTCCCATGGCAGAGTGCTTTGAATCGAACAAGGATTGTGGTGTTTTTATGATGCACCATATGATTCACTTTGACGGCATTCCCTATACAGAGCCCAACCTCTTGGAGGTGTGTTACTGTTCTTTCCTTACTTGTAGCCTTTTTTTTTCTATTTTTTTTTGCTAAGGTTTTTATGTTCTATTCATATTGTGTATTTTTTCTTATTGTTAGGCTAATATAAGGTCAGGCCTTAGAGGTGAGATATGTGCAAGGGTCGTAATGTCTGTTTTGAATGTGTATAGGGAGCAAATCATGGATAAGGTGTATGATTTTTATATGGGCAAGCCTGATTTGGTGAAACGGATTCGCGAGAAGGAAGAAGATGCCTTGAAAAAGAAAAAGGAGCAAAAAATTCTTGCTGAAAATCGCATGAAGAAACTTAGGCAAAGGCCACTGAAGAAGTAGTGTTTTTATGATGCACCATATGATTCACTTTGACGGCATTCCCTATACAGAGCCCAACCTCTTGGAGGTGTGTTACTGTTCTTTCCTTACTTGTAGCCTTTTTTTTTTTTTGTTAAAGGTTTTTATGTTCTATTTATATTCACTACTACACATTTGAGCTTGGAGAGCTCAACTTGGACAGCCATTTTTTCGAATAGCTCTCCAAGTGGTCCCTTGGAGAGCGGTTCTATTAAAAAAAAAAAAAAAAAGACAGCGGTTAAAAACCGCTGTCCATTATCAAATCTTAGACAGCGGTTCATAACTTGTCTTGCAAAATACTTGGAGAAGCGGTTTTGAACCATTTGTCCAAAAAAAACTTGAGAGCGGTTCATAACCGCTCTCCAAGTGAATTTTTTTTTATAAAGTTTGTATAATTACACTGAGCAGTCTTCATTGAGCGGTTTTTTTTTTATTTTACAATTTTTTTTATTTCTAATTACACTAATCTTATTTTAAGTTTTAACTTCCAAAATTTCTAACTTTCTCATTATTAAATTTCCAGATCCAATGTTATTTAACCACTCTAAAAATTCACTATCTCTTTTTTCGTAGTTCTTTTATTATTCTACATTTTTTTTATTTTTAATTAAAGTTTAATTAAAATTTTCAAATCTAATCTTAATGAAATTAATAATTTTTTTAAGAATTCCGTTTAACATGTGGGAACATTAACTTCTAAAATCCTTAATTGTATTTTCTCTCCTCCCTAGCTCGTGTAATACTCTTTTCCATTCACATTCGTCACGGGAAAATTTGAACAAGCCTCTTAAACAATTGTCTCTCTTCCATCCAACTTTAATAAATATTACTCACAAATCTTAAATCATTGGCAGACAAATCAAATTCAAAGTTAGTTGAAAAAAATGGATTGAACCAAACCCATTTTGACTAAAAAAACCCGAAAATAAATTTATGGACACTGTAATTTAAAGAAAACCAAAACTCGTTGAAATATAGGAAGATGCCACACAACTTTTTATTTTTGAAATTAATAGGTCAATTCAAAAGTTAATTTTAATTAAATTTTGTAAAGTACAAGTAAAAAATATAATTTTAATTTAATTTAATTTAATTTTAATTTTAATTTATATAAAAAAATTATTATATAAAAATGTGATTGAATTAATAAATAAGATAATTGAAATAAAGAATTAAAAAAAATGTAAGAAAAAACGATTTTTAGAACATATAGAATTAATTTCATTAAGTAAACGCAAGAAAGCAAGTGCCCGAGCGGAATTGATCCTTTCCAGCGCCCCAAGGTCCCGTGTTCGGTCCCCCATGGGAGCGAATAATTGCCTCAATTGATTGGGAGGCTTGGTGGCTTATATATGAGATGCTTGGTGGGTCCGTGCCTAAAAATCAATTTTTTAAAAAAAAATATATATTAGACAGCGGTTGAAAACCACAGTCGAAGTGAGGAATTTGGACTGCAATCTTGCACAGCGGTTCAAAACCGCTGTCCAAGTGCGATTTCTTGGACAACGGTTTTTTATCAGTTGTCCAAGCTTGGACAACTGTTACTTGGAGAGCGGTTATAACAGCTCTCCAAGGTCATTTTTCACAGCTGTCCAAGCCCAAATGTGTATTAGTGATTGTGTATTTTTTCTTATTGTTAGGCTAATATAAGGTCATGCCTTAGAGGTGAGATATGTGCAAGGGTCGTCATGTCTGATTTGAATGTGTATAGGGAGCAAATCATGGATAAGGTGTATGATTTTTATATGGGCAAGCCTGATTTGGTGAAATAGATTCGCGAGAAGGAAGAAGATGCCTTGAAAAAGAAAAAAGAGCAAAAAATTCTTGCTGAAAATCGCAGGAAGAATCTTAGGCAAAGGCCACTGAAGAAGTAGTGTTTTTGTAACAGACTGATGGTTTCCTGGGCTTTTTAGGCTTATATGTTGTTGTTTTGTTTTTAGACTGATATATTTTGGTGGTTAGGATGGGTGGAATTGGTTTTTCTGATAAAAATTGATCATTTTTTTAGGGGCTAACAAATCTCTTTTGTTGATGATAGTATTTTGGGTTGGGGGATGTTGGTAGCTAACAAGGCCGATTCCTTGTTTAAAAAACATATCATGTTTTTTTGTTATATATGTTTTTGTTTTTTGGTTCTTCTGTTTTTATAAGTGATGTTATAACTTTTTATTTTTATTTTTTTTATGCTGCCAGGGTGAAATGTTATCATTTAACAAACATGAACTATATACCTGCAACAGGTATATAGGTTCTCTTTCTGGAGTATAGTAACATTCTTATAGTGATATAGTAACACACGTTTAAACTGTCTCACCAGGAACAAACTTGTTTACAAATAAAATTTAATGAAGATTCTGGTGCAGTAACAAATCCTTTAGGTAATTATCGTTTTTATGTTTTCTGTGGTTTTTAATGAAGCCATACAGTAACACACTTTTCTACAAGTGGTAACACACACATATATGATGCAGTAACACACTGATAATCACATGTAAATTAACACAAAATGCAAACATGTGGTAACACATTTTTAATACACTTTCCATACATGAATAAACTATAGAATTTTAATGAAGCCATACAGTAACACACTTTTCCACAACTGGAAACACACACATATATGATCAAGAATAACACCGATAACCACATGTAAATTAACACAAAATGCAAACATGTGGTAACACATTGTGTCCAGACATGAATAAACTATAGAATTTTAATGAAGCCATACAGTAACACACTTTTCCACAAGTGGTAACACACACATATATGATGCAGTAACACACTGATAACCACGTGTAAATTAACACAAAATGCAAACATGTGGTAACACATTTTTAATACATTTTCCATACATGAATAAACTATAGAATTTTAATGAAGCCATACAGTAACACACTTTTCCACAAGTGGTAACACACACATATATGATGCAGTAACACACTTATAACCACATGTAAATTAACACAAAATGCAAACAAGTGGTAACACATCTTTAATACACTTTCCATACATGAATAAACTATAGAATTTTAATGAAGCCATACAGTTTTACTATAAGAATATATCAGAATAAATGAGAGTTTGGTGTTCTTGATCCAAATTCATTATTTTTTGATACTGATCCATTTTTTGCTTCCAATTCTTTCTTCTTCTTCTTGTTCTCTTTGAAATGGCCTTTTATCCTTTGACTTATTCCCTTTGTTTTTGTGCGTTTAGGGTCTAGTATAGTTGTCCCTCGTGTAGAATCAACTAAAGCATCTGGACTTTCTTCTGATGGTAAGGCTTGTATAGCTGCATAATCTCTGTTGTACCCTTCCTCTAACATCTTCATTGCTTCCGGCTTCCTTTCACTTTCTATAATGAGTTTATAACTCTTTGTTACCATCTCGTGACGCCACGAAATGCAACTGTCAGCCTTCCAGCTTTCTTTTGTGCCCTTGTTTCTGTTCCAAACATCCAACTTTGCAGATTTAGTCCATCTTTTCCTTATGTACAATCTTTGGTATTACGCTTACGTAATTTATGTATAATCACGATATAAGCAATGGCTGCACAGTAGTCCACATTCTTCAAACTTTTTGCAGGTGCATTCTACAAATTTCATGGTAAAATCATAAGTGACATTGTGTAACTCATCATTTCTTGTTACACCATACACCATCGTTGTGTCCATAACCTTTTCAATCGTTGAAGTGCATGAAATGCTTCTCAGAAACTCTCGTTCAAATTTTTTGTATAGAGAAAGTGTGTATATTTCTGCAGCGTGTTTAACCATTCCATTAATTTGTAATGAAGATTCTGGTTGTACTGTTGTGTTCTTGAAGTTATCTTCATCTTCTGCTGCCCTCCAAGCTTTTACTACTTTGTTGAAAACACCCCAAAAATCTAACAAGCTTGTTGTTTTGTTTGTCTTGAAAGAGATTGAACTGTTTGTATTCTCACTCCTTTGGGAAGACAATAATCCTGCAGAGAAGAAGTCTTTGCTCAAAGCAGTGCACCACTTGTCTTTCAAACTGCAGATTCTCGTAAAATACGAGTTATTCTCTAAGCTATAAGTTGTAATCATGTCCTTCCAACATCTTTCAAACTCTTCCTCCGTAGCACACCTCGATAAGCATTTCTTAAACGCTTCTTTGAATATGTCATCACATTTAAGTTCTGCAAACTTGCTCACTGCATTCTGTTGCAGGTGCCATAGACAGAGCCTGTGTCTTGTTTCTGGGAACACCTGAAATAGTACAGATACAGTAACACAATTATAAATATATAGTAACATTATATTGGTTAATACAGTAACACACATCTTTGTAGTCAGACATTTATTTTTTTATAACCTTTTCTATTGCATTTGAAATGGCTTGATCCTGATCAGTGAATATTGTTGTTGGTCCTTTCCTGCCCATTGATTTTCTGAACACTGTAAATAGCCACTCAAAAGTTTCTGTTTTCTTGTAGGATAAGAACGCACAGCCAAACATTGTGTTCTTCCAATGATGGTTTATCCCAACAAATGGTGCACATATCAGATTGTATCTATTTGTTCTGTATGTTGTATCAAAGACCATCACATCACCAAATAAATCAAAATCCTCCTTCATCATTGAATCTCTCCAAAAAATATATTTCATCCTTCATCATTCATTTGAACCCTATAGTAATACAAATTTTCATATAAATAACATATAGTAAAATAGGCTTTTTAAGAAAAAATCTGTAACACACCTGTAAAAGAACTGATTTTCCTCATCCTCTTGGTTTTGTATTAGTTCCATGAAAGTTTTTGCATCTCCTCCTTCTATGTTCTTCATCTTTGTACGGTGTACAAAGTTCAGGTGGTCTTTCATTGTGTGTCCTATTTGATCCTCACCCCCTGCACTCAATGATAGATATCTGTATGAATCAGATGGTCTTAATCCAGATGATGTCATTTCTGTGATAGCAATTGATTTTCCCTCTTTGATTTCTCTTTCGGAACTGTGCAAATGATTCCATTCCCTTCTTGTGAATAGATGATTGTGTTCCTGTAGGTGTTTTACCACCTCATACTGTCCATCTTCAGTAAGTTTTACCCTCATTTGAGCTTTGCAATTGGTTCTAGTAATTCCACACCTTTTCCTCTTGAAAGTTGTAATTTGCTCTTCATTTCTTGATCTCTTTTCACCAGTACAAGAGCATACAAACAGCTTGGATGTCAATACCCTGTTGCCATCTTTAGACAAAATCCCTGTTGATTTTCTAACACTAAATCCCTTTGACCGTGCATGTTTACGGTATAGGTCATACATCAAGTATAATGTCCCTCTTTTCATCCCAATTAATGAACCACTGTATTCATCAAAATCAGTGTTTATTTCTTCAGTTGTGTACTCTAAATCTGATGATTCTGCTTCCAGTCGTATAATGGGCGCATTGCCTGTTTTTATTTTTTATGTAGTAACATTTATATTAGTGTACATTAGAAAATTAAATATGGGTAGTAACAATCAATAAACGCTATCTAATGAAGTAACACAGTTTTTGTATATACAGTAACACAATTTTTATATATACAGTAAGACAATTTTTGTATATACAGTAACACAGTTTATGTATATGCAGTAGTAACATTTATATTAGTATACAGTAGAAAATTAACTATGGGTAGTAACAAGCAATAAACGTAATCTAATGAAGTAACACAGTTTTTGTATATACAGTAACACAATTTTTGTATATACAGTAACACAATTTATGTATATGCAGAAACAATTAAAAGTTCACCAGCTAACAAAGTTTTGTTATATACAGTAACAATTCAATAATAATCACACATGTTTTACTAATCATTTTTTTTTCACGAATTGTCTATGTTCTATAATAACATTTTTTGCGAAGTATGTATGCATTTTTTTTACCTGGTACTGATGAATTACTTGATTATGCTCGTGTTACTATCAAAATTCCAGAATCTCCCATGTTTTCTGAGTTTTCCATTCTTATGATGGTGCTTTTCTTCTTGATTTCTTCTTCGCGATGTATATTTTTCGATCTGCGATGTCTATTTTTCGATCTGCGATGTGATTTTCTGATTGTTAATTGCTGCGGTTTCAGCGACGCCGTGATTTGATTTTGTGTTTTGACCTAAGAGACGCGTTTTACCCTTTTCCCCTTGACTTTTTTTTGGCGGCCCATAGCCCATAATTCCAGCAATTTTTTTGGGGTGACCCGGGTCGAGAGCGACCGGCGAGTTTTTTAATTTTTGGCCCTTTTAGCTTGGATTGCACATAAGGTTAGTGTGCAATATTTCACACAAGACTCTCTCAAAAAACAATGTGGGATATTTCATGGGTACTTGGATACGTGGATACAGGCAGGATACACACCTGATACGCCACGTGGCGTGTCTCAATTAAAAATATTAATAATAATTTTTAGTATGCGGTAATTTGACACGTCCGATCGGATAGATGTCGGACATGTATACACGATAGGATACACGTGGGGTCAAATATGTAACATTCTTTTTTGTTTTGAAATAAATTTATTTTATATTAAATTAACCCAAATTAGCCCATAAACAGTAAAAAAATATTGACTGTTTCTATTACTCACAAGGTCACACCACTGTCAAACTGTTAGTCGTTCATATATTTTATTACGATGTTCATCTTGTAGCTCTTCCACTCCTTCAAATCACGTAATGAAGATTAGCAATGAAGGTGAAGGTGAAGGGGAAGGGGAAAATAACACCATGAACTATTGTGAAGGGAAATACTCCAATGTTGTTGTTGATGCTTCAGTATTCTAATTTTTCTGATTGAATTCGAGCAAAGATAGAAATTGTGTCTTCACTAGTGATAGTGATAGTTTTTTGCATATATAATAGTGATATTTTTTCTTCATAACAGTGAGAGTTTATGTGTATAGCAGTAATACTTAGTTTCACATATAGTGATAGTGATAGTCTTTATGAATAACAATGATAGTTTTTATGTGTATAGTTCAATAGCTTGTTTTACGCATCAGTTATAATTTAACAGCATTACCATGAGTTTTATAACAGTAATAGTCGGTGAACACAATAGTGATAATTTTTATGAATAACACTGATAGCTTTTATGAAGGTGCAGCATTTCCTCAGGTGCGACAACGGTGTTTCCTCGGATGCGGCGACATTACACCGATTGAAGGGAAACGATTTTGCGTGAAGATAGAGGGGAGACACTTTTCGCGTGAGGGGAGAAGAGAGAGACGAGAATTAGGAATGAGTAAAAAAACCTAAAATTATTTATATGTGACCCATTTATATTGTATAAGTCATATTTAACTCGGATTCATACCATGAACTAGATATATACAAGGTTTTCCATATATAAATTAATACTGCCATTTTTTCTTTGAAAACGATTTATGTCATTAAAAATAATTAAAACTGACTTTTGCGGAAAAAAGAAAAGAAAATGGAATATAAAAAATAAACATTGCGTTGAAGATGATTACACTTAATTAATTTAAAAGGACTTCA
Source organism: Stenogyne calaminthoides (assembly GCA_037126765.1). Taxonomy (NCBI): domain Eukaryota; kingdom Viridiplantae; phylum Streptophyta; class Magnoliopsida; order Lamiales; family Lamiaceae; genus Stenogyne; species Stenogyne calaminthoides. Next base: position 37,849,103 of record JBBCBC010000002.1, read on the forward strand.
CATTATCTTTAAAAAATCACAAACAACAAATGACTAAGATCTTGTACTCATCAAGTGCATCGTGCAATTCAAGTGTATTTTTTTAAATAAACAACTTGTTTATATTAAAACATGCATGCAACGTGTTTTCACCAATACAAATTGCATGTTTAAGTGTAAATAAGTTACATGTTTTAAAAATACACTTAAATTGCACGACAAGAGACTTACTGACAATAAATTATACTACCTTCGTTTTTATTTTGTTTGGTCACTTACTGTAAATCCAGATTTTAAAAAAAGTGGGAAATATTAGTATTAAATGGTGTAAAGTGAGTTTGATGTAGGGAGTCTGAATGTCAATTCAACTTTAAGAAAGATGATGTTTATTAGTATTAAATGGTGTAAAGTGGATTTAGTGTGTTAGAGTGACATGTGATGTAAGTGTTGTTTGTAAGTGATATTGTTTTGTAAATAAAGTTGTTTTATTTTCTTTAAAAAAAATGATCAATCTAAATTAGAATGCCTATTTACGAAAAGTGACTATTCTAAATTAGGACATAAAAAGTATTTTACGACTCGAAGTATTATCATTTCACCATATACTTATTTCATTTCTCTTCGAATATCAATAATAATTAGGTAATGATGTGGAGTATATTTGGACTATTTGACATTTCATGTAAGCGTGATATATCATGATCAAACTGAAATAAGATGGCTAAATATGTTCCTCTAAAAAAAAAAAAGATAGCTACATATACACACGTTTTTAATTTATATGCAATTAATAGATTGCTTGACGCAGGCCACCAGGAACGGTGCCTCTGGAATTTGTACTTTGTGGTAGGAAACTATCCACGTTATACGTATATGAGTAACTAAAATCTCATTTAAATTCATGAAAGGGTCATACATATTTTACACAAATTAGGCAAAAAAATATTATACAAAAATGGAAAAATATGGAGTTGGGGTGAGGAAAGGTGCGTGGACAAAAGAGGAAGACACTCTCTTGAAGAATTGCATTGAAAAGTTTGGAGAAGGGAAGTGGCATAAAGTCCCTCCCAGATCTGGTAATTATATAAATTTATTTATAAAAAATTCTGAAAATATTGGAGAATATATATTTCAGATAACTGCATGCATTTAATTCCTTACTATATTTTTTAAATGATGATTAATTTGGTTGCATTAATTTTGAATTTTGGCAGGGTTGAACAGATGCAGGAAGAGTTGTAGACTAAGATGGTTGAACTATTTAAGACCAAATCTTAAGAGAGGTTACTTTACACAAGATGAGATTGATCTTATTCTAAGACTTCACAAGTTGATAGGGAACAGGCAAGGCTTCCATTCTTCATTTTAATTTCTCTATTATCTTTTATTTACTCCGGCATATTATCACTATTCACAGACAATACTTTTATGAACCTCGGTCTATGTGAATATTTTTTTAAAGTATCAATGTTTCATGATTTTGAGAATAATTACACATAAAATTAAGTATTTTTAAATTAATGATACGTCGTGTGTTAAAAGGTGATATTGTGTATACTAAACAATAATATTTGATAAAAAAAAGAAGTTCATGCTAAATTCATAGGAGACCTGCCCACCACTATATAATACGTGTATGTATTTACGAATTCGGATATAACATTGTGCATTATATGTCTTTCAAAATGGTGTATTGTTGTGTAAAAGATCAGCCTATCTCCTATGCATTAGTTGCACCGTATAACTGGTCACATGAGTGAAATGTATAAACTAATATAAATTCAACGTGTAGACTAATATAATTGAAACGAGTCTATACACCATATTTGACTGAAAACATGAAAAGAAACAGGTAGACTTATATAATTAAAATGTGCAGACTAATATAACAGAAACGTAGTGAGGTGTATTAAGTAATTGGTGAACTTAGCAAATTAGCGGGTGTGGATAGCCGCGCCCTATATAAAATTCACCAGTGCACTTTATTATTAATTTATTAGTGAAAAATAAATTTAAAATCAATATAATGCATGATTTTTGCTAGAACAAATTAAGTACACGTCCACTCAGAAATTTATGGTTACTACAAAAAAACGCTGATTTAACGAGGGAGTTTAAAGAGGGGAAATAAACCCTCGTTAATTGCCGAGGGTTTTAACGAGGGTACTAATTCACTAGGGCTTTAACGAGGGTAACATATTAACGAGGGCCTTCCCCCTCGGCAAATTTGAGGTGTCAGCTGCCCTCGGTAAACATCAGCTGACAGGTCACGAGGGTTCGAAATCCTCGCCAAATTCTGCATGCCTGCTCACGAGGGTTGAAAACCCTCGTCAATTTGGAAATCTTAGTAATAACATTGATTTATGCCTAACGTCGTGTACGTAATTGAGCTGGAACTTGGAAAAAATAATAAACTCAAGCTAAACAATAAGGAGCCAGGGGGAGTATTTAAATTCAATTTGTAAATAACCTGAAAACATAATTTGAATAATAAGTTTTGAGCTTACTAGTTATGCTATTGAAGATTGAATTTGAGCTCGATCTCATAAGCATGGTAATTTATAAAACTTATGAGTATTAATTAATTTTTTAATTTTAAGATTTTTAATTAAAGTAGGATCAAATTAACAACTGTATTTGATTTTGAGAATATATATAAAATATTTATTTCACAATTTTATTATAAATATTTTAATTAAATCAAACACTTGTATTAATATATATATATATATATATATATATATATATATATATATACATATATAACAATCACTTGTATTATAAATGATATAAGAAATACCAAATAATATATGATACACAAATATTAAGAAAGACTTTGATAACCAATAATTAGTCTTGCCCAAACGGTTTGGCAAAACACGCAAGGTCTCCACATACAAGGAGGATAGTCACTCGATATTTGTTCCTCCTGGTAGTAAACTTGGAAAGAAGGGTAAAATATCGATTGTTGACTTGGAGAAGCGAATAGCTTATACGTACGTGCTACTAAATTGCAACGAGGTGTGCACGTTTATGAGAATTGGTGTTAGTCTATGAGAATTGGTACATATGTATATATATTGTGTGCACATGTTGATTAATAGTGAAAAAAGAATATAAAAGTGATTATTTGACAATTTTATTGAAAATATTTTAATAAAAATGATCAATATAAGTTGTTGGGAGATGAATTTAATAAAGAAGTTTTGATTAGATCCCAAAGCCCCTGAGTATGACATGTTCAGAATAATTTTGATAGACTGAGTCAGGTTTCAGTATAGATTGTTCAGAAAGTTATCTGCACCATGTATAGTCAGCAGATATGGATCAGGTTAGTCTCAGAAGAAACCTGAGACTCAGAAGAATCCTGAGACTCAGAAGAAACCTGAGACTCAGAAGAAACCTGAGACTCAGATGAAACCTGAGACTAAGAAGAAACCTGAGACTCGGAAAAAAACACAAGACTCGATGAAGTTCTTTCAAGACACCGAAGACTCGATGAAGTTCTTTGAAGACACTGAAGACTCACTATCTTACTGAAGAGATCATGTTGAGAAGAAATACATCAGAATGGAGAAAATTCATACTGATAAACAGAGAGCTGATATCTTGACTAAACCTTTGGCTGAATCAAGATTTCAGGAACTATCAGTTGAATTAGGAATGTTGGATCCAGGTGAATAAAGCAAATCTGAAAAATTGAAGGTTTTTAGAAGCATGAAGTTTTCTCAGGTTTTTACTGAAAAACTCAGGATAAAATTGAGAGTCCTGAACAATGAGTCTTGGGAAACTCAGTAAGTCTGAAGTTCAGTACTCAGTATTATACTGACATTTTATCAAGGTCAATACTCAGTAAGACTGATCGAGAAATTAGTCTGAAGAAGTATTTACTCATGCACCACATTTATTACCTATCTGAATCTCAGTAATCATTGGCAATAAATGACAAAACACCTGAAGAAATAATTGGGCGGGACCTTTGAAATTCTCAGGAAAGTCAAAAGTCTGCAGAAACAGTAATTAAATGAATTGTTCATTAATCACCAATATGGATAAATTGGCGGCCAGTACTTGCAAAATCGTCTTTTCAAATACTCGTATTTATAATAAATAGGTATGCCCTTGGTGGCATTAAACTTTTCACAAAATGTCGCTCGTTTTAGAAGCCTAAATAGCAACCAATGTAATGATAGTGGGGTACATTTTGTCAAGAAAAAAGAAATTAGAAGTTGGGAGTTGTATCATGAATTTATTGTGTAGATCCTATTATATAAAAGGGCACGGCTACCCACACCCACTAATTTACTTAGTACACCCATTTAATCATTTTGACAAAAATATCCTTAAGTAAAAATACTAACATACCCCTTATAATTAAATAAATTACTAATTCTTAAAGTCATTTTCACACCCACCCCCAAATCCTTATATTGCATTATATCGAGACCTGGTGGTTACAAGGGCAATTACCAACCGCTTTCGTACCATCCTCGGTCACCTTATGTTGGGATTATACTGGAAAGTATGCTTTTACTTTGTATAATCAAAACTGAATTTCGGACTTATTTACTGAAATAAATTGTTTATCACTGATGCTTTAAATATCATCGAATGTTTCATATATTTACTGCATAACTGTTCGTTAAATAGTATGTGTTACATTGTAGTTAATTTAGTGATATCAGATCACAGAAGATTAAATTAACAGTCCCTTGTAACAAAAAGTACACCATTCACGACCTAGATGGAAACGAACAATCCATCGTGAAAGGTTGAAGTGTAAGGCTCGGATTGGCTTGTCTTGACCAAGAGATTACGCTAGCGCATGACTGATGCACTGAATAGGACCTACAGGAGGACAAATTCTTCAGAACTGAACAAGGAAGAATTAGACCTCAGTGGTTCGTTATTTCTTAATCTTCGTCCCTTAAATAGGATCACGTGTGGTTGGTAACTATTGCTTTGACTTATCACGGGTAGAGAATCAACGAGATTCAATACTTTTTATCTTGGGCAATATTATTGGTCAAATGTGATTGCTAAGATTTAATACGGAGAATCGTGTGCAAGTACGCTTGTTCGATTTGCCCCCTTGGGAGGTTCATAAGCTTTATCATACCAAATCTTGCAAGTGGAACTAGTTTCCGATATGGATAATAATGTTGAACCGTTCCTTAACCAAGGACAAAAGATATTAATTAACGGAAAGCTATTTCAGTGGCTTGAATTAATTAATGGGCTAGATAATCTTAAACACGGAAAATAATAACCGGGAGCCATATTGACTGTAATATGGGTTAAGATGGATAGTGCAATATTAATTATGTAGTGGGATTAATTAATATTTATGGGCTTGAATAATATTGTGGCTCAATATTGATAATTCAAGATCCATTGGAAGGTCCAATCTTATAAAGGCCCCCTAAGTAGCCCAACATATAGTCCAATAACTGGAAAAAGTGTTTAAAATAAAATAAATCTTGTTGCATATTTTTTTCTAATTTTCGAAATTTATGGATAAAAGGGGAGAAAGATTTTCTTTGAATTTTGTTATGGAATGAGGATATGTATTCTTGGAATACAAGATTATCTCATTAAATTCAAGAAATCTCCCACTTGGTTATCCATAGAGAAATTTTCGAAATTTTTGATAATTAAGGGAAAGAAAGATTTTCTTGATTTTCTTGAAAAGATATTATGGAAGATATGTATTTCTTGAAATACAAGAATATCTCATAAATTCAAGAAGATCCAAATCTTGGATTCTTGCCCTATAATTTTCGAAAATACTCCATAACAAAGAGTGGGTGGGATTTTGTGGAATATTATAATTATGGGAAAAAGAATATAGGAGATATATTCAAGATTTCTTGGAGATCAAGAAAGGATTTTCCCACATTGTTTTTGCCCCAAAATTTCGACCACCACTACTCTATAAATAGGGGACGATTCTTTCATTCCCAAGTACAATTCCATGTGCTGGAAAAATTAGTAAATCCACAAAGGTGGTGCAACAAAGTTTATTTTCCTTTTGTTAATTGTTCGCAAGTGTCCTACCACCGGATAGTCGAGCAAGGATTAAGGAAATACTTGGGAAGTTCTTTTGGTGTGTCTAATCAACAAGACCATTGCCGTCCCAAGAGGTATGTTCACGTAAACTCGTAGAATTTCCGCATGCGTAGGATTTACGTGAATTGATTATATGCATGATTTGTTGTTGGATTATTATTTGAATTAATATAGGATTAATTCATGCTAGTAATAATTATAAGAATTAAATTTGTATTTATATATTTGTCCCGAATAGATCCGTGCAACTTATTCCCCAACACCTTATTGATCCCAACCAAAGTGCCTTCATTCCGGGGCGCCTGATCTCTGACAATATCTTATTGGGTTATAAGTGTATGCATTGGCTGAGGAACAACAAAAGCAAACAGGCTTATGCCTCTCTGAAACTAGACATGAGCAAGGCCTATGATCGAGTGGAGTGGAATTATCTCGAAAAAATTATGCTTAAGATGATTTCGATGAAAGATGGGTCGGTTTGATAATGGAGTGTGTTTCCTCTCCCACATATTCCTTTAAGATCAACAATAACATTCGAGGAAGAGTTGTTACAACAAGAGGGCTCCGGCAGGGAGATCCACTATCCCCCTTTCTCTTCGTTTTGGTTTCCCAAGGTCTCTCTTCAATCATTAACTCCCATGCAGTTGAAGGAAGGATTACGGGAATCAGGTGGTTAGAGGTAGTCCCATGATCACCCACCTTTTCTTTGCCGATGATAGCCTTATGTTCTTTAAAACCAACAAGGATGACGTCCAAACGGTGAAAAAGTGCTTACGGGATTACAAGAAGGCCTCCGGGCAACTGATTAATTTTGATAAATCGGTTATCTCGTTCAGTAAAAACACCTCCCCGGACAACATCGCCTTCACCAAAGACTGTCTCCACATCCATTTTTTGCCAAGGCCACTACCTGTACCTGGGACTCCCTACCTTCACGACCCACATAAAGAGACTTCAATTTGGCTACCTGAGGGATAGAGTCTCTAAGAGAATGGCTAGCTGGAAAAATAAAATTTTCTCGGATGATGGTCGGGAGGTTCTCCTCAAATCTATAATCCAGGCTATCCCCACTTATGTTATATCATGCTTCAGGATTCCCACTTCCCTGTGTAGCGATATTGAATCGATGTGTCTTGCGCTTCTTGTGGGGAGGAACCCTTCTGGATAAGAAAATTCATTGGAAAGAGTGGAAGATGCTCACCAAACCTAAAAACGAAGGGGCTTGGACTTGGGGACCTAGTCACTTTCAACAAAGCCCTCTGCAGCAAATCAGTTTGGAGGATTATCCTCTATCCCGATTCTCTGGTGGCCCAAGTTTTCAAAGCCGTACTTTCAAACTCACCGAAATTATGGAGGCCACACTCGGCTCTAACTCCTCCTATATCTGGCGATCTATTATGTGGAGCAAACCGGTTATCTCATATGGCCTGTTTTGGAAGATAGTCAATGGTGATGATGTTCACGTTAGGAAAGATAGGTGGATCCTGAATCTCTACTCAGGAAAAATCACCTCTTGTACCACTTATGATAATAACGTGAGTCTCCAGGAACTAATGTCACCAACTAACTCTTGGGATGCTGCAAAAATCAACAGACTCTTCCTTAACTACAAGATTGATGCTATAAGGAAAGTTCCTATTGACCGCTACGGCTGCAGAGACTCTCGATTCTTGTGTTTCACCAGGAAAGGGCTCTATACTGTTAAATCGGCCTATTATAATGCCCACTCCTCCATGCTTAAAACTGATGTCAAGGGGACTTGTTCAGCCAGCCACATTCTGACTTTCTGGGCCAAGATTTGGAAGTTAAATATCCCTCCTAAAGTCAAGATTTTCCTGTGGAAGGCGACTCACGATGTGATTGCCTCTGAAGCAAACCTAGAAGCTCACCATGTTCCCTGTCCTCCCAGGTGTGTTCTTTGTGGTTTCTATTGGGCTGATACTAATCATGTTTTATTTTCCTGTCAGGCGGCTAAAATGGCGTGGAAGAACACAAAGTGGTGGACCCTAATTAAGAAAATGAGGGGTTACTCCCCAGAAAGTCTTACCATACACTTTATCCAGTCCATGGAGGAGGCCGATCTTGAAAAAATTGCCACCAAGATGTGGGTTGTGTGGAAAGGAAGATGCGACCTCTCTCACAAAAGAGGGGATCAACAAAACTGGGCTTCAAGGACAATCCAAGCCAACTGGACTGAGGTCTTTCTCGACCAATATCACTTTGAAAGAAACAAACTGACTCAGAGAGAGATCAAGCCAACCAACATTTTCATACCCACTCAGGCAGAGAATCACGAAGATAATTTTGTTATGAAGGTGGATACATCTTACAATTAATCCACAATGTCCTTCGCCATTGGCTTCTGCATCTACGCTCCGGGGGGTAAACTCTGGGCTGTTGGGTTTCAAAAAATTAATCCTCCTGGTTCAGTTATGGCGGCATAAATTGTAGCCGTCATTGATGGCATGACCTTCTGGTTGAATGACCCGATCGGATTTGTCTCGATTTACTCAAACTCTATTGATGCGGTTAAAGCCATTACGACCGATTCTACTCACAAGGGCTTCGAAGAAAATCTGGGGATATCATCGCCCACCCAATCTTATTAGGGTATGAGACCTGACTAGGAACACCTCAGTGAAGGGTGTTTGGTGTTGCCCACGTTCGAGCAACACAACGGCGGACAACCTGACAAAGCTGGCAACCAAATCTCCCCTCCTTTAAGATTGGGTGGGCGATGATATCCCCAGACATTTTTTGTCTTTAGCTCAGGATCACCACTCTATGTAATTTCAATTATATGAGCTCTCAAAAAAAAAAAAAATTTTGAAACTTTATGTAATGTAAATGGATAGATCATTATGGGACGAAATATAATTATTTCCTGATAAAAATCCAAGATATATCCTTGTAACCCCAAAAGAGTGAACCATAATTTCAATGGTTAAAAGTACATGATCTTGAACTCAAAATCATGGACTTAAAACTCAACCAACATATATATCAGCCCTAAAGCTCATAATATGATTTTAAGTTTCAAAATTTAAATTTAACCTTAATTGAGTTTTTTTTTTTCGAAACAAAAGCCAGGTTATTTGCAAACATTGCAAATATCAGGAAGGACATCCACATGATCTGGAAGCTCATCCCAATAATAAGAATTCTCCTAATGACAAGAAATTCTTGCAAAAAAATGTGCCATTTTATTGGCATTCCGACTAACCCATTTCACTGCAAAGCCACTCCGCTCCGAACAAATGAACTTTCCATTGAGAATATAGTCCCCAAACGAGGATCTGTCTGTGATCGAGGAACTAAAAGCGTCACCGGGAACCTTAATTGAGTTGTGATGCTCGAAACTTAATGAAGTTTTTAAAAATTAATTTGAACCATTAAATTAATCTTTAAGTTGACTTGAAAATTCAAACTTGAATCTTCATTGGTGTAAATTGGAACTTAGGATGTATGCTCCTCTCTAGGTCTCGAATCTCCTTAATTGCGATCAACTCTTGAGATGAGTCGGTCCATCAGAGCTTAAGCTCGGCTTGAAGTGGGGCCCCCGCTAGTAGACGATAAGTTCTGGTCTCCCAGATTAATCGGTCTTCGAGCCGATACCAAGTTATAAAAAAAAACTTGAATCTTCAAAATTTGATTCAAATCAATCATATCTCAAGTCATAGCTCAATTTGAAATAGAAAAAAAATTATATTTTAAAGTATAAATTTTCTCAAATTATTACTAAAAGGTACATTTTTTTAATTATTACTTTATGGTACAATTATACTTATACATATGTAATTGAATTTGTACATTCGATCACATAATGTGTAAATTCTAGTAGTATGTACAAAAAATTATGTTTTAAAATCATAAGTAGAGACTTTGTAACTTTTGGACAATCTTACAAAATTTTCAAATTGATTGGGCTTATTAAAAGTTCGATTGTTCTACATTTACAAATTTTAAAACATATTGTCTCATATTTACAGATTTTAACACATAATTTCTTATATTTACATATTTTAAAACATATTATCCTACATTTCCAAATGCGTAAAATTATTGTCCATAAAACACCATCCCCTAAGTTATTAGCCTTAAAAACATTATTTCTCCAAAAAGATCAATATTAAAAAAGTAAAAGTTACAAGCTAAAATTAAATTTGAAATTTATGTAAACGAATTGTGATATTAACTCGAATTTTTCCAACGAAACACTGCAAGTGGTGATCTGAGTTCATTGGGAGGATGAAAATAATATAAAATGAACTTTTGGAAAACTTTCCAAACAAATAATTTGGACGTAACTCGTATTTACCATTTGGTAATGTACTTCCATGTCTTAGTCTGAATAAGGAATGGTAAAAAAATGAATCGGTCCCATGAACCATGTTTATGCTACGATCTTGAATTATTTGACATATTTCAATAGATTTTTCTAACTCATTAAACTTGATTCATATCATAACTTGAATAAGTTTAAATGTCCATAAATTAAAAATAAAATACACAGCATGAATCAGATCTATACAAATTTTTGACAAAAAAACTGAAAATAGGGAGAGAAGAAGTGCAAAGGGAACCAATTAAAGGCGGATTAAGATGAAGGACCACCCATTTAAAATGGTCCAAACCTAAAATGTGGGTTGAGTCGCTTTTGTATATTTAAGGAAGATGGTCCACCCATTTAAGATACTTCCTTCTTTTTATTTCATGTCGCTTTAGCCTTTTGAATTATTTTTGAAATAGATATCGTTCTGATATTTTATCTCCCCTTATTTCATATTTATCTTTAATATTGTAATTTCAAATTTCAAATTTCAAATTTCTTGCAAATGTGTTGTGTGTTTAATTTTTCAAGCAATAATATTTATTGTTAAGAATATTTAAATAATATTAGTTAAGGTTAATTTTGGAAAAAATTAAATATATCCTTAGTTTGTTTTAAAAACCCCATAATGACATCTATTAAAAAAAAGGAGGGAGTATATAACAAATTGTTGTGTAAGATATGTATTGATTCATGATTTATGAATCAGCAATATTAAGGTCCATATTTTAGCTAATTAATTAAGGATTAAATCAAGTCATTTACGAAGACTAAATCAAAGATGATCGACTTTCAAATTCAAATTGGAAATAAATATCTTTATTTATACAAGAAATACCCGAACCTGCCGGCTTCATCAAATTTGGAAAAAAATCGTGGATCAAGGAAGAGAGTCTTGGAAAAAAATCAAGGAGATTTCCTAATTCCTATTAAGATTTTTTTGTAGAACCACATCAAGAATTATGTATTAATGGTGTTGAGGGAAATTAAATAAAAGGATTAATTCCGCACCTCTCTACAAGTTCGAGTTTTTAGATGAGATTGAATTGTTTTATGGTATCAGAGTCTCTGGCTCAACCTAGATCTTGGGTTCGATTCCCGTGAATCGAAAACACTCCATCCATTTAAATTGTCCACTCGTTGGGCCTCCTCCCCAGAGGGGCAGAGACAATGATTCGCCCACGAGGAGGGGTGGATGGAAATTAAATGAGACTTCCTCCCCAGAGGGCAGAGGTAATGATTCGGCCCACGAGTGAGGGGGAGTGTGGATGGAAATTAAATGAGACTTCCTCCCCAGAGGGCAGACGGAGATTAAATAAGGCCCACGAGTGAGGGGGAGTGTTGAGGGAAATTGAATAATGACTACAAGTTAAATTGTCCACTCGTTGGGTCTCCTCCCCAGAGGGCAGAGACAATTATTCGGCCAACGAGTGAGGGGGAGTGTTGACGGAAATTAAATAAGGCTTCCTTCCCAGAGGGCAGAGGCGGGGAGTGTTGAGGGAAATTAAATAAACGACAACAAATTCGAGCTTTTAGATGAGACGAAATTCTTTCACATGGGATAATTATGTGTTACTTCGTGATGATGATTTTTTTATTTTTTTTACTAATTTAATGGTGCAATCTGATTGTTTGAATCTTTACTTACTACACTTGATCACAAAATTAGAAGGAGAAGCAGATAAAAAACAGAGAGGGGAACCAGATGAAAATAAAGAGAGTGTCGTTTTGTTCTTACAGTAACACACATTTCTCTTCATAGTAACACTATTTTCAATACCTTACAAACATATATGTGTACTGAAAAATAAGTATGTGTTATTTGTCATTACAGTAACACATACATGTACTTACAGTAACACATGTTTGCCCTTATAATAACACAGATCTCGTAGCGAGTTCGGATGTTTTGTGTTTGCATGAATTTTATAGGAAAAATGTGTTTGACCCAATTCAACATGAAAATGAGTTTTGTTATTCTATCTTTTCGCAAATTTTAAAAAAATATTTGTTTGACCCGATCCAACTCGTACAAAATCTGTAATTTTTTTGTTTTGTATTAATTCTGATCCGCATGACATATTCACAATTCGTAAATCCATAAAATATTTCAAATAAAATTTTACCTTAATTATAATTATTTTATTAAAATGATTGTTGTACGTGCAAAAGTGTTGCTCGGTTTATTCTATGCTACATTGTGCTTTAACCTATAATGTGTTGTACAACATATAAAAATATGTAATACATTTATATTAAAGCATATTCGTGTTGCTTAATAATTGAGAAAGTCATGAAAGCGATTAAAAAATAATTGTGGGACATATTTATAATAAATAGGCATGCCCTTGGTGGCATTAAACTTTTCACAAAATGTCGCTCGTTTTAGAAGCCTAAATAGCAACCAATGTAATGATTGTGGGTACATTTTATCAAGAAAAAAGAAATAAGAAGTTGGGAGCTGTATAATGAATTTATTGGTTTAAAAAATTATTAATTCTTAAAGTCCTTTTCACACCCACCCCCAAATCCTTATATTGCATTATATCGAGACCTGGTGGTTTTATCCCCTTTGAACAATAGGGTTTTTCTTTTCTTATTATGTTTTCGTCTTATAATAGTTGATTTTGTTGTGCATCTTATAATTCATGTTGGGAGCATCTTGACTCCTTTTTACCACTTTATGCCAAGATTTGTGTAAAGCACTTGAATTGATTTAGTATGTGCATCGAATAAAACCTTGCAGATTTGAGTGATGTATTGGATGTAGATAATTGGATGCTGAACTGATCTCTATCTTTCTTTTAAGCCGCCAAGAAAACCCTAAATCTTTAAAATCTTTCCAAATTTCTATTTCTTCTATTTTAGTTTATGGAAAAGAAAAAAATGGAGAAAGAAGGAAGCAAATATATGTTTGACGGAGAAGGAGGAAGCAAATACCCGAACAGCCGGCTTCATCAAATTTGGAAAAAAATCGTGGATCAAGGAAGAGAGTCTTGGAAAAAAATCAAGGAGATTTCCTAATTCCTATTAAGATTTTTTTGTAGAACCACATCAAGAATTATGTATTCATGGTGTTGAGGGAAATTAAATAAAAGGATTAATTCCACACCTCTCTACAAGTTCGAGTTTTAAGATGAGATTGAATTGTTTTATGGTATCAGAGTCCCTGGCTCAACCCAGCTCTTCGGTTCGATTCCCTTGAATCGAAAACACTCCATCCATATAAATTGTTCACTCGTTGGACCTCCTCCCCAGAGGGGCAGAGACAATCATTCGGCCCACGAGTGAGGGGAGTGTGGATGGAAATTAAATGAGACTTCCTCCCCAGAGGGCAGAGGTAATGATTCGGCCCACGAGTGAGGGGGAGTGTGGACGGAAATTAAATGAGACTTCCTCCCCAGAGGGCAGACGGAGATTAAATAAGGCCCACGAGTGAGGGGGAGTGTTGAGGGAAATTAAATAATGACTACAAGTTAAATTGTCCACTCGTTGGGTCTCCTCCCCAGAGGGCAGAGACAATTATTCGGCCAACGAGTGAGGGGGAGTGTTGACGGAAATTAAATAAGGCTTCCTTCCCAGAGGGCAAAGGCGGGGAGTGTTGAGGAAAATTAAATAAACGACAACAAATTCGAGTTTTTAGATGAGACGAAATTTTTTCACATGGGTTAATTAGGAACTATTCAAGTCCTGCATTATAAAATCAAATTATGGAAGAAGGTTAATTTTTTTTTTAAATGAATTTTTATAATTTGAAATGTAAAAATAAAAATAGAAGGTTATTCACAGTAGCTGGAGGTTCGACTCAATAATGAGTGCATGGAAAAGATCAGACGCTCTAACAAAACTATGAACCAAATCATTCTTTTTTTTATGAACAAGACGAACCACGTAATCATTATGCTGCCGAAATGTAGTCATTGCAAACGGAAAAATAATATGCTTTACAATTTCCCTCATTCTTTTACGAAATTATTTTTGTTGAAAATTCCGTAAAAATATTATAAAATTTCGTAGGCGATTATCTATTTTTTATAATATTAAGTATTTATGAAATTTTAAAATTGTTTAGGGTTATATCATATTTTAAAATAAAAATTGAGTTAGAGGCAATTCAATGTAGGTCTGCCCATGAAAAAGGCACGTACGCTGCTACGCACATTATGTAGGGAGGAAACTGGAAAGTGTATACAAACGAGGCATCAATGCCCCCTTTGCAGAGAATTTTGAAAATCATTATCTTTAATTAATTCTTCTTACAAATTAAATCCTTCAACATGTCCATTCAAAAATAGGCAAAAACTCATGTGAGACCCTCTTACCGTACTATCATTGTCACTTTTTATTAAAAAGGCTATTATATTTTATTATAAAATCTGTCATTTTCCAAAATTTTATTTAAAAATATATACTCCCTTCATCCCTGTATAATTTTTCCCCTTTATTGGGTGCTTTAATTAAAGAATAATAATAAAAGTGAAAGCTAGTTTTGAGTATGTGGAGATATGAAAAAGGGATGTGGAGTAGTGAGCTAGAGACATTTTTTTTTAAAAGTAGGTCTCCAGTGAAACTTGTTCATAGTATAATATTGATATCACTACACTTATAAATTAATATATTAACACTTATCAATTGATACTAATACACTTTTAAATGTGATCATAACATTAAATGTTATTGATACTAATATATAAGAGTAATAGTATCAATTTACAGATATAATTAATTTCATAGGAGAATTTGTGTTTTTGTAACATTATGTGAAAAATGAGATAAAAATTATGAATAATGAAATTATTTTTTCTATTTATAAAAGAAAAATATATTGTGGAACGAATTAAAAATAAAAATGAAAATTTTATAATAAGACGGAGAGAATCCTTTACATGCAATTTTTGAAAAGTGTTGCACCGATGCGTACTTCAGGGGCGGATACACTTAAGAACAAAGGGCTACAAGTGCATCCCCAAAATGAAAATTCCACCCGTAATATATATGTTTTAAAAAGAATTGTACCCAATAAATTTATAGAAATAGCCTTAGTCAAAGGAGATAAAGAAAGTTAATATATAACATTCACATCTCTGTCTTTAATGTCTCAATTCCAACTTTTACATTTTAAATTTTATTTATTTCCTATTTTATCTTATATAGTGTTGACTCGCAAGTCACACTTCTTCTCTTTGAAGATAAACTGATTTTAAAAAAAAATAAAAACTTTAGTAGTTTAATATGATTCAAGTTTATTATTGATTTCATTTCGGATTAATTTGTTAAAATATTTTAATTTGAATTTGTGAGTTATGAATTAGGGTTTATGTTGATCTCACTACATAGGTATATTAAATAACTTTAATTAAGATACATTTATAATGGCAGAGTATAGGGTGAACAAGTTTCACGATGAAACTGGTTAAGTAGTTTGACTTATATTATTAAAGAGTGTGACTTTTTACTATAAAGGGTGTGACTTTTTACTATAAAGGGTATTACTCATAAAAGTGAAGGGTGTGACTTATATTGTAGAAGATGGCATAATAGTGATAACTGAAGGGTGTGACTTATATTACTAAAAGGTGTGACTTATATTATTAAAAAGTATGCTTGTAAAAGAAAAAATCAGTTTAAAGGTGAACAAGTTTCATATCATACCAACTCATTTGTAATACATTATTTCAAAATTGTTGTGATTAAGCCGTTTGACAGTTTTGTTATGATGTTTAGATATGTGAATTTTTTATTTTATTTTGTCTTTTAAATTATTCATTTCTATGTGAATTTATATTTTGTAGTATTAATCATGTTGTATTCATAATTTGTAACATCATAATTTTTTTATTATTTTTATTTATTAAAAATGATGCGTTTTTAACAAAACAAAAAATTATGAGTGTGTCATAAATTGCTTCCAAAAAATAAAAACTCGACAAAACTCAAATGTAATTTTAATTCTATTTCAAAGATATGAATTTTTTATATAATATTTAAATCGAGTTGTGCTACGGTCTCACATAAAACTTGCTCTTTCAAATTCCCAGTATTATATATGTATTTAGATAATATTGTAAAGTTGTATTTACTTTGAATGATAATGTTTGATAATAATTAATTATTTACCCTTATCATCTATTTACTTTGAATGATGATTATTTTTTTATTATCCTATGACTGGGGAATAACCCAGAAATTTTTAAATTTTTGTGGATAGTAAATCTCACTTAAAGAGGTGTGATAATTTATTTTATTGTGGGAAATTATTGATATTACACAAATACCCTTCCACAATAAAAATGGAAACACCCCTAACTTCCCTAAGAAACGAAACCCAGTGATGGAAATTGGTTCATCTAATCTAATGTCGTTGGGAATCGCCGGAACAATTTGTCGCTTCGCCGTCACCACCACCTCCACTATTAGTATCCGTATTTCTCTACACATAATTTTTGGAATAAAGATTATAAACCAAGGCCGCAGCCGTTGTCTTTCATG
Organism: Stenogyne calaminthoides; assembly: GCA_037126765.1. Classification (NCBI taxonomy): domain Eukaryota; kingdom Viridiplantae; phylum Streptophyta; class Magnoliopsida; order Lamiales; family Lamiaceae; genus Stenogyne; species Stenogyne calaminthoides. The sequence goes on from JBBCBC010000002.1 coordinate 37,865,970, forward strand.
CGGATCAATTTCAGATCCATCATTTTTCATAGAATTTTTTTATATGATTTCTAAAGTTATGTAATTAATTTATTTTGCAGATCCATTTTTTTTTCTATTTCGGAAATAGATAGATTTGTATATGACTACTGTTATTATGTAATGGGAATATTATTGCACTCTGATGCTTGCAGTCCGTTGCGTACAAATTCTGGATATTTGCTTTTGTTTTACCTTTTGATATTAATTTTTCTTTTATTAATCTTGAATATATTTGAGTTTTGAAATGTATATGCCTCTGTGTTTGAAATGAATTCATATATGCCTGCTACAAAATATAAACTTTTGGGGAGAGGATGAAGGTGGAGGCGTAGGCGTGGGCGGAATGAGGGTATTTCAGTAAATGAGTAAATTGAAACGTATCAACTTAATTTAAGTAAATGATGGATGAGATCTAGGATGCGTACTCGGAATTTTTGAAAAAAACAAGACAAAAACTTGTATGCAATATTGCACACAAGTCTTATGTGCAATTTGAGTGTTTTTGGGCTTAAATTCTCGCGGGCCTTTTTTTGTTCTCGCGGGTAACCGGTTCGGGTCGGATTCGGTTCGACCCGCGGGTTTAATTAAAAAAATACCGCTTTTTCAAAACTTTTCGTGTCGTCCGTTTTGTTTTCTCGATTTGTTCTCTCTCTTGGTTTTCGCGCTCCTGGTTTCTCTTCCGATTTCGACGGACACGGTCGACGATTTTCTACCGTTTTTTCTTCATCGCCGGTTACTTCGTGTTACGGTTGCATCGTCTTAGTATAAGGAGGGGATTTTTAGAGGAGGATTGTGTTTTTGAACTGATAATGTAAGTTTTCGAAGGAGTTTTTGTTTACGACTGTTTATGTATGTGTGTATGCCGTATTTTTTACCATAATGTGTATTTTCGTTTTAAAAACCCTAGGTTTTCTATAAATTTATTTTCGCCTTTTAAACCCTAGGTTCGTTTCTGTTATTATGTTCTCCTGGTGGTTTATGTAGAGTGTTTTGATGTGTTTTTATGTAAGTGTTTTGCTCATATATTTGATAGCCTTTTATACGATTTTCTGGTTTTTTTTTGTTTTTATTCATATTTTTTTGTTGTTTTATGTTGTGTTTGATTTCCAGATTTTTGTTTTTTTCTGTGTGTTTGGTGTTTTCTATTTGAATTTCGCGGCTGGTTTAGTTCTTTGAATCTTAGGCATGTAGTAACATATATAATGTTTTTGTAGTAACACTCAGTAACACATTAATTTGTATGCTAGCAAATGCATATTGTCTATTATATATTAACATTCATGTTTATATACAATAGTTAAGTATTTGTCTATTTTTTTAAGAACATTAATGTTTTATTTTGTCCAGTGGCAACAAATTCCTCTTTGGTTGTGTTTTTTGAATTTTAGGCATGTAGTAACATATACAATGTTTTTGTAGAAACACTTATATTTGTATGCAGTAACATATTCATTTGTATGCAGTAGCAAATGCATATTGTCTATTATATATTAATATTCATGTTTATATACAGTAGTTAAGGATTTATCTATTTTTTTAAGAACATTTAATGTTTTATTTTTTCCACTTGTAACAAAGCTATGTTTTTAATATAGTAATATGTGTTATTCCAATATGTTCTTTATGTAGTAACACTTATATTTTTGTCTTTTTTTTTGTAGTTTATACAATGGGTGAAGGAAAGGAAGATAGTTCTCCTGTTCTTTTTCTAGAAGTTGGTAGGCATTCTGGTGGTGGAAAACGAGGGAAGAGGGCAAGAGATTCTCCTGTGGGAAAAAGAGGAGATGTTAAAAAGAAACCAAAAAAAGGATCTGATATTGTTGATGATGACATTAAAGTTCCTAAAACGAGGTATAATCTTCTTTTTTTTAGGTGTGTTACTGTGTTTTGTTTTTTAAAAGTATGTATATTCTTTTCATAATACTGTAGATAATGATATTTTTTCAAGTATGGCTTTCATGATATTTCTTTTTAAGTGTGATACTGTGTTACTGTGTTTGTTTTAATGTTGCTCACTTTTGTTACAGGGAGTTAACTCCTCATCGTAGGCCAAAAGGGTTGTTTGACTTGATAAATAATCTAAGTGAAAAGCAAAAGGATGATGTCCGAAGTATAGGGTTTGGTGGTTTGTTGGATCTGAAGTTGTCTAAGCTAGGTGATTATAAGTTGCTTCATTGGTCAGTTAATAGTTTTAATCATAGTAGTTGGATGTTCAGTGTTGGTAGGAATCGTAGTTTCCTGTTGACCCCCGATGATGTGTACGACATCTTCATGATCCCTAGGAACCCAGGGTCCGATGTTATTACTTACTCTAGGGGTGAGAGGTGGTCTCTTGCTGATAATTTCAATCATGAATATGGTCTGCCTATTGCTGGGAAGTTGTCATCTTTGGTTAAGCTGTTCGAAAAGATGCAAGATGGGGGTGATGATTTTAAGTGGTTGTTTGTGTACTACGCAATATCATCCTTATTTGCCCCTGCTGCGAATCATCTTCTGTGCAGTGGTGTTTTGAAGTCGTTGGAGGATGTGTCAATGATCCCGAAGCTTGACTGGTGTTCGTTTGTCTTTGAGGAGTTGTGCGATGCCGTTGAAGCTGTTAACACCAATGGTGTTAACAATGTTACTGGATGTTAGCTCATTCTTCAAATTGCCTACATGCACAGGATTAAATGGCGGGGTATTGCTAAACCATCTAGTATTCCTCTCATTCAACACTGGACAGATGAGAAGATGCAGATTTGGTGTTCTCAAGAGAGTCGTGCAGGTGTCTACAGTGATGGTGATATTGTAGAGGACGTGTATCCCGTTACAGTGAATGGGCAATCAAAGGATACTACTGGTTTTAAAGGATTTTTTAGCCAGTCTTGTTTGGACAACAAGGTTTGTTCTCATTGTTTTATCTGCAGTATGTTATTCTACCTAGTAACACACTGAAATATATTGTAGTAACACACTGAAATATATTGTAGTAACACATTTCCCCCTCATTTTTTTATGCAGGATTCTGGTTCTATATTGGATTACATGATGAAGGACATTTCTGCAATGTCTGGGTTCTACATGTCAAAATTAATTTCATTGAAGAAGTCTTTTGGGGCGTGTTAAAATGTCAAGTCGATAATCCTGTAGAAGTTATACCGATTCTCGGTTCAATTCGCATTTACAAAGAAATGTATGGGAGATTGTTGATGATATTTTTCTTACCTTCCATCGTGCTAGAGAGCTTGCTGATAATCCCTTTACTCATGTTGCACGGGGCAAGGCTGAGGATGCAACCGATTTGGATAAGGAAGATGAGAAGGATGAGGCTGGAGCAGGTGTTGATAAGGATGATGACGCTGATAAGGATGGTGAGGGTAATTCCTTTGCTGAAGTAGAGCTTGATGCGGGGAATAGTGAGGAGAGTAGTGGGGACAATGGGGAGATTAGGAAAGGTAGCAATGAAAGCGAAGATAGCGACGGTAAGACTAACGAGGGCATGGGTACAGAGGGTTGTACTGCTGAACAGGGTATTGACTCTGAGGTTGATGATCCTTTTAAGTTGTTTCTTAAGAAGTTTGAAGTCGAAATCGATGTTGGTTATGTTTCTGAATTTATGAAAAAAATGGGTTGTTAGTGGATTACTTGGGTACTGCAGCCAAGGAAGTTGTTGATTACGTCTTTTATTATTCTAATGATAAGGGATACATTTTGCTAAACCCTTTTCTATATATCTCCCTATTTTTGTGTTTTATAATCTCTTAATTTTTGCATCTATTTTTTTTGTTGATGTACTTTTCGATAGTAAGCATTTGTTTCATATGGTGACGAGGGATGATTTGCTTACTCTGTCCCCGAATATTGAGATTTCCAGCTGTTTAGTTGATGCCATCTGTATGATGATGAATGTTAATTTGTCCAAATTTACTAATGCATTGAAGTCATTTCTCGTTTTGTATTCAAAGACTTGTAGTAGTGTAAGTAATTTTAACAACACTTTTTTTTTTACAGTTACTCATGTGATTTGTTCTTTCTGATATGTATATATTTTTTTTCTGTCATTTTTTTGTGTAGTCCCCATTGTACAGCATTTTAACTTCCAAGGCAAACAATATGAAAAAAGAGTTAGAAATTCTTAATGCATTCGATCAATGGGTTAAACTTTTTCCCCGATGTTAACCTTATTGATCTTTGAATATAACTTTTTCATTTCTTTGTAGTAACACATTTTTAGTCTTGTAGTAACATATATATTATATTTTGATTCATATCTTCTATATTTGTAATCTGATTGTTGTCTTTGTAATAATATTATTTCTCTTTTATCACGATTTTCATCCCTTTTTTTGTTCACAACCATTTTGCTTGTGTTGTTGTGAATTTTTCTGTTGAAAAAAATTCAGTATCTTGACAACATGAAGCATGTCGATCCTTCTTCCTATGATAAGTGTGTGAATATACTGGTCAGTGTTGTTTGTATGTAAATTTTTCTATTCTTTTTGTCTTTTCTTTTTTAAATTATAATGTTTGTTTCTTTTTTTTTAGCATAAGGTGATCATTAGGTTTCTGAAGACAAAGAAGCATATCAGTGCTGGTGATGTGGCAACATATGAAATTTAACACATCAATTTCTCATGGCAGAGTGCTGAATCGAACAAGAATTGTGGTATTTTTATGATGCACCATGTGATTCACTTTGACGGCATTCCCTATACAGAGCCCAACCTCTTGGAGGTGTGTTACTGTTCTTTCCTTACTTGTAGCCTTTTTTTTTTTTTTTTCTGGCTAAGGTTTTTATGTTCTATTCATATTGTGTATTTTTTCTTATTGTTAGGCTAATATAAGGTCAGGCCTTAGAGGTGAGACATGTGAGGGCATCATGTCTCAAATCATGGATAAGGTGTATGATTTTTTATATGGGCAATAGGTGAAAGCAGTTTCCAGAAGGGTCCCTTGAAAAAAAAAAAGGAGCAAAAAAAATTCTTCTTTGAAAAAAAAATGAAGAATCTTAGGCAAAAACCGTTGAAGAAGTAGTGTTTTTATGATGCACCATATGATTCACTTTGATGAGATTCCTATAAGCCCAACCTCTTGGAGGTGTAAGGTTTCTTTCCTTACTTGTAGCCTTTTTTTTTTTTTTTTCGGCTAAGGTTTTTATGTTTATTTATATTCACTACTACACATTTGAGCTTGAGAGCTCAAACTGGACAACCATTTTTTTAATAGCTCTCCAAGTGGTCCTCGGGAGAGCGGTTCATAACCGCTCTCCCATGATCAAATTTTAGATTTTTTTTTTTATAAACTTGGAGAGCTTTTGAACCTAATTAAAAAATGAGAGGCGGTTCTTAACCGCTTCCAAGGAAATTTTTTTTTTTATAAAGCTTGTATAATTACAATTGTTTTTTTTTTTTATTTTACAATTTTTTTATTTCTAATTACACTAATCTTATTTTAAGTTTTAACTTCCAAAATTTCTAACTTTCTCATTATTAAATTTCCAGATCCAATGTTAATTAACCACTCTAAAAATTCACTATCTCTTTTTTTTTTTAGTTCTTTTTTATTATTCTACATTTTTTTTATTTTTAATTAAAGTTTAATTAAAATTTTCAAATCTAATCTTAATGAAATTAATAATTTTTTTAAGAATTTCGTTTAACATGTGGGAACATTAACTTCTAAAATCATTCATTGTATTTTCTCTCCTCCCTAGCTAGTGTAACACTCTTTTTCCATTCACATTAAATCACGGGAAAATTTGAACAAGCCTCTTAAACAATTGTCTCTCTTCCATCCAACTTTAATAAATATTACTCACAAATATTAAATCATTGGCAGACAAATCAAATTCAAAGTTAGTTGAAAAAATGGATTGAACAAAACCCATTTTGACTAAAAAACCCGAAAATAAATTTATGGACACTGTAAATTAAAGAAAACCAAAACTTCGTTGAAATATAGGAAGATGCCACTTTTTTGTATTTAAAATTAAATATTAATCGATTCAAAAGTTAATTTTAATTAAATTTTTGTAAAGTACAAGTAAAAAATATAATTTTAATTTAATTTAATTTAAATTTAAATTTATATAAAAAATTATTTTATAAAAATGTGATTGAATTAATAAATAAGATAATTGAAATAAAAAATTTTAAAAAAATTGTAAGAAAAAAAAAACGATTTTTAGAACATATAGAATTAATTTCATTAAGTAAACGAAAGAAAGCAAGTGCCCGAAATGAAATTGATCCTCGCTCAGGCGCCCAAGGTCCCGTGTTCGGTCCCCCATGGGAGTGAATAATTGCCTCAATTAATTGGGAGGCTTGGTGACTTATATATGAGATGCTTGGTGGGTCCGTGCCTAAAAATCGATTTAAAAAAATATATATATTAGACAGCGGTTGAAAACCGCAGTCCAAGTGAGGAATTTGGACAGCGGTTGAAAACCGTTGTCTAAGCTAATCTTACCTGGCCGTTTCAAAACCCGTCTGTCAAGTCTTTTCTTGGACAACGGTTTTTATCACCGTGTCGAAGTTGGACCGCTGTTACTTGGAGAGCGGTTATAACAACTCTCCAAGGTCATTTTTCACAGCTGTCCAAGCCCAAATGTGTATTAATGATTGTGTATTTTTTCTTATTGTTAGGCTAATATAAGGTCAGGCCTTAGAGGTGAGATATGTGCAAGGGTTGTCATGTCTGATTTGAATGTGTATAGGGAGCAAATCATGGATAAGGTGTATGATTTTTATATGGGCAAGCCTGATTTGGTGAAACGGATTCGCGAGAAGTGAAGAAGATGCCTTGAAAAAGAAAAAGGAGCAAAAAATTCTTGCTGAAAATCGCAGGAAGAATCTTAGGCAAAGGTCACTGAAGAAGTAGTGTTTTTGTAACAGACTGATGGTTTCCTGGGCTTTTTAGGCTTATATGTTGTTGTTTTGTTGTTAGACTGATATATTTTGGTGGTTAGGATGGGTGGAATTGGTTTTTCTGATAAAAATTGATCATTTTTTTAGGGGCTAACAAATCTCTTTTGTTGATGATAGTATTTTGGGTTGGGGGATGTTGGTAGCTAACAAGGCCGATTCCTTGTTTAAAAAACATATCATGTTTTTTTGTTGTATATGTTTTTGTTTTTGGTTCTTCTGTTTTTATAAGTGATGTTATAACTTTTTATTTTTATATTTTTTATGCTGCCAAGGTGAAATGTTATCATTTAACAAACATGAACTATATACCTGCAACAGGTATATAGGTTCTCTTTCTGGAGTATAGTAACATTCTTATAGTGATATAGTAACACACGTTTAAATTGTCTCACCAGGAACAAACTTGTTTACAAATAACATTTAATGAAGATTCTGGTGCAGTAACAAATCCTTTAGGTAATTATCGTTTTTATGTTTTCTGTGGTTTTTAATGAAGCCATACTGTAGGTCCTGAACGGGTTTTGTGAGGGCAGAAGTCTAGAGGGGAGGGGTGAATAGACTTCTGAAAACTTTTTGTGCAGATCAGGTGTGATGGCAGTTAGCCTGATCAGAGTGCAAGTGAATCAGTTTGGACTGATATCTAACTTACTAATCGCCTGAAGGCAGATCAGTTCGGTATCTATCAGTTTAACTGATTGTGCAGAAGCTAAGTTTCACCCGTGTGAAAAACCAATTTTAATAAATCAGATTCCAAAGTCAGTCTTTCACCCAGTTGACTAAAGTGTCAAACTTGATCAGAACAGAAGCTTGGTGCTAGCTGATCTTAACTTAGAATATGTATGCAGCTTTAATTAAGTGAAGTGCGATTGTGTAAAACAGTTAATCAAAGCAGGTAAAAGCACACAAGATTTATAGTGGTTCGGACAAACCAGTCCTACGTCCACTCTTCCCTATCACAAGGGGCACCAACTAAACCAACTGGACTTAGATTTTTGTGTTAGTCCAACACAGTACACCAACAAATATTTAAAGAGTTCTCACTCAACCGATCCCAGAAATCAGAACTAGAAACCCTAGTCTGAAATCTTGCTAAACAACTTAACCTAAGTTTGGGTTTGGGTAAGATTGTTTTGGTTCCAACTTTGAAATCCTTTCTAGTTTTTAAGTAGCCTATTAGCTAGATGAAAAGATTTATGTGCTAAGAACTTATGGGATGAACACTTAGAAAATAATCTTCAAGTTTGTGTTCTTCGTGCGAAAATCTTATTATAGCTTGAGCTTCTTGATAGTTTCCGTTTTTTCACTCTGAAGTGTAATCCCATATTTATAGACCTCAAAATCAAAGAGCCGTTGGAGAGAAATTTGAATTTCAGGCTATATTTGGTAGACTTCCAGGATTGATGTGATGTGCTTCAGGAATGGCATGGCCGAAAGCGTGAATAGTGTCTTTTATAGCCGTTAGAGAAAGCAGCACCAAATCCCGCAATTGCCGGCTCCGATCATACGTGTATTGTTCTTATTGGTTAACAGAAGCACTTTTCAGTGTTGTTCTACCAACTAAGCTTGACATTCTTCTTGTTCAGATCATTGACGTATGATTTGGTGAAACATCAATTTTCACCTGGTGAGCTGACCTGATCAGTCTACCTGATGGAGTCTTCTGGTGCCAGTTGTCTTAGCTTCAACTAACAGACTCAGCTGATGTAGGTCTTCTGGTCTGATCTTCATGACTTCAGCTGAGATATCTGACTTTATCAGATCGATCTGATCTTCTGTTCTTCTCTTGTCTTCTGGCCTGTCGGATATCAGCTATTCTTTGGATCTTCAGATCTGACCTATACATATTGAGATTCCCCCTCAATATGTGACCTATCTACTACATCATTTGTTCTATACAATAATTATCAACTGGTATTCTATAAACGGTAATAAAAACATCAGTCAGCTAACAGGTCTGACTGGTCCTATTACATGTGTTTTAGAACTTTCATCAAAACTCTAAATTTCCCAACAATTTCCCCCTTTTTGATGAAACCAAAACACTTTGAGAAACCAATCACAGTTGATAAAATAGAACAGTAAAGAGCACATAATCAGAAGACAATGAGATTTTGTCTTAGGATCAGAAAATAAACTTTTCTTTCATTAGATTTGTCGATTACATATTACATCAGAAAAGTTTGAATTTAAAAACAAATTGATCCTGAGAAGTCTTACGATTCTTCACTTTAGGCTTAGATCTTGTATCCTTCGGCATTTCTTTTTTTATCTTGAGGATGTTGAAAATCGATATAGTTTCCATTTGACATCATTGATCTGGCGAGGATCGATTATATGCGATTTTGCTTTCGGGATGTTAAAATAGAACCTCTGAAATGCCAGTCTGTCAAATGAGCCGTCTGCCTTCTTCGAGTAATCCAACACATCATACTCTTGGCGAGATACTTTTACATTGATTATTTTTGCCTCATTTTCCAGATACTTCGTAAAATCTGGATATTTGTTTTCCAACCCGGTTGAGGAATTCGCATCATGGAGATTCTTCGTGTGGAACAAGATCTAGAACAAAAGCATCCAGAAGCCATTCACTTATGATCTTATTCCATTCCTCAAACCTATCAGCGTGTGCAACAATTTTTGGAATGATCTCATCAACTCTTCTTTGGCGAGGTTACGTCCGAGATTTTCCAACTTTTCCTTTCTTAGCCCTCGATCTGTATTTCTTCTTGGATCTTACGCCTCTGCCAATTTTTTTTTCCCCTTCTTTCTTCTTCACTTATTCGGGATTCTTGACAATCATCTCTTTTGGATGATTTCTCGGCCGGTTTCTTATCGGCTGAATTTGGATAGTTGTCTTCTTGTGACTTTCTTAGTTTGAGTGGTCGGTACAAGTTGTGATGTCCCAAAGATCCGCAGACTACCTTTCTTGCCTTTGACTTTTCCATCTTTTTTAAAATTTCGTTAGCAAAAAGATCCGGATGGTCTAGTCTTTGTCCATAGGATTCAATTGTCACGAATCGGTCTTCGTTGTTACGATCGTGTCGATGGTTTCTCAATCATCCTTCCCCTTTTTGGTTTGATCAAAAAGAGCAGTTGAGGTGGGAAGTCGAGAGATCCAAAGGTGAGAGATATCGCCTTGTTGAGATCTGCAACGATAAACCTTGAGCTTGAGCGGTTAGATTTTGAATCTTGAGATCAGCTCATTCTTGGCCATTTCCACGACGATAGAGGGGGTAAGAATTAGTTTGTCAAGTTTCTCTTCAGTCAATTCTAGCTTTTCAGTGAGCATCAGAAAAGAAACTTGTTGTTGATCAACCTGAACTAGCTTGTCATCAACTGACTTTATAAGCTCAGCAGTCGAGGTGGTCACAATTTGAGAGAACTGATCTTTGATTGCCTCAATCTGGGAAATAGCCAATTCCCGTTGATCCGTTATTTCTTTGAGGCCAATCTGCCCTGATCAGTTATTGTGTTGCTAAGTTGATTAGCCAACACTCCCTCAACTTCTTCTTTCATGAGATCTTTGAAACATGATCTGATCTCCTGAAGTTGATCAGCGGTGATGTGAGTTATAGGAACGTTTCCCGTCACCCGATCTCTTTCAGTTGTTTGCGCCTCCAGTGGTTGGTCATGAACTGCAGCACCAGTTCCACTATCATCGGCAGCTCCCGCATCCTTCATAGGAACATCTGCTTCAGGAGCTTCTTGGTGAGGCTCCATTCACCTTGTTCGATCAACCCGAACTTCGCGTGGATCGAGCTTTGATTGATTCAAGATTATATTTGGTGATCCTACTTGAGCAGATTTCTTCATATCGAAATCAAAATCTGCGAATTCATCAGCACCTCCCATCTGTTCTATAATCATCATAAAATCTGAGAAGCTCTTTAACCGGAGATCTTTCGGTGAGGATCTCCATAACTTCCTCTCTAATAACCGGGATGGGCTACCAGCTCTGGATGCATCTCATCAATATCTCGCTCAATTTGCATTCTCCATTTTCCCGATGGTCTTGGATGATCTGGACTCGAGGAATTATTTGTTCGGATCGACCAGTTTCGGTTGATGAGATGTAGAGGTTACGGTGGTGTCGAGTAGGCGGAAGTTGGGTCGATTAGCTGAACCTGTAGAGGTTCTGTTGTCGAAGCAATTACGTCCGGCTCTGCAGCAGGTGATTTTTCTGGTACGCGAACTGATGAACTGTCGAGTTTGCGGGGTGGAAGAAGGAGAAACATGCTCGGCGGACGAAGTCCGGCGGTGAATCAGCTCAAGATTGAGGAGAAGGAGATCGTTCGTCTCTTGCTCTTCCCTCAGAATGTTCTGGCGAGCTCTCAACTTGAGAAGCCTTTGCTGTCGATTTTTTTTAGTGATTTCTGAGGCTCATCAGGTTGCTCTGGCACTCCTTCTTCATCTGACTCGTCTTCCAGAAACAGAGTCATGGAGGCCTATTTTGCCTTCTTCGGCCTCTTCTCCTGAGCCTTCACCAGTTTTCTCTTTTTCTTTTGGGGAGCATCTGGTGTAGACGTGGCTGCCTCCTTGGTTTTTCCTTTCTTCACCTTTGGAGGGGTGGGCCGCATATCATCATCAGGTGGCCCATATATGGCTGAAGTGGTTGTGAGGAAGGCCTTGTAGGACTTCAGTCCATTCTGGTCCCATTCGGCATTTGGCATTTTGTCTTTCAGAATAACTGCAACCTTGTTGAGATTGCTGATCCTCTTCTTCAGATAGACCTGCCTCCGTTCATTAACTCCAAATTTTTCATGTTCTTGGAGCAGAATGGCCTTCAGGAAGCCATGCCAATTGATATTCTTGGCTTCATCGATTATCGCAGCCATGCTGTACAATTTTACGGATGTTAGAGCATCTGGGCTGAATGAAATACCCATGATTGTTTTTGACAATATGTCAAACAACAGTTGGTATTTCCTTTTTAACATCGGCCTGACAAAACCTGTGGTCTGATGTTTGTCAGCCTCTTTGAAGAGTTTGTTTCTGATCAGCTCATCTTCATTCTCCCTATAGTGAGCAGGCGAGATTCTTCATTTGGGCAAGCTGAACAGAAGTGTTATGTCTGCATTCGACAGTCTGATATCCTCTCCGTTAACTGAAGAAATTAGTTCATCTCCAGGAGTGTCCGTATCCACCTTCAAATTTCTTAAGAATTCGAGTGCTTCATACTGCATCACTGGATTGCAGTGAGCAGCACATAATTTTTCAAGACCTCCTTTCTTCAGAATTTGTTCAACTTCCATGGATTCTGTATCCCGCGTAACACCAAACTGTACAAATTTGTCATCGACAATCTTTGTTGCTAGATCCGCATAGTTGCACATAATCTTTCCCATTCCGTGAGTGGCCATCTACAACAAGATAGACTCAATTAAAATTGTGCATAATCATAAAGATATCATGTATTGATTATCAGGCCTATTCTTAGGCCTAGTAATCGATAAACACATACGAATAACAAGAAAAGATAAGGCATATCGCAAGATAACATATATAGACATAATCTATGTGATCAAAGGATTTTGAAAAAGAAAATCATTAAATAACCAGAAATTACCAGATTCTGTTTTTCGGAAAGATAAGTTTGAATCGCAAGAAAAACACTTTGAATCGCAGAAAAGTAATTTTGAGTTTTCAGAGAATAAATCGCAAGTTTTTGAGAATAAGAAAACTCTGGTAGGGTTTTGATGAAACTTATAAGGAGGAGGAGGGAAAAACGAGATTGGAAGATCAACCGTTTGAAAAGGTTAAACGATCCAGATTGAGCGGTTTTGATCGTGTGGTCAGGAAAAGCACGTACGTTTGTCTTTTGGATTTAAAAGCACATTTTGTGACAATTAATACAAGTACCCCACGTTCGCATTAAATGTTTTGCAGGAAATACGTCACAAAAGTAATGTGTACAGTAAGACAAATATTATCAGATAAAATTAGATAAGTAAGCAATAAACAAGGAAATAGAAAAGCGTATCTGGTTGACTGATATTGTAATCAGTCAATACCACTTGTAGTTGTTGATTCCACTTGTTGATCTTAGTTTTCTGCCTAATCCTTATAATTTCCCAACCGATCCTTTTCAACCGATCCGCTTCACTTTAAGGTCGATTTTTCCTTTTTACGATCCTCGCCGGTCGGTTTGAAGTTCCCCCCAATCAACTATTTTTTCGATTTCTTATTGACCGATATATCGATTTGTTGAGGTATCATACTCAACCGATCTTCCTCATCCCGATCGATCTCTTATCTAATCAAATTTCAGTTGACCAAATCTGATTCTACTCAGACCAAGCTAATTCTTGGGATAAGTGTTACCGCCAAAACTTAGTTCCTGAAGAATTGAATAGTAGTCTCGATTCCCTAAGTCGGCACGATTTGACATGTGTAATAGTAGTCTGGATACTTTGTAATGTCAAATCACAATGAAATTTATCCAATTATCGATCGCGTGATTCCTACATCATTTGTCCTTGTGATCTGATTTCTCTAAAGGTTTTGAGAAATCAAATTTGCATTTGCACCCTTGCTTGCCTCTATAAATTGGACCAATGATTTACACAACATAACCCATTCACCATACTTATCTTCTTTATAAAATCATGCATTCCGGTGAACCCTTATTTCCTATTGAAACTTCCTAAAAAAACCTTTACCCCTTTTTTCAATGATTTCACTTCTCAAATCAACCCCATGTGTCCCTTTATTCTTTGTTTTCATCGTCATCAAAGATTACACATACAATTGTTGCCAAACTTCTCTACCACCGAGGCGGCGGATCTGCTGTCGCAACTGAGAAGACACTTCTCCTAACCGTATGCACCTTGTGTGTCTATCGAGATGACGGAATTAGCATCAACAGACTCAGTCTGATATAAAACATGAGTTTGATATACGGTCTTGATCAGACAACAGCTGATCTTCGTATATCAACTCAATTTTAGCATGCGACACATGTGCCCATATGATCTTTGTATCACTTTCTTGGCACTTGTGTCCCATTTAACAGCTGGAGAGCTCATTGATTTCAAGTCTAGGGGCTCCTAGCTTAGAAATCCTTTCAACGCCGCTCTCGCTCCTAACTCCGAAGCTCTGAGGGTGGCTTTAGGATTATTTCAAAGCCTTGTTAAGTGGGGGAAAATGGGAGCATCAGATCTTAAAATCTCTCTCTCTCCCCCCCTTCTAAGGTTAGGTTTAGGGTTTAGGGTTTATGTACTGACCTCCGGGTCCTTTTGTACTTTTAACTTGTAATGTAAATCTGACCTTCGGGTCTTTATCAATAAAAATTTCTATTATTCCATTGTTGTGTAAATTTCCTGTTTTCTTATGCGATGCAAGCTTTAATCTTGTGAATCCTTGCTTGTTGAATATCAACTTAATCGACTTACAAAGTGTGAAATAACCAAACTTATTTAATCAGATAAACCTTTAATCTGATCAGTTTCTTTAATCTGATCAGTTCCTATAATCTGATAATCTGTAAATCTGATCGCCTTCTCATATCAGTTCCTTGACTGATCTTCTGATCAGTTGAGATACCAAACTCAACTGATTTCTCTTAACCTAGTTAGTCTCTTAACCAGCTGGTTCTGGAGATCAGTCCATCAAGCATTTTAGGTGCTTTTTCTCCAAGATCCAGAAGCCCTAGCTCATTGCATAATTCTCTGAATCTGATCTCAGCTAGTGGCTTGGTTAGAATATCAGCTTTCTGTATATCAGTATGAATCTTTTCCATTTTGATATTCTTTTTTTCAACATGATCTCTTATAAAATGGTGTCTGACATCCACATGCTTGCATCTTGTATGTAGAAACGAGATTACGAGTGATTGCAATAAGACTATTATTCTTGTCACGAATATAGGTACATTCTTAGCTACAATGTTATAATCCCTCGATTCTTGACTAAGTCGGAAGCGGTTAGGAACAACGGCTTCCTCCAACCATATATTCTCGCTTGTCAGTAGATGTCGAATAATCGATGTCCGCTTTTTTGAAAACCACGAGATCGGTTTTTTTACTTCCTAAAAACTGACATGTTCCTGAGGTTGACTTTCTGTCAATTTTGCAACCTCCATAATCAGAATCATAATACCCACTAAGCTCTAGATTATCATCGATGGGTAAAATAAACCAAGGTTTAATGTCCCTTTTCAGATACTTAAGAATCCGCTTAGTCGCTTTCTAGGTGGCTTTTGCATTGGATTTGCACGAAATCGCACATACACCCTCTTTGCCAAAAGTGATATCCGGGTCTGGCGGCGGTCGGTATAGTAAAGATCCAATGAGAGCCCTATATTCTTTTCTACGATTGGTTTTCGACCATCCTCATCTGGATCCATCTTGAATCCAGTTATCATAGGAATTCGCTTCCTTACAGTTTTGAACTCCAAACTTAGCCAGTAAACTCCTAGTGTACTTTGCCTGGTAGATGAATATCCCTTACGTACTTTGTTTAACTTGTAGACCCGTAAAGTAACTCATCCGCCCATCATGGACATCTCGAACTTCCCTTGCATCAGTTTGCTGAATCTTTCACATAGACTCTTGTTGGGAGATCCGAAGATGATGTCGTCCACGTAAATCTGAACCATCAGAATATCTTCTCCATCTTCTATTATGAAAAGGGTTATTTCCACTGTTCCTTTAGTGAACCCACTGTCTATCAAGAACTGACAGAGTGTATCATACCAAGCTCGAGGAGCTTGTTTCAGGCCATAAAGAGTTTTTCTTAAACGGTACACTTGGTTGCCCTTTTCAAAGCCTGGAGGTTGTTCGACATAAACTTCCTCTGCTAGTACCCCGTTTAAGAATGCACTCTTTACGTCCATCTGATACACAGTGAACCCTCTGTGGGAAGCATATGCCAGAAACAGCCGAATGGCTTCTAGGCGAGCGACTGGTGCAAAGGTCTCATCATAATCAATTCCTTCTGATTGTGAATACCCATTAGCAACAAGTCTTGCCTTATTCCTGGTTATGACATTTTTCTCATCTCTCTTGTTCTTGAAAACCCACTTTGTGCCAATTACGTCTTGATGAGTTGGTCTGTCCACCAGTTCCCAAACTTGATTTCTCTCGAACTGTTCCAGCTCCTCCTGCATGGCTAGAATCTAGCTTGCGTCTTGTAGAGCTTCCTCTACTGTTGTTGGTTCCTTCATAGACAGATAACAGCAATACATGGCACTTTCACCAATCTGATGTCTAGTTTTAACTCTATCAGATGGGTCTCTAATGATCAGATCAGTTGGATGACCGGTTATCCGTGTCCTTCTATCGATTTGGCGTCGGTTTGGAGAACATCATCCATTTCTGATAAAGGTTCATTACTAGCGATTGGGAGTGGTGTAGAGTTATGATCCGCTTGATAAGAACATGTCTCAGCTGATGTTGGACTCATCATGTGCTGATGTCTGTTAAATTGGGAACTTCAGTGTTCCCCCCCGGATGGATTTCGGTTGATCTTATCTCGGTATGCGAACTTCTTCATCGACAGTTTTTTGTACCTTAGGATCTGATTGACGTGGTGAATCAGCTAGATCTGGAATGTATACTGTTACGAGTTCTGATCCTTTTTCCTTGATCGTTAGCTGATCCATTTTCTGAGCATCAGGTACAGGTTGATCAGGTACTTCTTGTTCTGAGGCAGATTTCTCTTGTTCAGAAGATGTTTCATCAAAGACTACATGGGGTGTTTCTTCCACAACTAGGGTTTGCCTGTTGTAAACCCTGAAAGCCTTGCTAGATGAGGAATATCCTAAGAATATACCCTCATCTGACTTGGCCTCAAAAGTTTTCAACTGACTCTTCCCATTGTTGTGTATGAAACACTTGCACCCAAAAACATGGAAGTAAGAAACACGAGGTTTTCTGCCCTTCCACAGTTCATAGGGTGTTTTGTAGTGAGCCTTAGTCAGAAGACATCTGTTCTGAGTGTGGCATGCAGTGTTGATAGCTTATGCCCAGAAACGGCTTGGTATTGCATGTTCAGCTAACATCGAGCGAGCAGCTTCTTTGAGTGTTCTGTTTCTCCGTTCTGCTACTCCATTCTATTGTGGCGTTCTTCCAGCTGATGTTTCATGTTGTATACCAAACTTAGAGCAAAAATCAGTAATAAAAGAGTTCAGAAATTATGTACCTTTATCTGATCTGATTTTTACTACACTGACACCCTTTTCATTTTGTAATCTCTTTAGCAGCTCGGGTATCTTTGTTGTCGTCTCATTCTTCTTATGTAAGAATATAACCCAGGTAAACTTGGAATAGTCATCCACGATTACCAGAGTATATTTGCGTCCGCTGAGACTGACTGGTGTAACTGGTCCAAATAGGTCCATATGAAGCAGCTGCAATACTCTGCTGGATACCGGTCCAGGGATTTCCTTGAATGAAGTTTTGACCTGTTTTCCCTTCTGACATGCGACACATGTCTGATCCTTAGAAAATACTTCATTCGGAAGTCCTTCCACTAAAGACATCCTTGCTATCTTATTAAGAGTTTTAAAGTTCAGATGGCTCATTCTTTTGTGCCAGAGTCAACTGCTACTTTTGGAACTCTTAACAATCAGGCATGCATTTCTTGGGCAACTGTTCCAATCTGCTGTGTAGATCGTCCCTTTCCTTGAACCAGTTAGCAAGATCTATTGAGTGGCTCGATTTTTGATAGTGCATTGATCAGTCGAGAACTCAACACTGAATCCGTTGTCGCAGAATTGTGAAACCGATAATAGGTTATGCTTTAGACCTTCGACATATGAGACTCCAGTGACCTGTACATCATCATTCTCTAAGGTTCCGAATCCTTTGGTAAAACCAAAGTTATCATCACCGAAGAGTACAAGCGGGCCTTTTTGTTCTATGTAAGAGCTGAGGAGATGTTTGCTTCCAGGCATGTGCCTTGAGCATCCACTATCGATGTACCAGATAGTTGCTTGTACACCTCCTTTGTTGGCGGACCCACGAACTCTGCAGCCAAATCAGGCTTTAGATACCCCTTTTGGATTGGGTCCTGAGGGGTTAGGATTGGTTTTGGGGATCCATACAAACAAGGCACTTCTATTGAGATCAGTTAGATCAGAAGCCTGATTTGTCTCCCATACCTATCAACATAATCATACGTCTCTTTATATGCTTTCTGATTAGTATGATTATTAGTGTGAACCTTGGGTGACTTAGAAGACTTGGGATTTATTTTTGCTGTTTGTCTTCTTTTCATCCAGTGTGGCTCAGGTGTAGCAGCCCTAGGTTTCTGATTATAGGGGTAGGTACGACTGCTACCATCAAAAGATTCATATCTTTTTGGCATAGGTGGTTTTTGCAGTTTACCTATAGCGTGCTTATTCGGCAGCTGACCTTGATTGGGTCTCAGATTAGACTTCCCTTTTACAAGTTGTCTTTTCCTCAACCTAATCTGTTGATCAGGTTGAGGTCTCTTCAGAAGAACTGGGTTCTTCTGTTGATTCCTCGGCTGATGCTTTACCAGTTGGGGTCCATTTCTGTTCCCTTTCTAATTAGGCACCTTCCTTACCTGCTCAACAGGTCTTTTTCCCTTATTAGATACAAGTTTGGCTTTTAGTGTATCTTTGTCAGAAACTCGTTTGATTACACCTTTTTGAAGTGAATCAAACGGGGCTTTTGAGGATGTGGAAGGGTTCTCATACCCCAAGTCCCTTCGTTTTAGTCGTTGTTCGAAAATAGGTGTTCATATCTTGAACAGTTTTAGATGATTTTGTGAAAACTTTTATTTTCTTGCGCAAACTATCCTCAGAAGATTTTAGACTCTCATGTAGTCGGAATAGCTCATCAAACTTAGCTTGAAGGATTTTGAAGTCATCAGCTTGCTGTTTGTTAATTGCTAGTTGATCTTTGATCTGCTTCTCCTGATCAGAAGATTTAACTTTCAGAATGTTAAGTTCCTCAGTTACCTTCTGAGCAGTTTCAGCAGATTTCAGTTCAGTAGCTTTACTGAGATCGTTCTCTTTAACAAGCTGATTATTTCTGATCCTTAGCTTGTCATTCTCAGCTTCCACTATAGCATAAGTGTCTACTGCATTGGAGAGATCATCAAGCAATTGCTCAGAGTAGAGCTACAGGTCAATCTCTCCAACAGGTGTGCTAATAATAGCAGGTGTGAAAGCAGACAAAGCATAAGGTTTGGAGGTTACCTCAGATTGGTCCTCCTTGGCCATCAGGCAGATTTCATCGTCATCTGAAGAGAATATTGGATCTTCATTCTCATAGAAGTCAGCAGCACTGCTTATCAGACAGAAATCTTCTACAGAGGAGTATCCAGAATACTCAGAGGGCAGATAGGAATCATCAATTCCAGATGTGTTAGCGACCATGGCTTTTCTGTCCCTATAACGTTGCTCTCTTCTGTTCCATTTTTCTTCCCTTTCTTTTGGCGTCAGGTCTGGGCAGTCTGCGCTGTAGTGACCCGGTTTCTCACAGTTGAAACACGCTCCATGATCCACGGAACATTTTCTTCCAGGTGAGTCATTCCGTCTGTATGATCTATTAGGTGACTTTCCTTTCTGATAGTAATCTGAACTCCTTCTGTCAGATCTGTTATCTCTTCTCTCATCAGTCAGATTATCTCTTTTCTTTTCTTCTCTGTGATCTCTTCGATCATCAGATCTGATTCTTTCTGGAGATTTGTTAGCTGATCTCCTATCTCTTCCTCGGCTATGTTGATAATCTTTATAGAATCTTCGATACTTACCAAGTTGAATATTTGATTTTTCTAATTTCCTGGTAAGCAGAGCGATCTGTTCTGCCTGACTTATTATGTTTCCAACAGGTTCAGTGGCCTTCGATCTGCTGCTGGTTGCTTTAAACACAACTGATTTAGACGTTGAGGCTTCAGCGGGCACCTCGTCTTCATCTGTTTGTCCTCTTTCGATTAAATCAAACTCGTGAGCTTTAAGGCTTAGGAACAAGCTACTCGGCTTCATCTTTGAAATGTCTTGGCAATCCTTGATTACCGTGACTTTCATGTCCCATTTCTTGGTGAGAGATCTTAAGATCTTGTAGTTGATATCTTTGTCTGACATCTCTCTACCAAGTTCTCGTAACTTATTCACTGACACTGTAATCCTTCCATCGAGCTCGTTGAAGGTCTTGTTGGGCAGCATCTTCAGTTTTTCGAACTTCACCAGTTCGGCTTGTAGTCGGCTGTCTTTGATCTGATCATTTCCTTCGCATATCTCAGCTAGAGTATCCCACATTGCTTTCGCAATTTTGAGATATTTTATCTTCTCCTTGGTGACTTTATCCATCGTCTTCATGATTATATGCCTGGCGATTGTATCTAGAGTATACAGCTTTCTTTCCTCTGCATCCATCAGGGCTGGGTTTTTTCGCACAAGACTTTCCGTGGCAAAGTCTGGATCTCCTCCAACTGCAGGGTTGTCGTGATATATGATGATGGGTCCTCTTTCAATGACTTCCATCATTCTGCCTCTTATCGAACCTAGATGGTTGCACATATAAATGGCCCAATCTGCATACTCATCAATTGAGAACTTCGGCAAATCATGATACATACCAGAATTATTATCCATGATGAGTGATTTTGGAAAAACGAATGAGTTTTAAAAATGGTTTTTCAAGATCTGTTCAAATGACCACAAAGATTCTTCCTCAAGAATCGATGATACTCAAAGCCAGTGGTCTGTAGAACCACTGTTCCGATACCACTTGTAGGTCCCGAACGGGTTTTGTGAGGGCAGAAGTCTAGAGGGGAGGGGTGAATAGACTTCTGAAAACTTTTTGTGCAGATCAGGTGTGATGGCAGTTAGCCTGATCAGAGTGCAAGTGAATCAGTTTGGACTGATATCTAACATACTAATCGCCTGAAGGCAGATCCGTTTGGTATTTATCAGTTTAACTGATTGTGCGGAAGCTAAGTTTCACCCGTCTGAAAAACCAGTTTTAATAAATCAGATTCCAAAGTCAGTCTTTCACCCAGTTGACTAAAGTGTCAAACTTGATCAGATCAGAAGCTTGGTGCTAGCTGATCTTAACTTAGAATATGTATGCAGCTTTAATTAAGTGAAGTGCGATTGTGTAAAACAGTTAATCAAAGAAGGTAAAAGCACACAAGATTTATAGTGGTTCGGACAAACCAGTCCTACGTCCACTCTTCCCTATCACAAGGGGCACCAACTAAACCAACTGGACTTAGATTTTTGTGTTAGTCCAACACAGTACACCAACAGATATTTAAAGAGTTCTCACTCAACCGATCCCAGAAATCAGAACTAGAAACCCTAGTCTGAAATCTTGCTAAACAACTTAACCTAACTTTGGGTTTGGGTAAGATTGTTTTGGTTCCAACTTTGAAATCCTTTCTAGTTTTTAAGTAGCCTATGAGCTAGATGAAAAGATTTCTGTGCTAAGAACTTATGATATGAACACTTAGAAAATAATCTTCAAGTTCGTGTTCTTCGTGCAGAAATCTGATTATAGCTTGAGCTTCTTGATAGTTTCCGTGTTTTCACTCTGAAGTGTAATCCCATATTTATAGACCTCGAAATCAAAGAGCCGTTGGAGAGCAATTTGAATTTCAGGCTATATTTGGTAGACTTGCAGGATTGATGTGACGTGCTTCAGGAATGGCATGGCCGAAAGCATGAATAGTGTCTTTTATAGGCGTTAGAGAAAGCAGCACCAAATCCCGTAATTGCCGGCTCCGATCATACCTGTCTTGTTCTTATTGGTTAACAGAAGCACTTTTCAGTGTTGTTCTACCAACTAAGCTTGACATTCTTCTTGTTCAGATCATCGACGTATGATTTGGTGAAACATCAGTTTTCACCTGGTGAGCTGACCTGATCAGTCAAAACTGATCAGTCTACCTGATGGAGTCTTCTGGTGCCAGTTGTCTTAGCTTCAACTAGCAGACTCGGCTAATGTAGGTCTTCTGGTCTGATCTTCTTGACTTCAGCTGAGATATCTGACTTTATCAGATCGATCTGATCTTCTGTTCTTCTCTTGTCTTCTGGCCTGTCGGATATCAGCTATTCTTTGGATCTTCAGATCTGACCTATACATATTGAGGTTCCCTCTCAATATGTGACCTATCTACTACATCAGTTGTTCTATACAATAATTATCAACTGGTATTCTATAAACGGTAATAAAAAACATCGATCCTAATAACAGTTCGATTGGTCCTATTACATGTGTTTTAGAACTTTCATCAAAACTCTAAATTTCCCAACACATACAGTAACACACTTTTCCACAAGTGGTAACACACACATATATGATGCAGTAACACACTGATAACCACATGTAAATTAACACAAAATGCAAACATGTGGTAACACATTTTAATACACTTCCATACATGAATAAACTATAGAATTTTAATGAAGCCATCAAGAAAACACTTTTCCACAACCGGTAACATACACATATATGATGCAAGAACACACCGATAACCACATGTAAATTAACACAAAATGCAAACATGTGGTAACACATTCACACACATGAATAAACTATAGAATTTTAATGAAGCCTTCACAAAGAACACACTTTTCCACAATTGGTAACACACACATATATGATGCAGTAACACACTGATAACCACGTGTAAATTAACACAAAATGCAAACATGTGGTAACACATTTTTAATACACTTTCCATACATGAATAAACTATAGAATTTTAATGAAGCCATACATTAACACACTTTTCCACAAGTGGTAACACACACATATATGATGCAGTAACACACTTATAACCACATGTAAATTAACACAAAATGCAAACATGTGGTAACACATTTTTAATACACTTTCCATACATGAATAAACTATAGAATTTTAATGAAGGCATACAGTTTTACTATAAGAATATATCAGAATAAATGAGGGTTTGGTGTTCTTGATCCAAATTCATTGTTTTTTTATACTGATCCATTTTCTGCTTCCAATTATTTCTTCTTCTTCTTGTTCTTTTTGAAATGGCCTTTTATCCTTTGACTTATTCCCTTGGTTTTTGTGCGTTTAGGGTCTAGTATAGTTGTCCCTCGTGTAGAATCAACTAAAGCCTCTGGACTTTCTTCTGATGGTAAGGCTTGTATAGCTGCATAATCCCTGTTGTACCCTTCCTCTAATATCTTCATTGCTTCCGGCTTCCTTTCACTTTCTATAATGAGGTTATAACTCTTTGTTACCATCTCGTGCCGCCTCGGAATGCAACTGTCAGCCTTCCAGCTTTCTTTTGTGCCCTTGTTTCTGTTCCAAACTTCCAACTTTGCAGATTTAGTCCATCTTTTCCTTATGTACAGTGCTGG
Organism: Stenogyne calaminthoides; assembly: GCA_037126765.1. Taxonomy (NCBI): domain Eukaryota; kingdom Viridiplantae; phylum Streptophyta; class Magnoliopsida; order Lamiales; family Lamiaceae; genus Stenogyne; species Stenogyne calaminthoides. The sequence goes on from JBBCBC010000002.1 coordinate 37,889,205, forward strand.
TATTCTGTTTACAGAATTTATGTGTAGTACGTATAAGCAATGGCTGCACAGTAGTCCACATTCTTCAAACTTTTTGCAGGTGCATTCTACAAATTTCATGGTAAAATCATAAGTGACATTGTGTAACTCATCATTTCTTGTTACACCATACACCATCGTTTTGTGCATAACCTTTTCAATCGTTGAAGTGCATGAAATGCTTCTCAGAAACTCTCGTTCAAATTTTTTGTATAGAGAAAGTGTATATATTTCTGCAGCATGTTTCACCATTCCATTAATTTGTAATGAAGATTCTAGCTGTACTGTTGTGTTCTTGAAGTTATCTTCATCTTCTGCTGCCCTCCAAGCTTTTACTACTTTGTTGAAAACACCCCAAAAATCTGTCAAGCTTTTTGTTTTGTTTGTCTTGAAAGAGATTGAACTGTTTGTACTCTCACTCCTTTGGGAAGACAATAATCCTGCAGAGAAGAAGTCTTTGCTCAAAGCAGTGCACCACTTGTCTTTCAAATTGTAGATTCTCGTAAAATACGAGTTATTCTCTAAGCTATGAGTTGTAATCATGTCCTTCCAACATCTTTCAAACTCTTCCTCCGTAGCACACCTCGATAAGCATTTCTTAAACGCTTCTTTGAATGTGTCATCACATTTAAGTTCTGCAAACTTGCTCACTGCATTCTGTTGCAGGTGCCATAGACAGAGCCTGTGTCTTATTTCTGGGAACACCTGAAACAGTACAGATACAGTAACACAATTATAAATATATAGTAACACTATATTGGTTAATACAGTAACACACATCTTTGTAGTCAGACATTTATTTTTTTATAACCTTTTCTATTGCATTTGAAATGGCTTGATCCTGATCAGTGAATATTGTTGTTGGTCCTTTCCTGCCCATTGATTTTCTGAACACTGTAAATAGCCACTCAAAAGTTTATGTTTTCTCGTCGGATAAGAACGCACAACCAAACATTGTGTTCTTCCAATGATGGTTTATCCCAACAAATGGTGCACAGATCAGATTGTATCTATTTGTTCTGTATGTTGTATCAAAGACCATCACATCACCAAATAAATCAAAATCCTCCTTCATCATTGAATCTCTCCAAAAAATATATTACATCCTTTCTTCATCATTCATTTGAACCCTATAGTAATACAAATTTTCATATAAATAACATATAGTAAAATAGGCTTTTTAAGAAAAAATCTGTAACACACCTGTAAAAGAACTGATTTTCCTCATCCTCTTGGTTTTGTATTAGTTCCATGAAAGTTTTTGCATCTCCTCCTTCTATGTTCTTCATCTTTGTACGGTGTACAAAGTTCAGGTGGTCTTTCATTGTGTGTCCTATTTGATCCTCACCCCCTGCACTCAATGATAGATATCTATATGAATCAGATGTTCTTAATCCAGATGATGTCATTTCTGTGATAGCAATTGCTTTTCCCTCTTTGATTGCTCTTTCAGAATTGTGCAAATGATTCCATTCCCTTCTTGTCAATGGATGATTGTGTTCCTGTAGGTGTTTTACCACCTCATACTGTCCATCTTCAGTAAGTTTTACCCTCATTTGAGCTTTGCAATTGGTTCTAGTAATTCCACACCTTTTCCTCTTGAAAGTTGTAATTTGCTCTTCATTTCTTGATCTTTTTTAACCAGTACAAGAGCATACAAACAGCTTGGATGTCAATACCCTGTTGCCATCTTTAGACAAAATGCCTGTTGATTTTCTAACACTAAATCCCTTTGATCGTGCATGTTTACGGTATAGGTCATACATCAAGTATAATGTCCCTCTTTTCATCCCAATTAATGAACCACTGTATTCATCAAAATCAATGTTTATTTCTTCAGTTGTGTACTCTAAATCTGATGATTCTGCTTCCAGTCGTATAATGGGCGCATTGCCTGTTTTTATTTTTTATGTAGTAACATTTATATTAGTATACATTAGAAAATTAAATATGGGTAGTAACAATCAATAAACGCTATCTAATGAAGTAACACAGTTTTTGTATATACAGTAACACAGTTTTTATATATACAGTAACACAATTTTTGTATATACAGTAACACAGTTTATGTATATGCAGTAGTAACATTTATATTAGTATACAGTAGAAAATTAACTATGGGTAGTAACAAGCAATAAACGCAATCTAATGAAGTAACACAGTTTTTGTATATACAGTAACACAATTTTTGTATATGCAGAAACAATTAAAAGTTCACCAGCTAACAAAGTTTTGTTATATACAGTAACAATTCAGTAATAATCACACATGTTTTCCTAATCGCTTTTTTTTTCACAAATTGTCTATGTTCTATAATAACATTTTTTGCGAAGTATGTATGCATTTTTTACCTGGTACTGATGAATTACTTGATTCTGCTCGTGTTACTATCAAAATTCCAGAATCTCCCACGTTTTCTGAGTTTTCCATTCTTATGATGGTGCTTTTCTTCTTGATTTCTTCTTCGCGATGTGTATTTTTCGATCTGCGATGTGTATTTTTCAATCTGCGATGTGATTTTCTGATTGTTAATTGCGGCGATTTAAGCGACCCCGCGATTTGATTTTGTGTTTTGACCTATGAGACGCGTTTTACCCTTTTCCCCTGGACTTTTTTTTTTGGCGACCTGGCCCATAGGCGACCTGCGAATTTTTGCCGGGTGACCCGGGTCGAGAGCGACCCGCGAGTTTTTTAATTTTTGGCCCTTTTAGCTTGGATTGCACATAAGGTTAGTGTGCAATATTTCACACAAGACTCTCTCAAAAAACAATGTGGGATATTTCATGGGTACTTGGATACGTGGATACAGGCAGGATACACACCTGATACGCCACGTGGCGTGTCCCAATTAAAAATATTAATAATAATTTTGGGTACCGTGTCGGACACAACTGATCAGCGTGTCGGACACAGATAGGATACACGTGGGGTCAAATATGTAACATTTTTTTTGTCTTGAAATAAATTTATTTTATATTAAATTAACCCAAATTAGCCCATAAACAGTAAAAAAATATTGACTATTTCTATTACTCACACGGTCACACCACTGTCAAACTGTTAGTCGTTCATATATTTTAGGAAAAATGTCAATTCAGGGCCTGAAAGATGATAAAACTATCAATTTAAGGCCTTAAAGATTTTTCCTATCGATTCAAGGCCTGAAAGATAGAAAACTATCGATTCAGGGCCTGAAAGATAAAAATTATCAATTTGAGGCTCACACATTTTAAGGCCATGTTTGACACTTATATTTCATGTTCTTTTTTTTTAATTTTTAGGGTTTACGGTTCAAGGGGTTTAGGGTTCATGGTTCAAGGTTTAGGGTTCATCGTTTAGGGTTTAGGGTTTAGTGTTCAGGGTTTAGGGTTTTAGTGCCAAACACGACCTTAAAATTTATAAGCCTCGAATTGATAGTTTCTATCTTTCAGGCCCTGGATTGATAGTTTTCTATCTTTCAGGCCTTGAATCGATAGGAAAAATCTTTCAGGCCTTAAATTGATTGTTTTACTATCTTTCAGGCCCTGAATTGATAAAACTCCTATATTTTATTACGATGTTCATCTTGTTCTGATTTTATATTTGTTTAGGTGTTAAAAAATTGCATAAGTTACAAAGACACATATTTTCAAGAATATTTGTGGAAATATTTATATATACAATAAAATATAAAATAATTTAAAAAATTATAATCGTACCCATGTTATATCTTACCCAATTATTTTTAAAAATATGTGTCCCAATATCCGCACCGCATCGTACCCGTATTGTCGTACCCATATCCATGCAACCTAGGATGAGATTAAAAAGTTCAATCTATATCTCCTATTTCATCTCATCTTATCATATCCGTTCTAATCTTTATTTTCAAAGTAAAAGACCCTAATTTAATTGAAGAATTTAAGCAGTTTAATTACTTCCAAATAAATATCAGTAATTATATACTGTTTGCACGATGCGACACACAGTAGTTGGTTGTTGTGACTTTTACAATTAATAATCATGTCGTCTGAAAACTGAATTAATCTTGACAGTCGGATGCTTACTTGGATGAAAACTAAGGGCAGTTTTATTGGAAGTAATGAAAATAGGTAATGAGAATTAATTATATTGATGTTGTTTGGTAGGTTTGATACATTGATAATGAGAATAGAAATAAGCAATTGATTGTCCTCACCTACTCAACTCACCTCACATAGTACCCATTGTTGATGTTGTAATCAAGCAATAATAATGCAATTGATAACCCTTAATTTAATTTGGCACATTGAACCAAAGAGATGCAATTTTCACCCACCAAAAGGTGCGACTTCACCTAAAAATTAGGTTCAACTGTGATTTTTTTTTTTATCAGCAAAAAAATTTATATTATTAGGAAGAGTATAAGAAATACACAAAAAATAATCATTTACATAGAGTACATTTTAACTCCTAAATTACATGAAAATAGCCCATCACTTAAGATGGCGGGATCCAAGACTAAAATAAAATCAGTATAGTGTACACAATAGTGACTTGAAACTCGCGGTAACTCACCGTAATAAGTGAGAATTTATTTTGAGGGATGGGTTATAACCAAATTTCGTCACCATTTAATTCATTCTCACTTTCATACCGCGCCGCTCTCGTCGCTTTTCACTCCCTATCTATTCCATCTCGCAGTCTCATTTTCATGCGGCGCCACTCTAGTTCCTCTTTGCCGCCTTAGTCCATTACATCTCACTCTAGCGCCGCCACAACATTGATCTTTCTCAATGATCATTCACTCTCACTCTCGTGTGCCTACACCATTAGTCTTTCTCAACGATCTCGTAGCTCTTCCACTCCTTCAAAACACGTAATGAAGATTAGCAATGAAGGTGAAGGTGAAGGGAAGGGAAAATAACACCATGAACTATTGTGAAGGGAAATACTCCAATGTTGTTGTTGATGCTTCAGTATTCTAATTTTTCTGATTGAATTCGAGCAAAGATAGAAATTGTGTCTTCACTAGTGATAGTGATAGTTTTTTGCATATATAATAGTGATATTTTTTCTTCATAACAGTGAGAGTTTATGTGTATAACAGTAATACTTAGTTTCACATACAGTGATAGTGATAGTCTTTATGAATAACAATGATAGTTTTTATGTGTATAGTTCAATAGCTTGTTTTACATACCAGTTATAATTTAACAACATTACCATGAGTTTTATAACAATAATAGTCGGTGTACACAATAATGATAATTTTTATGAATAACATTGATAGCTTTTATGAAGGTGCAGCATTTCCTCAGGTGCGACAACGGTGTTTCCTCGGATGCGGCGACATTACACCGATTGAAGGGAAACGATTTTGCGTGAAGATAGAGGGGAGACACTTTTCGCGTGAGGGGAGAAGAGAGAGACGAGAATTAGGAATGAGTAAAAAAACCTAAAATTATTTATATGTGACCCATGTTGTAAATTAATTAATTTAAATTATTTCAAAAAATATTTTCAAACTTATCCACCAAGTTTGTTTCCTATATCTTCTCAACAAATAACAATACTTTTCTCCTATTTCCTTTGTTAATAGACTTCGTGTCATTTGAGCCTTGCGGTTGCTATTTTTATGTATGGAATGAGTCCACTTCTCATTTACCAAGCCAATGTGCATCTCTATATATGTAGATATATATTTTCATGAATAGGAGATGAGAGACATTTTTTACATTATTTTCCACATATAATATTGCTGGGCTTAATATTTTGTTTGCTCCTGATCCTAGTTTACACTAGAAGGCTTGTTGAATCCTGGGGGATTACGGGAGTAAATCCTTAAGGACAGTGCGTTGTTGAATGCCTCAAGTATTTTTTCTTTTGATCTTTGGTGAATATTTTTACAACAATCTTAAGGATTTACTTTCACCAAAGATGAACGACGAACTTGAAGACGTTACACTCTGAGCTCGTTGTCATTAACTAATTCTCCAAAGTAGGTACATTTAATTGTTTATTTTGGAGGTTTGTTGAATTGTTTAATTTCTGCATTTTATTTTTGGGATTGGAAAGCATGAATATTGTTGCGGTTATTTCTCGTATGTCTAATATGAATAATTGGGTGGTAGATTCTGGGGCTACGCAACATATTTGTTCAAATAGAAATGTTTTTACTTCCTATAATTCTGTAGAAAATGGAAAAGAATATGTGTATCTTGCAGATTCCCAAACTACAAATGTTTATGGGAAAGGAAAAGTTCTTCTCAAACTCACATCTGGGAAGACTTTAGCTCTTAATGACGTACTTCATGTACCTAATATTCAAGCAAATTTGATTTCTGTGGCTTTGTTAGGAAAAGCAGGAGTGAAAATATCCTTTGAATTTGATAAATTTGTGATGACCAAAAATAATGTTCTAGTTGGAAATGGTTATTGTCATCATGGTCTTTTTGTTCTTAATGTGATGAATGTGGTGAATGAAAATGCTTCTTCTTCTGCTTACTTTGTTGAGTCTATTGATTTATGGCATGCTAGATTAGGACATGCAAGTGTTAGTTATATTAAGTAAAATCTTGAGTCTTGGTTTAATTTCTGTGTTAATAATACTTGTGTGACTAAATGTGAAGTATGTTGTGAAGCCAAACAAACAAAGAAGTCTTGTGTTTTTTTGATTCAAAGGAGACTAATTATTAAATTTAATTCATCTTGATTTAGGAGATTTGAAGCAAACTATTACAAGAGGTGGGAGAAAATATTATGTGACGTTCATAGATGATTTTTCCCGATATCTGAAAAAAGTGTACTTGCTTAGAACAAAAGATTTGAGGGCTTTTAACACGTTTCTTCTCTATAAAGCTGAAGTTGAAAATCAACTGAATAAAAAGATTAAACGTGTTAGGTCTGATAGAGGTGGTGAGTACACTTTGTTTAATGATTATTGTGAAAAAAAGGGATAATTCATGAACGTACTCCTCCTTATTCTCCTGAATCGAATGGTGTAGCGAAAAGGAAAAATAGGACATTAAAAGAAATGATGAATTCTATGTTAGTCGACTCTTACTCTTTTGATAATCTTTGGGGTGAGGCTATATTATCTGCGCATGTCATTTGCAAAATAGAATTCCCTATAAGAAAAAACAGAAAGTCGCCTTTATGAGTTATGGAAGGGTTATCCTCCTAATTTGAAATATTTAAAAGTGTGGGGATGTTTTGCTAAAGTCATGTTGCCTGATCCTAAAAGAAGAAAATTTGGTTCTAAAACATCTGATTGCATGTTCATTGGTTATGCTGATAATAGTGTTGCATATAGATTTCTTGCGCTGAAAAGTGATGTGCTGGATGTTAATACTATTGTTGAGACAAAGAATGCTGAATTCTTTGAACTTGTTTTTCCTTTGAAACGTGAGTTAATTTCTCATGCACCTGTTAATAATGAAGTTGATGAGTCTTCTGAAATTCTCACGGAAGAATTAAGAAGAAGTAAAAGGCAAAGAGTGGAAAAAACCACCTGGTTGTAAACCTATTGGCTGCAAATGGATTTTCAAAAGAAAATATCATCCTGATGGCTCTATTGAAAAATATAAAGCTAGATTAGTAGCAAAAGGTTTTACTCAAAAACAAAACATTGATTACTTTGATACTTTTTCACCTATGGCTAGAATTTCGTCCATTCGTGTTTTGATTGCATTATCTTCTACTTACAAACTTTTCATTCATCAAATGGACGTCACAACAGCATTTCTAAACGGTGATTTAGATGATGAAATTTATATGATTCAACCAGAAGGGTGTGTAAGTCCTGGTCAAGAAAAGAAAGTGTGTAAGTTGCTAAAATCTTTGTATGGTTTAAAACAGACACCAAAACAGTGGCATGAGAAATTTGACAAAGTTTTGTTATCTGGTGGTTTTACCTCAGTTGAAGTAGATAGATGTATTTATACAAAACTTGTTGATGATCAATGTGTGATTATATGCTTATATGTTGATGACATGTTGATTTTTGGCACTACTCTTGATATTGTGTGCAAAACTAAAGAATATATTGCTTCACAATTCGATATGAAAGATATGGGTGAAGCAAATGTGATGTTGGGTGTTAAAATCATAAGGAAGGATGATGGGATAATGATATCTCAAGAACATTATGTTGAGAAGCTTCTTAGGAAGTATGGACATTTTGATGTCAATCCGATGAGTACCCCTTATGATTCTAACATTCAATTGATGAAAAATAAAGGTGATCCTGTGGCTAAATCTGAGTATGCACAAATTATTGGGAGTCTAATGCATTTAATGAATTTTTCTCGACCTGATATAGCTTATGTTGTGAGTAGGTTGAGTAGATATACACATAATCTCAATCATGATCATTGGGGTGCGTTGGTCAGAATAATGAAATATTTGAGAGGTACCATGAATTATGGTATATTTTATAGTGGATTTCCCACTGTGCTAGAAGGATACAGTGATGCTAATTGGATCTCAGATTCATATGAGATAAAATCCACTAGTGGATATGTATTTACACTCGGTGGAGGTGCAATTACATGGAAGTCAGCTAAACAAACTATAATTGCTAAATCCACTATGGAATCAGAATTTTATGCTCTAGAATTAGCTGGTAATGAAGCTGAGTGGTTAAGAAATTTCTTTGCTAGTATTCCTATTGGCGAGAAACCGACACCCTCAGTCTCAATGCATTGTGATTGCCAAGCAGCAATAGCCATTGCTAAGAACAAAACTTTCAATGGTAAAAATAGACATATTCGTCTAAGACATGAAGTGGTGAAACAGCTGTTAAAAGATGGAATAATTTCCATTGATTATGTGAAGTCAGAAGTGAATCTAGCAGATCCTCTAACAAAACCCTTGGGTAGAAAACTAATATGTGAGACGTCTAAAGGAATGGGACTTAAGCCTATTGAAAATTAACAGTGGTGGGAACCCAACCTTTGTGATTGGAGATCCCATGAATAAGGTTCATATGGGTAATAACAAGCCACTTGTTAATTCTGCTAGCACCTTAAAGTAAGTCCATTCCTAAAATGCTAAAGTGTGTGTGGTGCTTTATTGCAAAATTGAGAGGGTAAGAAAAAAAAACTTTTAATGAATTTCATATCCCTTATGGGTTGTATATTATTTGCAAAATATACTTGATGAATTCACCTATATGAGTGTGGAGTGGGGCCGCTCCCACGAGACCTCGGCTACGTCTCTAGAGCACTCATGAATAACCAGGCACGCGCATGGCCTATTCGCGCACAACCGCGTTGAGCAACGAAATAATTACATGTAATGTGATGGGTAAGCAATTTAAGTTACAACTATGAGTTGTTGGTTCATAGAAGCTATATGCTTCACCAATGCTCAGTAACCTATACCTTATCTTTCTAGGTTTGGTTCATAGTCCAAAAGACACCAAACTCGATGCATTACATAGTCTTGTTGAACCCATCATTTTCTTTGTGTTGTTCTTTCTTAAATTCTTTATTAATATTTTTAAAATAGGTGGAAATTGTTGTAAATTAATTAATTTAAATTATTTCAAAAAATATTTTCAAACTTATCCACCAAGTTTGTTTCCTATATCTTCTCAACAAATAACAATACTTTTCTCCTATTTCCTTTGTTAATAGACTTCGTGTCATTTGAGCCTTGCGGTTGCTATTTTTATGTATGGAATGAGTCCACTTCTCATTTACCAAGCCAACGTGCATCTCTATATATGTAGATATATATTTTCGTGAATAGGAGATGAGAGACATTTTTTACAATATTTTCCACATATAATATTGCTGGGCTTAATATTTTGTTTGCTCCTGATCCTAGTTTACACTAGAAGGCTTGTTGAATTCTGGAGGATTACGGGAGTAAATCCTTAAGGACAGTGCGTTGTTGCATGCCTCAAGTATTTTTTCTTTTGATCTTTGGTGAATATTTTTACAACAACCCATTTATATTGTATAAGTCATATTTAACTCGGATTCATACCATGAACTAGATATATACATGGTTTTGCATATATAAATTAATACTGCCATTTTTTCTTTGAAAACGATTTATGTCATTAAAAATAATTAAAACTGACTTTTGCGGAAAAAAGAAAAGAAAATGGAATATAAAAAATAAACATTGTGTTGAAGATGATTACACTTAATTAATTTAAAAGGACTTCACATTATCTTTAAAAAATCACAAACAACAAATGACTAAGATCTTGTACTCATCAAGTGCATCGGTCAATTCAAGTGTATTTTTTAAATAAACAACTTGTTTATATTAAAACATGCATGCAACGTGTTTTCACCAATACAAATTGCATGTTTAACTGTAAATAAGTTACATGTTTTAAAAATACACTTAAATTGCACGACAAGAGACTTACTGACAATAAATTATACTACCTTCGTTTTTATTTTGTTTGGTCAGTTACTGTAAATCCAGATTTTAAAAAAAGTGGGAAATATTAGTATTAAATGGTGTAAAGTGAGTTTGATGGAGGGGGTATGAATGTCAATTCAACTTTAAGAAAAATGATGTTTATTAGTATTAAATGGTGTAAAGTGGATTTAGTGTGTTATAGTAGAGTGACATGTGATGTAAGTGTTGTTTGTAAGTGATATTGTTTTGTAAAGGAAGTTGTTTTATTTTCTTTAAAAAAAATGACCAATCTAAATTAGAACGTCTATTTACGAAAAGTGACTATTCTAAATTAGGACAGAAAAAGTATTTTACGACTCGAAGTATTATCATTTCACCATATACTTATTTCATTTCTCTTCGAATATCAATAATAATTAGGTAATGATGTGGAGTATATTTGGACTATTTGACATTTCATGTAAGCGTGATATATCATGATCAAACTGAAATAAGATGGCTAAATATGTTCCTCTAAAAAAAAAAAAAGATAGCTACATATGCACACGTTTTTAATTTATATGCAATTAATAGATTGCTTGACGCAGGCCACCAGGAACGGTGCCTCTGGAATTTGTACTTCGTGGTAGGAAACTATCCACGTTATACGTATATGAGTAACTAAAATCTCATTTAAATTCATGAAAGGGTCATACATATTTTACACAAATTAGGCAAAAAAATATTATACAAAAATGGAAAAAAATGGAGTTGGAGTGAGGAAAGGTGCGTGGACAAAAGAGGAAGACACTCTCTTGAAGAATTGCATTGAAAAGTTTGGAGAAGGGAAGTGGCATAAAGTCCCTCCCAGATCTGGTAATTATATAAATTTATTTATAAAAAATTCTGAAAATATTGGAGAATATATATTTCAGATAACTGCATGCATTTAATTCCTTACTATATTTTTTAAATGATGATTAATTTGGTTGCATTAATTTTGAATTTTGGCAGGGTTGAACAGATGCAGGAAGAGTTGTAGACTAAGATGGTTGAACTATTTAAGACCAAATCTTAAGAGAGGTTACTTTACAAAAGATGAGATTGATCTTATTCTAAGACTTCACAAGTTGATAGGGAACAGGCAAGGCTTCCATTCTTCATTTTAATTTTTCTCTATTATCTTTTATTTACTCCGGCATATTATCACTATTCACGACAATACTTTTATGAACATCGGTCTATGTGAATTTTTTTTAAAAGTATCATTGTTTCATGATTTTAAGAATAATTACACATAAAATTAAGTATTTTTAAATTAATGATACCTCGTGTGTTAAAAGGTGATATTGTGTATACTAAACAATAATATTTGATAAAAAAAAGAAGTTCATGCTAAATTCATAGGAGACCTGCCCACCACTATATAATACGTGTATGTATTTATGAATTCGGATATAACATTGTGCATTATATGTCTTTCAAAATGGTGTATTGTTGTGTAAAAGATCAGCCTATCTCCTATGCATTAGTTGCACCGTATAACTGGTCACATGAGTGAAATGTATAAACTAATATAAATTCAACGTGCAGACTAATATAATTGAAACGAGTCTATACACCATATTTGACTGAAAACATGAAAAGAAACAGGTAGACTTATATAATTAAAATGTGCAGACTAATATAACAGAAACGTAGCGAGTGCACAAATGCAAACAACATTTTAGGGAATCAGAAAAACGAATTAGTTCCACCCTTACTACAAGTTCAGACTTTTAGATGAGATAAAATTGTTTCTCGACGCTTGGTGTTTTGTGTATTGAAACAAATAACATCGAAATATTCTTGTAATTAAACGTTAGATGGATGCAGATGGTCATTGATTGCTGGTAGACTTCCGGGAAGAACAGCCAACGACGTTAAGAACTTTTGGAACTCCCGTATTCTCAAGAAGTCATCATCTTCATTGGCCGGGGAAAAAACTAGGAAGAAAAAAACCATCATTGCTGAAAAGAACACCATAATTAAACCCCAGCCTCGAATCTTATCCAAATCACACGTGCCGGTTTATTCGAGTGAAGAAGTAATTAACAAAACGAGCGAAACAAAAGACGAGAAAAAGATTAATCCATCTTCATCTGCAACGTTAATGTCGCAACAAGATGATTGGAAAAATAGTAATGTTGAATTTTCCTTAATAAATAATGTGTTATTGGAAAAAGAGGTGGACGAATGCATCCGGTGGTGGCTTGAAACGCCGGTAGATGGAGATGGACAAATTCCGGTGTCGTTTTCCGATAAGTGTGAGGGCGATGGTGCATTTATGGAACCTGCATTTTCTCCAAGTGGACAAATCAATCCAAACGTTATGGAATTTAATAGTGTATCGTTTGATGTTGATGTTTTTGACCACCTCACTACCTTTGAATAGGTCCATTTCGCACTTTCTACGTACAGAAATTCAAGATTCTAATTCCAACCCTATATGTTTGAATAAAATTTGGACTATCTTATGTTGACGATAATTCGACCCGAATCCACTTATGAGTTATAACTAAAATTTTGAATTTAATGTTCATGTAGTATAAGATATGTAACCAACACAAATTTTTATCCACTTCTTTTACCCACTTATGATTAACTCTTATTAAAAGGTTGGGAACTTTCGATTAAAGAAAGTTTCACTGGTTTGGGATTCTGGAATTAAAAAAGTATTATATATGATTTCATTTATGTTGCTAGCTAAATTTATTTACGAGTTGTCTATTCTGATCGATTATTGATGTGTATAAGAAAACTTGCATATACCGTACTAATTTCATGTGTATTTTTATAAGAGATATTAATTATTATATTAAAAAGTATTAGTATTTTTAGAATTAAATATTTTATTGAAACAATATTAATAATTGGGGATTTCTTGTCAAATATTAGTTAAAATAAGAAGAGTTGAAAGCGGTTTTTAGTGCTAGCTAGTCGAACCGGATCAAGTGAATTTTTCCTAAAAATTCACGGAAGCAAAATAGGAAATTAGCTCTCAGGCTGTCTTACTATAAAGAAAAGTATGTGTTAATATAAGGATAATTATGTGTTACTTCGTGATGATGATTTTTTTATTTTTTTACTAATTTAATGGTGCAATCTGATTGTTTGAATCTTTACTTACTACAGTTGATCACAAAATTAGAAGGAGAAGCAGATAAAAAACAGAGAGGGGAACCAGATGAAAATAAAGAGAGTGTCGTTTTGTTCTTACAGTAACACACATTTCTCTTCATAGTAACACTATTTTCAATACCTTACAAACATATATGTGTACTGAAAAATAAGTATGTGTTATTTGTCATTACAGTAACACATACATGTACTTACAGTAACACATGTTTGCCCTTATAATAACACAGATCTCGTAGCGAGTTCGGATGTTTTGTGTTTGCACGACTTTTATAGGAAAAATGTGTTTGACCCAATTCAACATGAAAATGAGTTTTGTTGTTCTATCTTTTCGCGAATTTTAAAAAAATATTTGTTTGACCCGATCCGACTCGTACAAAATCTGTAATTTTTTTGTTTTGTATTAATTCTGATCCGCAGGTCATATTCACAATTCCTAAATCCATAAAATATTTCAAATAAAATTTTACCTTAATTATAATTATTTTATTAAAATGAT
>JBBCBC010000002.1:37903721-38041192 GCA_037126765.1 Stenogyne calaminthoides
ACTGCCATGGTATTTGCATTTTGAACACGAGCCCTATACAGTGTTATCTAACACAACAACCATTGGACCATTACAATAATTGTTCATTATTTTTGGTTAAATTGCAATAGTAGTCCCCCCATGAATACAAGGGTATGAGTCAGGTAATGATCATGCCCTCAAATTGAACCCTTAATTTCCAAGGTTCGCGTAGGTTCGAAATTTAAAAATATTCTCTACTCTATGTTTTAGGTTAAAAATTTCTAAGATATCATTAATTTTTAAGATGGGTCAGTCGATGTAGAGCTTTCTTTTAACTTTGAAATATGTCCTCCGCTATAAAATCGTGTGTTCTGATCCCCCGAATTAATCGGTCTTTGTACCAAATACCAAGTTAAAAAAAAAAAAGTAGTCCCACATGAATATTTTGAAACCAGTTTTTGTACAACTTTTGAAATGCTATTTTTTTTTCTTTTCAAAATGGTCCCGAGCAGGGACGGTTCCAGGATTCAACAGTGGGGTGGGCTGAAAATTATTAAAATTTCATGACATTTAAAATTTATATTTATATATCGCATTTTTTTAATATATACATTTAGGTTGTGTCATATGAGATTTTAAAACATAAAACTTATCAGTAATTATATCTAAATTTATCTATATTTCTAACAAAATATCTTCGAAAAGATTGGTGTTCATTTGTAAAATACATTATTTTTCTATAAATAAATAATAGTTACAACTTATGCTCAATATTAGTATTTAACCGTTTTTACTTTCTTTTTTTATAATATTATAGTGACCAACAAATTATCATTGTCACAATACATAACAAATAAAAAACAAATTACTTATACATATTCTTCAAAAGAAAATAACAAAAATTGAGAAAACAATGGACATATTTAATATTGAACAAGTTAAATAAATAAAAATAAAATCATACTCAGATAGATGATTGTACTCTGAATGTTTGTGTGGAAGGTTTGTCTCAAGCAAGCACATCCAAATTAATTACAATAAAGCAAAAAAATTATTGTGGATGAAATTCTTGAATTTCAATGCTTTAATTAAATTTTGATAAGAAAAAAAAAAAAAGGAGAAAAAGTAGAAGGGGACACAAAAGAATTAGGTAAATAAAATTATATTAAATCGAAGCTACATATTGTATCTTAATTTAATAACTGAATAAAGAGTGTTGATGGACTTTAATTTTGAACTAAGAATTACAAATTAAATACAGAGTAGAAAATAATATTGGGATGCGCTAGATTTATATATTAGATTTTACTCACATATTACATATAGATATATAACAGGTTAGTTGGGGCTTGCACTGGGCTGGAGTCCGGTGCAGCCTAACCATAGATCCGTCCATGGTCCCGAGTTTCTGACAATTTCGTTAGTTGAGAAATAATATTAAATAAAAATGAAGTATATAATCAAACAAATTCTGAAAGTCAAATTCTCTTGTGCACCACATGCACCAATAAAATTGATGCAATTTAATTTTAAAAGCTTTTTTTCTAATTTTTTGTAGTTTTAACTTCTTCTATTTTTTTTTTCAATTTCGGTTTTCTTTTAACTTTAATTTCAGTTTTAGATGTTTTTGTTTTTAATACCCGACCCGACCCCAAACCCGGACCGAGTGGTTCATAGTTCACTCGGCGCAAGTGGTTCATGGTTCACCCGACCCAAATGGTTCAAATATGATTTAGGGTTCACTATTTAGGAGTTAGGGTTTAGAGTGCACCATTTTTTATTGGTGCATGTGGTG
This sequence comes from Stenogyne calaminthoides, assembly GCA_037126765.1. Lineage (NCBI taxonomy): Eukaryota > Viridiplantae > Streptophyta > Magnoliopsida > Lamiales > Lamiaceae > Stenogyne > Stenogyne calaminthoides. The sequence continues at coordinate 37,905,478 of JBBCBC010000002.1, forward strand.
CACAGGAGAGTGACTCATTCTGAAATAATAAATTTATTGTGAAAATATATTTAGAATTCTTATACTACCTCCATCATGAGACAACGTGCACATTGCACTATTCACTCGTATTTTCACGTGCAAGTTTTTTAGGAGTATTTAAAATAATAAACTAACTTTTAAGGATGCATATGATAAATGAGAGGTAAATCTATTATACGTCTCATTAAAAATCACTTTATCATTTCAAAAACTAATAAACAACTCGCTCGCTAAAACTTGATAGGAAAAAGTAATGTGCACATTATCTTGGGACGGAGGGTGTATAATCAAAATATATAAAAAATATTTTTTTTCAAACCAAATAAAAAAGAGTAACACTCATGTGAATCAGGTTCACACATGAACTCTATCACTGTTATGTGTAAAAACTATCATTGTTATACACAAAAACTTTCACTGTTTAAAAATATAAAATATTTTTTAAACAGTGATTGTTTTTGTTCATAACAGTGATAGTTTTTATACATAACAGTGAGAGTTTTTGTATGTAACAATGATACTTAAATAATCGAGTTCATAGCATGATCCAGGTCTATACATGTTTTTGTCAATAAAAAATTGTGTAAAACCTGAATTTTTAAAAATATTATATATAGAATTTGGATATAATTGAAAAAAAAAATAGAGGAATATGCACTCAAATAGAACCCTAGATTTTTTTTTTATCACTAATCGCATCAAGATCGAATCCAAATCGCGCCCAAATTTAACAAAGAAATCGAAACACCCAAACCCCACGCTTAGAATCCTCGTTTGCCCCCACGTTACTGGTTAGAAAATTTAATTTTTTTTTACATTTTTAAACTATAACCAAAATTTATATATAATTTTGTTTCAAATTTTTTATTTAGTTTGTGTTTTTTTTATAATTTGTATTCTCCAATTATATCCTGTATTTATTTTCAAATTATATCCAAATTCTTTATATAATATTTTAATTTTTCAGATCTAATATACATTTGTATTTTGGTTTGAGAGTTTTATTTTTATACTTTCAAATTATATCATTATTAAATATATATATATATATATATTTAATTTTTCATATGTTACATATATATAAATTTTTATTTGGTTTCAACTTTTCTAAGGGACTGAAAAAGCAACTAATCCAATTTTTGACTAACGTGAAAAAGATGATCAGTTGCAGATCTGCAGAAGACGTCGTGAAAGTAGATGATGTTTTTAATTATTATTTATTTTTATCCCAGTTTTTTTAATTAAATTTTTCTTAAATTTTATTGTTTAAATGTGTTGGAATCTTATTTTAATTTCATATTTTTTTAATGGCCCAAAATACTCACTACGTGTGCCACGCGTGAAAAAAAAATGACTTAACAACTTCTGGCGAAAATAACAAGTATATGGCCGACATGTGACCAAAACAACATCGTTTCGATTTTTTTTTTCATTTTTCGGTCATTTAGAATTATATTGGCTAAAGTTCAGGAGCGGATCTATGCTGGGGCTGCACCGAACTCTAGCCCTGTGCAAGCCCCAACTAACATATTATATATCTATATGTAATATGTGAATAAACTCCAACATATACATCTAAATGCAACTCAATATTATTTTTTACTATGTATTTATTTCGCAATACTCAGTTCAAATTTAAAGTTTATTCATACACTTTTTATTCCATTATTAAATTAGGATACAGTATGTAGCTTGAGCATAATATAATTTTATTTTTCTAATTCTTTGGTGTCCCCCTTCTTTTGTTTCTTTTTCCTATCAAAATTTAATTCAAGAATTTCATCTACAATAAAGATTTTGCCTTATTGTAATTTTGGATGTGCTTGCTTGAAATATACCTCTCACACAAACATTTAGATTATATAATCATCTAAATATGTTTTTTTTAATTTAATATTTTAATTTAATATATATAAATTTAGATATAATTGTTGATAAGTTTTATATTTTGAAATCTCATATGATACAACCTAAATGAATATATTAACAAAATACTATATATAAATATAAAATTTAAATGTGTTAGAAATTTTAATAATTTTCAATACTAAATCCTGAATCCGTCCATGCTAAAATTTAAATTTAATTTTTATGGAATTAAATCTAAAAAGCAGGTGATTTCTGGGACTATTTTAATATGAGGGTAGCTAGGGGACAAAATTGGACTAATCCCATCTACTTCAGCCACTCCGTAAAGTATAATAGCACTTACTTATTTGATGTCGCAAAATCGAAAATGGAATGTGCCGAATATTAATGCAGCAGGTCAATTTCTCTGTGCCACTTTTTAATGTTTCAAGATTATTCCACTTTATATATCTTTAATATATGGATCTAGGATTACGATGATTAGTTGAATATTTTTGTCCATTCCACATATTATTAATCTAGATTAAAACATATATAAAATGGAACACCATATGTGGATCAGATATTGATACCATGGCCATGCGATATTAATGCGTGAAAACATATTTCAATTGGCTCAAGGTAATAATCAAAACCACTCCAACTACGTTGGCTAATGTTAGGTCAATATTAATTATATTATGTCGGCTTGTGAGGACCCACGAGTTTATTTCAGTTGTATGCATGTGCATAATTCATTTTGACAGTTACAAGTGTTAGTTCTCTCTCCTTCCTAATCATTAATGGACTAATATCATGAAGGAGAGCAATTTCATTCTTGCCAAATGACGCTGCAGCTCCATCTTTCCTAGAGGTTTGTACCAATTACTTTGTTTTATTTCTTCAAATTGTGACATCCTTTTACTTCTAGTTTTCCTTGCATAACCTTGCCTTCACTGAAGCTGTTTGCTAAACATGCATGTTTAAACTATGTTCTCTATCTTACTTCCCGTCCTCTTATATTTTATTTATTTATTCATTTATATTTTTGGCTTCATATATCCTTCTTAGGATCTTGTGGATAATGGAATACTATCATGATACATATTTTTTGTTTACCATCAGTTTTGTCTAGAATTATTTTGACTGATGTAATTAGGACATGTAAATATTATGCTAATGGAGAAACGATTCACCAATTTTCATTCTTCATGGAGATTATGAGAAGAGGAAATATGTCTTTTTATCCAATATTCATGGCAAAAGAAGCTTTTTACTCATTTTATAAGAAAGTTAATTTTTACCCTATTTTTTCTCCCCCACTTGTTTGCTGGATTTACATACAGAGAAGGTCCAACAAGTGTATAATTTAATGTGGGTAGAGTTGCGGTCAGCAGGTTTTGAACTCAGTGCGTGAGTCTGGAGGTGTGAAATTAATTCTTTTGTATGTAGGTCTGTTCAGGATTAATTCCCAAATAAATTACTCATATTGTTCCTAATAAGAAAAATACATGTGACAGTCTAGTTATACCGCGGTTCAAAAATCCCAAATTCAATTGGCGGAAATGACGTAGTTTTGAATTTTCCAGCGAATTTGAGACTTAAATTGAACATTATCAAAGATATTAGAACTAAATCGACAATAAAATATTTATGGGATTGAATTTAAATAAGAATATTGTACTTATATATGTTATTGGAGCTTATAAGCTATAAATAGCTTATTTTAAGATTGTATAAACGGTAAAACGTCCTTTTTCACAAACGCTTTTAAAAAAATTATATACTCCTAAACAACTTATTATAATTTAAGGAGCTTATAATTAATAGTATTACTCCCTCCGTCCCAATTATATAGGCTTGTTTTCCTTTTATGGATGTCAGGTTTGTTTCTAAATAGAGTAACTTTTTTCTAATTAATTTACTAATATAACCTTATGCATTAATTATGCTGGAAACTATAACAATCATTAAATAGAGGTATAATAGAAATTTTGCTTGTTTAATTTACTTTTTCAATACAATTTTTTAATCTATGTGAAAAGTCAAACAAACCTATATATTTGGGACGGAGGGAACATTTATCAAGGGCATTAATAAGTGTTATAAAAGCCCTCGTTAATAACAAGATTTTTAAAGAAGGTTTTGAAAACACTAGACACTAATTAAGGTGGGATTTCAAAGTTTGTTTCTAACGAGGGCGTTAACGAGCAATAAATTATCCTCGTTAATACCGAGGGCTTTAACAAACAGTCCCTTAATTTTCCTCGTTATTATAGAGGGCGTAGTCCCGTCGTTAAAAATTATCATTTGTTTATTATTAAATTAATTACATTTAAGAATAAATAAAATACATAAAATATATGGTACATATTTATTAGAAGTGAGAATTTAATAAATGAACATAACAGTTTTGCGCGCAAGAGAGCTTGGTTTTGAAATCCAGCTCTTGAATGTTGGCCATGTTTATTTTTCAATTAATTACATTTAAGAATTAAAAATAAATATAAAACACATAATACATATTTAATAGAAATGAGAATTTAATGAATGAATCACCTAACTCAATGACAAATGCTAGAGAACATGAGTGTGTTCTGCGCTCAAGAGCTGCGAAAATTTAATGAAATGAATTATTTAGTCCACAGGCAACGCTGGAGTATATAAGAGTTTTGCATTAAGTATATAAGAGTTTTGCATTTAGGGTTATTTGCCTTTGTTAGTGCCCGAATTCGAAACCCAAAGGTTATTTGCCCTCATTAAATATTTAACGAAATGACAGTTTTTTTTTAATGAAAAGAAAAAGGGAATGTTTTGTTAATAGGAAGAATAAAGTGTTTATAGCAGTAGGGATATAAACAAGAATACTCATCGCAGCCGCAGGAACATGTACATAGGGAATACGAGAATTTTCACCTTGTTGAAGATCCAGTGGTGCTACCCGAAGACTTAAGGTTGTGTTTGTTGGGATTTAATTGTGTGGAGCAAGTCAAAGTTTTAGAATCCAGAGATTTAGAATCTTGATGAATAATAAATATTTGTGTTTATTTTGAGATTTGAGTAGGATGAAATTTAACTATATGTCATATCAATGTTTAATAATGATTGATGTTGTAATATTATATATATTGAGAAGAGTAATAAAGTGTATAAAGTGTGATATATTGAAAAGAATAATAATATGTTTTATAGGTATTTGTAGGTGTGGATTGAATGTGGAATTTGAAAATCAGACTCTAAATCCTAAAATCGTATGAGACGGGGACACAAAGTTCTATGTTCATCCAGGTGAGTTCCAAAACAAACACGGCTTATATGAATAGTTGTTGTTAATAACAATCAAGATCCAATGATGAATTGCGCGTAGCTCCTGGTCTTTGACATAAAAAAATAAGGTTGTAATAAAAAAAAAAGAAAGGGGCTAGGACCCTTCTCAATCAAATTAACAAACTTTTAGAGGGAAAACCTTGAATAATAATAATGTATTTATTTTGTGTTGAATATAATAAGAGTAGATGATGTTTTATGTCAAATCAATAATTTTTAATTATGATAATGTATTATTTTATTATTGTTAGTTTGTGTGATAATGATTATTTGAAAGAAAAGTAGGAGAGATAATGAAATATTATAAGAAAAATATGAAAGAGAATGAGTTGTTGTAAAAAAAATAATGATGTGATAATTTTAGGATATCAATATATAATAGAGGTGAATGTGTATTTGTATAGAGGATATTACAAATCCATCCGGACATTCCCGGCTCAAAACAAACATGCCCCGATAGATAGGCTATTTTCTTTATTTATAAGACAGCCACATTCATTTACCAAGAGAGATTTTACTCATAGGCCCTCCTGAGATTTAGAATCATAAATATTTTTCCACTCAATTCAATTGATAACATATTCATATTTCAAAATCATCTAAATCTCAAATCCAACATACCCCATGAGAGTTTTCCCATTCCGGCCAAATTCGGGTTCAATTAAGACTACCTTTATCGCCAAGGTCATATGAACTAGATGCCACAAGAAGACAAAAAATAAAAATTAAAAAAAAATTGAAATTTCATGAATTTCAAGTGAACCTTTAGCTGCAGCGAACTAGTTTGTGGCACAATTCTCAATTTTTGAGCTGATAAGATTTGCAACGTGTCACATTACCATTAATTAATAATAATATTTATTGAATAATTATTAAATTTAATATTTTAGCATATTATCTATAAAAAAAATTATATTAAAATTTGTAAAAAAAAAATCTCTATAAATAGATATCAGTATTTATACATTTTGAATCACAATCTCATATTCTTTCTTTTCTCTTCTAATTTCTATCATTTTTATTATGAATCCAAATCATCCAAATTTATTTACGATTTTGTATTTCAATTTCTGTAATTTAAATTTTATTATTGAGATTGTAATTTTATTTTAAGTGTATAGTAATTTTTACTTTATTATATTTACGCATTTTGAATATCAAATAATTTAATATATTATTTTATTAATATAATAAAAATTAATTATAGATAAATATAATTATTAAATAGTGAAAAAGAAATAATATTTTATTAAGAGATTGAGTTATGGGTGTTTATTGATAAAAGTATAAAATTTGATTGAGTTGTATATTATACATGTGAAGAAAAAAAAAAATTATTTATTAAAAAATTGGGGTGCAGGAATTTATCGACAAAGATAGTCTTATATATGTACGGAACTTTTAAGCCTTTGGTCCATAAATCATTATATAACCAAAGAAGTAAATTGAAATGATAAGTCGTTGTTTCTCGAAGCACCGATATTCAAAAATGGAAAAATAATATCTGGGAGAAAGGACAGTTAAATTAAATAGGTATGGTTCAAAGTACAGTAACACTAGTATAGGCCCAATGAAATGATTTGTGGCTGCAGAAGAAGGGGCTGAAGAATGATGCAAATACTGAAACATAATCGTCAATACGGTGTCGTCGTACGGATATGATTGTAACAATTTTATTCCATTAATTAAAAAGAAAGAAGAACAATTTTTTTCATTCCCCCAAGTGATATACTCCCTCCGTCTCAACATTACTTGAACGTTTTTCTTAATTGGACGTTTCAACGTTACTTGAACATTTTCAAAATGAAAACAAATATAATATTAATACATTCACAATCTCTTTATTTTATTTCACTCAAATCCACTAAAACCCACTTTACTTGGTTTGCTTGCAATTTCTAGTGTTCAAGTCATCTTGGGACGGAGGGGTAATTTGTTTTAAAATTGATGTTTCACTATGTGTTACATAATATAAATTAATGACACATGAAATTAGTAAAAATATTCAATAAATTATAATAATTTTGAATTCACATGTTAAAAATTTAGAAAGTGAAATAATTTTAAAACATGGAAAAGTGATACAGTGAAATTTATATGTTCATTCCCTGGCTTATTTGAGCCCGGATTAGAGAACCCCTCGAAATGGACGAAATAATTATAATTGTAATCTCAGTTTAAAAAAAAAATCCTGCATTAGTTAATTATTATTAAGCAAATCCTAACTTAACCCAACTCTAACATCCATCCAAACTCCACCAGTGAAGTATTTTAATAATTGAATTAATGATGAGTATCATAAATTATTGTTCTATAATACTATCTTTTAGTATTTTGCAAATCATAAATACATACTTTATATACATATATATAAAATGCAAGACACTTCCAAATAAAACTTCAAAACATCTTACTGCACATAATTATACCAACTTTTCCAAATCGCTCCATTGAAAATATTTTCGACTTTTAATTGTTACTCAACCTCATGATATGAATTTTCTTGCCGATTCTTTCTTCAACTACGGTTATATTATTCACATATAAAATCATCTCTTTTTATTTTTATCATTTTATATGTTCTGTCCATTCAATACACATAGTAGTAACTAGTAACAAATATTCATGTGTATTAAGATTTCAAAACAATAAGAGAATCTTGTTTGAGAAAGTCTCATATTTTTATTTTTATTTTGATAGGGCAAAGGGTGATTCGAATCCATAATCCTACAACATAAATAGTGATACTTTAAACACTTGAGCTATTCCACTTTATCGTTCGAGAAAGTCTCATATACATTGAACAAAACTCCACTTTTTATTTGAGTAATGTTTTCCTTGAAAAATAATCGGACTGAGATCCCATAAACTAATGAATCATATTATACAGTAACTGAGACCCGTGCGTGTACGATAGTTTCTCAAACTAGTTTTTGTCAAGAGATGTCCATAAATTTCTGATTAGACGTGTACTTAATTTGTTCTAGCAAAAATCTTGCATTATAGTATTGATTTTTAATTTCATATTTATTTTTTAACTAATAAACTAACAGTAAAGTGCACACGTGAATGTACTCCTTCCGTCTCAAATTTAATTGTAAAATAATCATTATTTTTATTAATCAGTCTTCGGGTCGGATATCGGGTTATAAAAAAAGTAACATTATTTTTGTTTCAAACTTAATGGTAAAGTTACTTTATCACTTTATCATATAAAATATTAATAAATAATTTTTTCTACCCCAAATTACCCACTATTTTATCACTTTATCATATAAAATAATAATAAACAATTCTTTCTACCCCACCACTTTATCACTATTCTAATAATTTTTTATGAACAATTAAATTATCATTTAGTTTGGACGGGGAGTATATAATAGGATCTACACAATAAATTCATCATAAAGCTCCCAACTTCTTATTCGTCTCTTTTCTTGACAAAATGTACCACAATCATTACATTAGTTGCTATATGATCTAGGTTTCAAAAAGGTGCGACACTTTGTGAAAAGTTTAATGCCACCATGGGCATACCATATTAATTTGCTATAAGTATGCTCCACAATTATTTTTTAATTGCTTTCATGACCATTCTCAATTATTAAGCAACACGAATATACATTGAGTATATGAGGTGTAAAAAAATTATATATGAAAATAACATAGAATAGGAAAAAAAAGGTAATTATAGCGGGTGCGTTTCAAATATATCAAGTGATGGTTAAGTCTCTCATTTCAGGGGCTGTGTCCAGTTGGTTAAGCAACCAATTTTTTTATTAGAGGCAATGGGATCAATTCTCATTCATTGCTTCTTTTTTTTTCTCTTCTTTTTTACTTTGGAACATTCTTTAATTCTGTACTAACATAAGGTCAAGCGTTCAAATCCCATTTAGAACATCAGTTCATTCTTTTTAATTTTTTTTGGGTTTTGCCTATAATGCACGGGATCTCCAAAAAATACTATGGTGCAGAATTGGATACTCCACGGGTGCAGGTGGGATTCACACCGGGTGCGTCACGTGGCGATTTTTTTTTTTTTTTTTTTTTAAAGGGATTCGCGCACCGGGTGCATTTATAACACGAATCCGGTGCGTCTCGGGTGCATCGTGGCCTATTTTGAAAAAAAAAAAGATTTTTGGGGCAAAATTGCAGTTTTCAAAAGTTATAATTAGAAAATTAATACATAAATTAAAAACTTACCTAATACTATTAATACCTAGTCAACAGACTCGAGTAAACAGAGCACGCTCATCTCCTTTCTGCTCCTCTTTGCCTCATCTCTTTCCAGCCACCACGGCGAAGCCCACCGGCCCGTTTGGTTCTCCGGCGAAACCCGGACCAGGTACGTTATTTATTTAGTATTTTAGTTGTAATTGATTTGGGGAAATTGTTTTGTATGTTCTAATTTAATTGATTGAAAAATTAATTGTGTCTTACATGTTGGGTTGATGATAGTATTTGAATTGTTATTTCTATATATTTTACAGGTATTATATATAATAAAATAATAAATAAATAGATGTATCGCTTAATATACCCTGAATTTTTCATCCCCCAGATCTCCAGATAAATAAATACGCACCCGTATCCACGCCCCCGCACCTATGCAACACAGCGTTTTGCAATACAAATCATCATTTCATTCTTCTTAAAAAAATTGCTTTGTAAAATGGTGGAATTTTTTTTTTTTTCCAAAATTTGCTTTTTGAATATAAATCATTATTTCATTCTTATTTAAAATTTTGCTTTGCAAAATAGTGGAAAGATGTTTTTTTTTCAAAACAGAGCATCATTTCATTCTTTTTTAAAATTTTGCTTTGTATTATCTAAAAAAGATATACTATGTTTTATTAAGATAAATGTAATAGTATTACTATTTTTATGAAATAGTATTACGTCACTACACTTGACAGTACTATGTCACTACACTTGACAACACTACATGAACTGGATTCCATTAAAAAGTTACACTTAACCGTACATCCATCAAGTTAATCACCGAAACATCCTTGTCCTACTTTTCTCTGACCATGTTATCCACCATTTTATCATCATCATTCTTTGGCTTAGTCTTCTTACTCATTTCTTGTCATCCATTGGTGTCACCTCGTCTTCATAGTAACACACCTAAAGGCACACAATATTACGTTATAAGGAACACAAATGAAAAACTGAAAGCAGTATTACAAGCAAAACACAACAGTATTACATAAAAAATATAACAGTATTGTGTTCAAGCTTATCAGGAAATATGGCTTTCTTAGCTTCAATACTACCATCATTGACCAAGCAACTGTGATTTCTAAGTTTCAGATTATCAAGGCTAGTGGAGTTTATAAACACTGTGATATTAACATGAGATGACTCCCTTAATTACTTGTATCCTGAAAAAGCTTTCTTCAGATGCTAGTCCTTCAAAGCACCAATTAATGATTTTACTTTGGTTTCATGTTGACCTCAATTAAATAATTATAATACTACATCATTTTTTTACCATTGATTTTCTACACTCAGTTAATTACAAGATCTATTAGTAGCACCTGCAGTTCATATAACTGATCAAAACAAAATATTTTCAGTGATTTTGGACGTGAGATTCTTCAAATAACAATTCAGTCCTGCTTAAACTTTGATTTCTGTGAAATCTAGAATTGGAGTGCAAAGACATGTGTACAGTTTGAACTGACCTAACTCCAAATGTATGGTTTTCTAAATTGAGTAGCCATTGCCTCAGACATAAATTTAACAAGGTTTTCCCTGTCAACTTCCTTTTCTTTCTTGAGCTCTAGATGTCTGACCTGTCGTAAGCTAGAAAATGTTAGTAATATATAGCCAAATACCAAAACAAAACAGTATTACAAACAAAACATAACAGTATTATATGTAAAAACATAACAGTATTACACTACACACCATGTAAAAATATAAAATACTACAACATAATCACTCAAATCCTACATTCCATAACATGCATATTACAGAAAAGATAATAACCTCAAAAAGGGTTTCTCATAACAACAAGCTTAAACATAATATATAATTTAGTCTAATTACAACATCAAATGTGATGTATTTTTATGTTGCTCAACTTTATAGAATTTAGTCATTCTCCAAAGTCTATCGCCACAAACCTTGCCAGTTCCACCCAATGTCACATTATGCAATATAGACACAATATTCCCAATAACTGCAGTTTCCCCAACCACAACCCCTGTTGCGTGATCAAACAAAATCCCACTCCCAATTTTGGCCCCAGGGTGAATATCAACAGCAAAAACTTTTGAAACCCTATTCTGTATCAACAAAGCCAGTATTTTCCAACCTTTTGACCATAAACTATGCGCAATCCTATGAGCCTGACATGCTGAAAACCCTTTGAAATTCAAAAAACAGTGCACATAACTAATACAAGCAGGATCCCTCTCCTTAAATGCCCTCAAATCATCACTCACAGCCCTCATGATTTCTCGATTCTCAGTAACTACACCTAGAAATAGATCATACAAGGTGCCGCTAGGCAAGCTAGAATTACTCAATTTCATCGACAGGTAATTTGACAGAGCGCTTTCCATGGAATCATGCGATAAAAATTGAAGTAAAATAATAACTCGACAATATAGGCTCGTGTTCAATTTCTAACCGGGCTTCCTCCTGTTGGGGTTATACTGAAAAGTATGTTTTTTACTTTGTATAATCAAACTGAATTTCTTATTTATTTACTGAAATAAATTATTTATCACTGTTGCACTAAATATGAATGAATGTTATATATATTTATTGCAAACATGTTCGATAAGTAAGTATGTATTACGTTGAAGTTAATTTGGTGATACCAGATCACAGAAAATCAAATTAACAGTCCCTCGTGATTAAGTACAAATTCGCAACCCAGATGGAAATGAACAATCCATCATGAAAGGTTGAAGTGTAAGACTCAGATTGACTTGTCTTGACCAAGAGATTACACTAGTGCATTATGATGCGCTGAATAGGACCTACAAGAGGATAAATTATTCGGTACTGAATATACAAGAATTAGACCTCAGTGGTTCGTTATTTCTTAATTTCCGTTCCTTAAATAGGATCGTATGAAATTAATAACTGTTGTTTTGACTTATGATGGGAAGAGAATCAATGTGATTCGATACCTTGTATCTTGGGCAATATTATTGATTACACGACGATTGCTAAGATTTAATACGGAGAATCGTGTGCAAGCACGTCTTGCTTGATTTGTCCCCTTGGTGGGCTCAGAATCTTTATCATACCAAATCTTGCAAGTGAAAATTTATTTCCGGTATGGATAATAATGTTGAGCTGTCTTTACTCCAAGAACAAGATATTAATTAATATAAAGTCTATTCAGTGACTTAATTAATTAATGGACTAAGATAATCTTAAACACGGGAAATAATGACAGGAGTCATATTATTGTGAAGTCGTAATATGGGTTAAGATGGATAATTCAATATTAATGTTATAGTGGAATAAATTAATATTAATGGGCTTGAATAATATTTTGGCTAAATATTAAAGTTTCATAGCTCATTGGAGGTTCAATCTTAATTCTCCTAAAGACTTCTCAAATAGCCCAAATTAAAGTCCAATTAATGAAAAGGAGAAGAAAACATTTTGCCTATTTTTCCTTAAAATTTTCGAAAAATATAAGTAGGAGAGAGAGAAAAGATTTTCTTGATTTTCTTGGAAAGATTTTTATGGAATAAGTATTCTTAAGATACAAGTTTATCCCATAAATTCAAGAAAAGTAAAAGATCTTATTTCTTCCCAATTTTATTGGATATTTTCGAAAATTGTGTGACAAGAAGGAGGAGAAGATTTTGTTGGGAGATATTTTGAGAAATATAATATATTGGATATACTCTAGATTGTATCTTGAGGAAGAAGCAAGGAAATTTTACAATGCCCAACTTGACCAAATTTTTCATCCCCAATTCAATTTCACGTGTTGGAAAAATTAGAAATCCACAAAGGTGGTGGCAAATATTTTTATTTTCTCCTTTAATTAAAATCGTTCGTTGAGAATCCTTCCACCGGATTACGTTCGTGGATGTGGGACATATTTGGGAAGACACTTTGGGTTGATTCATCGTCTCAACGGTTGTCTCTACAAGAGGTATGTAATCTCGTAACTCCTAGATTCCGCATGCTTAGGATTTACATGGATTATGTGTACGGATGTTGCTTATTTGCTTGTTTAATTATTATGTTGAATTGATTTATGATTAATTCATGTTAGTAATTAATTGATTAATTTAAATATGTATTTAAATTCACCTCGAATAGATCCGGGCACCCCTTATTTCCCAACAACTGGTATCAGATCCTCGGTTTCGAGCTCTGCATTTAAGTTGTTATTTAAATTATGTTGGCCATTAAATTTTATTGAAAATTGGATAGTAGAATTGTTATATCTGTTTTGCAGGTATCATATTGTCATGGTGTTTAATGTGTTTAATTTTCATGCGTATGTTTTGGTTTTAATTCGACTCGCTCAATTCGCTTTTTCTCGCGGAGAAAAACCACCAGCAGATTAGACTATTTGATTTGTTCAACGTATGTATTGGCCTAGATTTGGGCGGTATTTATTTTCTCGATAAATAAAATCAGAACCCGATCAAAGACGAAGACAAAAACGGTAGGAGTTGAAACGACCTCGAACCGATGTAGATCGCATTACGTATCGGGCAAGCAAAAACGTTAAGCGGGAGGCATCGCTACACGCAAGCCGCCGCCAGTGCACCGCATGGCGCCACATCAAGCTGGCTCGGCCCCGACTCGCTACGGAGCGCCTGGGCGGAGCGACGCCACCTGCAGCCAGCAGACATGAGGCGCAGGCGAAATTTAACGAGCTGGATCGCTGGCAAGGCCGCGACGTGGCGCCGACCGCCCATCACCGCCGAGGGCCGAGATTCATGGGCGACGCCGCATCGCGCCAAAAGACGGGCGGGCGATCGCCGGGCCATGGTCGGCCGGATGCGGACGTGCATCCCGGCTGCGAGCTACTTGGCGTGGCGATTCGAGATGGAATTTTTTTTCGAGACGAATGAGTGGGAGAAATTCAAGACGGTGTTTCTTCAAAATCAAGCCAAGAAAAATCAAACCATGACAGTTGGATAATATGTGCCCAATATGTTTATTTTTTGCTTTGCTTGATTTATTATTGTATTTTCTTATGCTTTATTTAATTTGTTTAAATGTGTTTGCATGAGAATTGCTCAACGAAAAATCTCAAATATAAAAAATTACTAAGTATATTTCAAACAATTAATTTGGTTTTTTGAATCAAATTAATTTTGACCTCCATGATTTATTTATTTGTGAAATCTTTTGGAGAAATTCCCTGAGGGCCAAAAAAGCTTTCACATGAATAAATTCTCAAAAGGATGATTGTGAATTATTATTATTATGGTCCTCAGTTAGATCAGGGATGATCAGTTCTGATCCATTTTTATCGATGGAATATAGTGGTGGAAATCTGGATTCAGGGATGGCTCAGGAAAGGAAGTTTCTGATCCGATCAGTGGGAGGCGTCCTAAAATGGAAGTTTATGATGAAAGACTCTGATCTTAAGTAAATTGATTTATCAACCAAATCAGTTGAACCGTCCAGGACAAGGATCAGAATATCAAGTTCTGATCGTGGAGGAGAATCAGATCTTCACCTGTCGAACAGATGATCTTTAATAAAAGTGTGGGCTAATCAGAATAATGTAGTTGGATGTGGTGAGAATGGAGAAAGGGATGATCTTTTGCTCAGTGTCATAGTTGTTGCTTTTGATGGTTAATGATCTAAAAACTAATATCAGATGATGTCAGTTATGAAATCTTGGAATAAAGAAAAATTTCGAGATAAAATTATCATTATTAGAATCATAAAATCATCAAAGTTTATCGAAGGACAAGAAGTGATGAATCAAATAGTGAAACTCATAATTTTGATTCAAGATCATATCAGGATATAGGATAGATGAAATTCTCATATCGTCTTGAATGATCTCTATTTCATTGGGAAAAGTTGGGTTAAAACATTACAAGTATAGAAGGGAATGTTCCAAATTGATCCATCCCGTGGGTTGATCAGACTAAGAAAGTCTCAGGATTTAAAGTCAGAACCCTGGAGAAATACCATCCTCAGAGATTCTTTCAGAGTCATGGGAGTGTCAAGACAGTTACTTCATTATGATGGGATTCAGACATCTGCTTGGGGAGTGGAATGGTGGGGTTCTGGGGAAAGATTAATTTTATGAATGATATTGATCTTCAGAAGGTCAAAATCTTGATTGATACAGTCTATTATGAATGATGTGTGAGGTTGATGATTTTACATGTGAAGAATCAGGATCTGATTGCCGGATCTTGGTTGATTGGATTGCTTTTGATTGGGAACCTTCAGATTATCCGGAGGCTCGGTAGTACCATCCTTTATTGATTGTCCACCAAGTGGGCTTTTGAGATCTTTATCATACCAATCATGATGAGAAATTGAAATCATTCAATTCAGATGGATTTCAATCAAATTAATGAATGGATATCAAAAATATTGATTTTATGTTGGATATTCTCTTTAAAATATTGATCCAGTTAATGAAAATGGAGAAAATATTTTTTATTTTGATTGGAGGAAGAAATTTTTGGAAGGACCTGATTTTATCCATGATTCAAGAAAAGTGAAGTCTTTATTCAGCTTCCTATTTTAATTGGATATTTTTGATTAGAATATCAAGGGATGAAATATTTTCGTCAGTTTGATCAATCCATGGGGTTGATCAGTCCTCTGAGGATGTATCTCAGCTCTGATTTCCGTTGTGGATTATCCGTTTGGATTGGTCCATTGATTAAGTTTAAAATATTTGTTACTTTCCAGTCAGGGCACTTGCATGTGTTTTTGCCCTCATAGTTCAGCCTGAAATAATGTTGGTATGATGTTAAAATAAGGATAATACGTGTTGATGAGAGTGGTACGAGGTTAAAATAAGTGTGGTACGAGGTTAATTTAATAGTGATACAAGTTAATTGATGGTGGTACAGACTGAAATGATGTTGGTACGGGATGTATATATGGTGGTATAAACTAAAATAATTAAAAGACAAAAAAAGGGTAGAGTTGGAAAAAAAATATTATCTTGGCTAAAAAATAATATTGATTACAAATTTTATGACACAAAAAAACTTTTTATTTTTATATATGTTATGTTATTTATAAATTCATCCCACTAAAATAATGAAAGAATGGAAAAAGGGAGGGATTGAAAAAAAAAAAAACTTTTCATTAAAAAAGAATTATTACAAATTTTGTAAAATAAAAGAACTTTTGTTTTTATATTTGACTATTTATAAACTCATCCCTTATAATTTTGACAAGAAAAAAATGAGGGAAATTAGTGATAGGTACACATTTTTTATGTAAATTACTAATAAGTATAAACGTGGTTGCATATATATAGCCAAAATTGGGGAATAATATTTTTTAAGGACAATAACTTGGAGGGTTGCGTTTTAAGAACAATAGTTTTACAGACTTTGAAATGTAGGACAATATATTTTAAAACTTGTAAATACAAGACAATATGTTTAAAAATTGGTAAATATAGGACAATATGTTTTAAAATCTGTAAATGAGGACAATCGTAATATAATTTGAATGATTTGTGTTTATTCTCACGGGAAAGCCCCAATATATATACAAAGTACAATTCCAAATTATAGAAAAGATACATACAATCAATATTTACAAATCAAATCATCTAAGGAATATTCTAGAGAATTATTCCTTAATATGCCCCAAGAAATTGACGTGACATCGACCCACGTAAATTTTGGACCCGGAGAATAGAAAACGAAAGCACGCGTGCAGGGGCAAATCAACACGCCCCGCCAACCGATCCATAAGTGTTAACATAAAGTAAATCGAAAATATTCCTGGCGGACAAATCACGAACAAAGTGTAAATCAAAGAATGTGCTTCATCCGTGAATGCATGACAGATGAAGAGCAAGTCGTAAAGACCCAAGTTATCACAAAAAGAATACGTGGAGGACACAGAGAGAAATCCCAAGCTCCCTAAATAATTGAAAAATCCAACAAACCTCAAAAAGCGGTGGGCAAAGAGCTCCCAGATCTGCCTTCAGTAGAAGAACGTGCAACTCCTCTTTGTCGCCATGACCTCCAAGAGATAGGATTTGGTCCTAGAAAAAATTATATAGCCGAGGTAGATTTTTCATCCATAATATTACCACCAAAATCAATCCAAGTAAAGTAAGAGAGAGTGGGATGGATGTCAACAAAAGACCATGATTCAACGAGCCTTTTAAATAGCGAAGGAGACGTTTAATCGCCAACATCATCATCATGAAGTCTGGGCAGCCCATGGATCGAAAAAGAAGTTGACAAATGAATGAGATATCAAGGTTTAGTGATCGCCTGGCATCTTTGGAGACCACCAATAAGCTAGCGTAAATGTCGGTGGATCAACAACCCCGAGACCGAGAGAGGAGAAGATGTAGCCATGGGCGTGCTGACTGGCTTAGAACCGTCCATCTGAAACTTTCGGAGTAAATCCACAATGTACTTTTGTTGAGATAAGAATAATCCATCACGACACCGAATAATTTCAACCCCAAGAAAATAAGAAAGGAGGCCAAGATCCTTCACTGCAAACTGACTTCGAAGATGAGAAGTGAGTCGCTCAAGAAGAGAAGTACTAGAACATGTCAATATCATATCATCAACATATACGAGAACAAGCATATAGTCATGGGAATGACGATAAATAAAGAGTGAAGTATCAGCTTTGGATTGTGTAAATCCAAAAGAGAGAAGTGATGTACTCAGGGCCTAGTACCATGCCCGTGGGGCTTGCTTCAAACCATATAGAGATTTACGGAGACGACAAACATGATGAGGTGCAGATTTATCAATAAACCCGGGTAGTTGAACCATAAATACCGGGGTGGTAAGAGTGCAGTGTAAAAATGCATTACTAATATCTAATTGGCGAAGCTCCCATTTGTGATGAAGTGCCAACGTAAGAACCACTCGAATAGTAACTGGCTTAACCACCGGACTAAACGTCTCACGATAATCTAATCTGGGAAGTTGATGAAACCCTTTTGCAACCAATCTGGCTTTAAAACGGTCAATCGAACCATTAGGAAGACGTTTAATGGTGAAGACCCATTTACACCCAATCACATTAGAACCAGCAGGTGGAGAAACGAGATCCCATGTGCCATGTTTTGCCAACGCTGTGTATTCTTCAGCAATAGCTTGACGCCAACGAGGATCTTTAAGAGCCTGAGTAACAGAAGTAGGGGCAACTTCAGTATCTATTGGGTGTTTGGTTGAGTGGTATACCTTAGGTTTAAAAATATTATTTTGGCTCCGTGTGGTCATTCCATGAGTCCGAACCGGAGGCGACACCGTCGTAGATATAGGAGCCTCCATTGCATCAGTCATGGGAGTTGATGTAGTAGGCGACTGCATGGTGGTAGACTCATGCATGGGGGACGTCGTCCGAGATGACGGAGTCAAGGATGACTGCATGTTATTCATGGATGATTGAGGGCTAGTGAACCCAGCTGCATGCGTGGGCACCA
This sequence comes from Stenogyne calaminthoides, assembly GCA_037126765.1. Lineage (NCBI taxonomy): Eukaryota > Viridiplantae > Streptophyta > Magnoliopsida > Lamiales > Lamiaceae > Stenogyne > Stenogyne calaminthoides. Next base: position 37,924,292 of record JBBCBC010000002.1, read on the forward strand.
TATCATGTACGGGTGAATTCTCAAAACCTGGAGGCTGCAAATCATTAATACTTAAGGAAAAAGTATTAGTGGGTTTTGGAGGAACAAAAGTTAACTTATTAAAATCAGGAAATGCCTGTTCTTGAAACCGAACATGACGAGACACAAATAATCGACCCGAAATTGTATCAAGACACTTGTATGCACTCTGAGTAGTAGAGTAACCAACAAAAACACACGGCTTCGATCCCGGTTCCAATTTCCCTTTGGTATATGGTCTTAGCCAAGGATAACAAATACACCCAAATGTCTTCAATTTGTGATAGTCCGGTTTTTGTTTAAAAAGTGACTCAAACGGACTGACATTCTCCAAAACTGACGAAGGTAAGCGATTAATCAGATACACTGCAGTTTGAAAGGCAAATGACCAAAAATTGGAAGGCAATTTAGCAAAATGAAGTAATGCCTTACCTGTCTCCACGACATGATGATGACGCCTCTCAACTAGGCCATTCTGCTCGGGCGTATGTGGTGCCGTAGTTAGCCAATTAATACCCTTTGATACTAAGTATGATCTTAAAGCAATAAATTCACCTCCATTGTCACTGGAAAAATTCTTAATAGACACCCCAAACTGTCGTTCAACCAATGGACAAAATTTTTCAAATATCCCACGAACTTGAGACTTGCAAACCATAGGAAAAAACCAAGAATAACGCGTGTACGAATCAACAAGCAGTAAATAATACTTAAAACCATCGATAGACAAAACAGTAGGTCCCCAAACATCAGCATAGATATAATGTAACGGTTGTAAAGCAAGCAATGTAGAAGCGCCAAAAGGCAACTTATGAGTTTTGCAACATAAACATGTTTCACAATGAAATTCCGACATGCCGGATTTATTTAATAAAGGTAAATTATTACTAGAAATAATAATATCATTCGTCCTCCTAGATGGATGACCCAAACGTGCATGCCAGGTTCCGAAATCAGTGCGTAATCCTAACTGGGCAGAGAGAGCAGCAGATTTCAACACATAATTTGGAGGCCTAAGATGATAAACACAGTTACTGCATTTCCCGGTTGCTAGAGGAGCCCCCGTAACTCGATCCTTCACAACAAAAGACCATGGGAAAAATTCCACAGAAACATTATTCGATCGGGTAAACTGATGTACGGATAACAAATTTTGTTTAGCTGTCGGGACACACAAAACATCATCCAATTTAAATAAGCGACTAGGAAATTGGATAAGAGATGTACTAGTATGACTAATTGGCATAGTCGAGCCATCAGCAAGATGAACCTCTTCAGTCCCATCATATTCAGAGTGAAGAGAAAGATTGCCCATATCTGAAGTCAGATTATATGATGCCCATGAGTCCATCATCCATGAATTCGGTGCATGTAAAGGTCCAGGTGACCTAGCCATATTCACCATTGGAGGCAGGCGACAAGTAAGAGCTGCGTGACCCTTAATCTGGCAAATTTGACAAACTACAGGCATCCTATTAGAGTTATTATTATTTGAAAAATTCGGATACCTGTTATTGCCATTAGAATTGTTATTGTTCTGGTTCGTATCATTACGAAAACCACCACCACCAGAGTTCTGATTTCTACCCTTAGAGGAGGACTTATGGCGCTGCTGCTGATTATTTCCCCCGCCAGAGTGGGATCGGGCTGAGTTCGCCGAAACAACGACGCCAGATTGATCATCAAGGCCGTCAACATAGAGCTCTTGAGCGACCAACATATCCAGTAGCATCGAAAAGGAAATCGAATGAGGTTGTGCCCGAATAGATGCAACAATATCTCTGAATTTCGGACCCAGCCCACTAATCACACAAATAGTGAAATCGTCATCAGTCATCTGCGAGTCAATAAGAGCCAGTTCATCAGCCTTAGCCTTCAAGGCATGAAGAAATTCTGTGACGGAGCGAGATCCAATCTGTGCTCGGCCAAGATCAGATTTCAATTGCATAACTCGGGATCGAGAGCGAGATGCGAAAATCTGATGGAGGGTTGTCCACGCCTTGTGAGCAGTGGTAGCAGTGGAAGCGAACGGAGATACCTCCTCAGAGAGAGACCCCATGATAGTCGCTAAAACAAGTTGATCCTATTGTAACCAACGTTTGTAACCAGCCGCTGCGATCTCGGGTGCTTTGACGTCACCATTCACATACCCCTGTAAATCCAATCCATTAAGGATCGCAAGAATATGAGATCGCCATTGCGCAAAGTTCTGTCGGGTCAGTTTCTGAATATGCTGCATCGAGTTGGGAATTGTCACGAGTGGTGGAGGAGCGGTGGTGTTGGTGGCTGTATTGGATGAGGAATCATCGGTCGACATATTGCAGAAGTGCTGAAGAAGGACGACAGAAGAATTTGACGGCGAGGGATTAGGGTTTGTGAACACAACGAGGGTTTTGTGTGCAGAAGAGTGATTTAGGATCTTAGAAGGTTGATACCATAATAGAATTTGAATGATTTGTGTTTATTCTCACGGGAAAGCCCCAATATATATACAAAGTACAATTCCAAATTATAGAAAAGATGCATACAATCAATATTTACAAATCAAATCATCTAAGGAATATTCTAGAGAATTATTCCTTAATAATTCGAGCCCGAATTTCACATGATATTTCAGCCCATTTTGGGCTTATTCGGGTTCAATTGTCCTTCATTTACAGATTTTAAAATATATTGTCCTATATTTACAGATTTTAAAATATATTGTCCTACATTTCCAAGTCAGTAAAGTTATTATCCTTAAAACACAACCCCCCTAAAATTATTGTCCTAAAAAAATATTTTCCCCCCAAAATTGCATGCAACTCAATAACACTTAGTAATTAGCCTTTCAATGATACTCATTATCATTACCATTGCGGTCGAGTCATACCAAGCTATAGCGGGTCCTCAATTTATTCTTTGGCATCAGGAATAATTAAACTACATGATTAACGATCAATCATGATCATGATACAATTTGTTGGGCGCTACAAGACCCGCATATATATCAACACGCTTCCCGAAAAGAAGTATCAGAATAACATGTTTACTACCCAATCAAGTGATTTTTAACATTTTTCTAACTTAAAAACTGAGTTATGAAAAAAAAAAAAAAAAAAAACTGATCTTTCCATAATTAGTGGAGAAACTTTGTTTGATCAAAAATCCCAAAAATGTTAATGAGATTATTTCGTAAGTGGGTAAAAGAACTTCTCAAAATAAGTAGATTAAAAATTCGGGTCAAAATCAACTTAATATATATAATCCACCAAATTTTATTAATCTATCATTTATATAAGTGGGTAGTTGAAGAATCGAATGCATTAGATATGTCATATGTATATATGCTGACTATCCAAATAATTAAGGCTAGACAGTACCCTTGTCTTCTACGTTACCACACGATTGCATGGTACGTAGAAAGTGCCAAATGGACCTAATCAAAGTTGGTGAGGTCCCAAACATTAACATCTGACAATAAATTACTAAATTCCGTATCCTTTAATTTGAAAGACTTTTTTTGGAGAAAATGCGGGTTTCACAAACGTGCCGTCACCATCATCCTTGTTGAAAAATGTCACCCGAGTTGGTTCATCGCCGTCTCCCTCCGTTTGAAGCCACCAACGAATGCATTCATCCACCTCATCTAATTCTTCCGGCAATGGAAATGACACACTGTTTATTAAGGAAAATTCAACACTATTTTTCCTGTCATCTGGTTGATCAGCTTGTTGGGACGATGGATTCTTCTTCCGAGGTTGGGGCTTAATTGTGATGTTCTTTTCAGTGAAGGTTTTGATATCAGTAGTTTTCCCACGTCTTTCTCTTGCAAATGATGATGACGACTTCTTGAGAATATGGGAGTTCCTAAAGTTCTTCACGTCGTTGGCTGTTCTTCCTGGAAGTCTACCAGCAATCAGTGACCATCTGCATCCAACAACGCTAAAATTGTAAGATTCTGGAATCAGCCAGCGCTGATTGACAAAAAAAATAAAAAAATCAGGCTATATATTAAACTAGAAATTAACGCTTGAAAAATGCAGACTTGCCTGTTTCCTAACAACTTATGAAGCCTTTGAATAAGATCAACCTCATCATTTGTAAAGTAACCTCTCTTAAGATTTGGTCTCAGATAATTCAACCACCTCAGCCTACAACTCTTCCTACATCGGTTCAGCCCTACCAAAAAATTTAACATAAATTCAACAAAATTTACGTACCCTTTAAACATCGCAGGAAATAATTAAATACAATTATATATCTGAAGAAATATTTATACGCACCAATATTTTTTAATTTTTATAAATAAATTTGATCAGTAACACTTCTGTGAAACAGGTCTATACATGAACTCTTCACTTTTTGCAAAAACTATCATTTTTATGCATAAAAAATTTCATTGTTTAAAAAAAAAAAAACATTCTTTAAACAAGATAATTTTCATGCATAACAGTGCTAATTTTTATGCATAACAACAGTGATAATTTTTATACATAACGCTGATAACAGTGACATTAAAAAAATGGAGCTCACAGTGAACTCGAGTTCATACAAATTTTTTTCAATAAATTTATATAATTACCAGCTCTGTGAGGGACTGTATGCCACTTCCCTTCTCCAAATTTTTCAATGCACTTCTTCAAGAGAATATCTTCCTCTTTTGTCCATGCACCTTTCCTCACTCCTAATCCATTCTTTTCCATTAATTTTGTATATTTTTTTTCCTGATTTGTGCAAAATCCAAATGCTCCTTTCACAAATTTAAATGCAATTTCAGTTGGCCACATGTATGACGTGCATGGTTTCCTACCGCAAAGCACATAGTCCAAAGGAACCTACAGTTCCCTGCCGCTCTCCGTCAAGCAATCTATTAATTGCAGATCGATCAATCACTGATATATACTGAACGTTTATTAATTAAAGGACACATATATAGTCAATATATACTTCACATCATCATTGGCATTGCCTCACTGATATGCTTGTAGAGGAACTGCCCCACCAAAATTTTCGCAAAATACCGTATAAACTCCTTAAATTTTTTAAAATTTCATAAATACTTTTAACGCTATAAAAATAATAGAGAATTGACTACAAAATTTTCAGCTTGCATGTCTACGGAATTTTTGACGAAAATAATTTCGGTTTTTTTAACAGAAAATAATTTCGTCATTAAATAATTATAATTGCCTACCACAAAATTTTCTACTTATATAAATAAGTTCAATCCCTGAAATACAAATGTAACTGCCTAAGAAAATTGTAAATATGTAGGCAATTTGATCGTAGGTAATTTATTTGCCTTTAAGAATCCTTAGGCAATATGTTTGCCTAAAATGTTAAAATTTCGTATGTAATTTGTAAAGTATTTAAGGATGTAACTATTTTGTAGGAAAATTTCTGTAGCCATGCTAGAAAAGTCAATTTTATATTTTTTTTGTAGTGTAAAAATTAGACACCATAATGAATGGAGGAATGCTAATTTAGCAAAATTGTCGTGGTCAATTGTAATTTAAATTATTAATAAATTATAATTAAATTTTTTTTCATTTTTTTTGCCCTGATTGAAATTCATTCCTTCATCCACCCGTCGGCTCGGATTGTCTATTTCACATGCGTGTTTCATCTGGTGTTTCATGCCTCGGATTTGAGTCACATGTCCATTCCGGTTCACTCTGTTCCGTCACCCGGTCCGAGTGGTTAATGGTTCACCCGGCCCGAATAGGCCATGATTTAAGGTTTATTATTTAGTGTTTAGGGTGTAGATGGTTCACTCGGCCCATAAACATGGGGCGCAAATTCAAGACATGAAACACCAGATGAAACAGGCTTGTGAAATAGGGAAACCACGCTGCCCTTCGGCTCGGATTGCCTATTTCACATGCGTGTTTCATCTGGTGTTTCATGCCTCGGATTTGCGCCACGTGTCCATTCCGGTCCACTCCGTTCCGTCACCCGGTCCGAGTGGTTCATGGTTCATCCGGCCCGAATAGGCCATGATTTAAGGTTTATTATTTAGTGTTTAGGGTGTAGATGGTTCACCCGACCCATAAACATGTGGCGCAAATCCAAGACATGAAACACCAGATAAAAGAGGCTTGTGAAACAGGGAAACCGCGTTGTCCATCCGTGCACATCATTATCTTTTTTTTCTTTTTTTTTTTTTCTTATTCAAACAGTAAAATTCATTAATTGTACTCCAATCCATCGCGTAGAAACGGAAATTTCGTAAACTGGCACTTTTAAGGTTTTTTTTTTTTTCCTAAATGTCACAACATTTTTATTTTGCAAACTTATCATCCAAAATCATTTTTGGACCTAAATTAAAATACCTTCTTTTTGTGCGATCTCTGTGCAATCCCTTTGTTCGACCCTTGCGATCCATCCATTGCGGTTCCATGGGATTTAGGGATACGATCTATAGATAATTCAATTGTATTATCTTAATTATATTTAAAGTTCAACAAAAATTTATTTCAGTTCACATTTACCATATTAATTGTATGACTGATGGATTTATAAAGCCTCACCCAATCATGATTTAAAGGTAAGTATAGCTCAAATAGTTATAAGAGGAGCTCTGGTTCATGTATGAGATTGTTCCATATGAGACACATCTAAAAATGCATATAATATATCAAATTAAATATGCAAATAAACAAGACATTGCACTAGTTTAAACAAAATTATAATTACAAATTAAAACCTAATTTTTTAATTAAATTACTAATACACAATAAGAATAACAATTCAGCATAATGATTTTTTTTACGCATTAAATGAACAAATGTTAAATTTACTAATATATCAACAAATTTGTTCAAATTAACTTAATAATCTAATTAAATAATAATTATAATAATTATGCTAAAGATCGATAAATTATTATTTTTTTTATGAAAAACATGCTAGTAAAAATTATAAATGAGATAAAGCCCGAACTCGAATTCAAAAAGAAAAAAAAGAAGAAGAATATAATCCACATAGTTAAGAAAAGGAACTAGTCCAAATCTTGTAAATTGGCTTGCAGCCCAATATAAATTGACCCAAAAGTCCAGAAATCACAAATAACAAAATCAAATTAATATATATGGAATTTTTTTATATTTTATTAAATTGGGGGTATAGTTGTATGACAAAGTATATTAAACACCGACGAATTTTACCAACGGACATAACTCCATCACAGTTATCGACAAATTTGCGATGGGTAGCAAAAATTAATAAATAATTATGAAATTATCGACAAAAATATTTCCGTCGGTAATTACCAATGGTCTATCCGACGAATTTAAAAATAATATGTTTTCGACAAAATTATCGACGGATTCCCGATAAATAACAAAAATTATAAAATTTGCGACGGAAATATTTTCGTCGGTAATTACCAACGGATTTTCTGACGAATTTAAAGAAAAAATCGATGACATTGTCGTTCCGATTTCCAACAAATAGCAAAAAAAAAAAAAATTATGAAATTACTAAAGGTTCTTTTGACGGATTTTAAAAAGTTCTAATAAAAAGTATAAGTTTTTAATTAATAATACAAGTATTTAAAAAATAAAACTACAAATTTGAAAAAGTATATATATTAATATTGTTTGGGTTGAGTTTAATGCAATTGTATGTGTAAAGTACGTGGATATGTGTTCGAAAAAATATAAAATTATATATGTACACTTAACACACACATATATATATTTATAAGAATATAAGATTTTAAAATATCAAATTTTAAAAAAATAATATTTATAAGAATGCAAAGAAAATTCGGAAAAAATTGAAAAAAGTATGTAGTAAAAAATTTAAAAACAAAATAGAAATATTAACAATTTGGTTAAGAGTATGAAAACTATAAACTAGCAACCCAGTGGCAGTTGAGCTTCTGTAAACCCTTGGGGCAGTGAAAACGAATCATTGGTAATCCGTCGGTACCCAATTTACCGATGAAAAATCCGTCGATAATTAATAGTTTTTTTTGTAGTGAAGTGTGACAAGTTTCACATAAGAATCTGTGAAATTGGTTAAGTGGTGTGACTTATATTACTTAAGGGTATTAGTTGTGATAACTAAAGAGGGTGGCGTTTTACTATAAAGGGTATTACTCATAACACTTAAGGGTATGTCTTATATTACAACAAGAGGTATTAATAGTGATAACTGAAGGAAGTGATTTATATTTAAAAAAAAAAAATTATCGTAATAACTGAAGGGTCATGCCTGTAAAACAAAGGACCGGTTTCACGATGAATAAGTTTCACAGTATACCAACTCTATTTGTATTTCCATGTCACTTAATTGGTCCGCCGGTGCAATTCATGTCCGACCCTTACTCATGTGCGAGTCTTATATGTACAAAAGAAGTCGCACAAATTAAGATAGGAGTATTTGGATTTTTATTTTTATTTTTGTCTCATAACTTATCTACTGTCTATTTTTCGTCCCAAAAAATTTAAGTGTTCAATTTTGGTCTCATAACTAAATTGATTGTCCGATTTTAATTCAATTTTTGCCAAAATAACCATTTTCGGTCACACAAATTACGTGTCGATAAAAATTGTGGGTTTCCTATCTCCTCGATGATGTGGACAATAACTATCTTTTTTTTTTTACGTTTTTTATTCAATTAAATTACACATGTGTAAATAACTCAATAAATTAAATCAAAACTAAATTAATATTTAAAATCGGCAAAATTTTACTGGCACGTGACTTGTTTGTGACCGAAAACGACATCGTTTGCGATTTTCTGACGAAAATTGGACCAAAATCAGACAATCAATTTAGTTGTGAGATCAAAATTGAATAATCAATTTTTTTTTGGACGAAAAATGAACAGTAAATAAATTATGAAACTAAATGGTAAAATTGATAATGGGGATATGACTATAAACTACAGAATTCAGCTCACTAGTACTCACCACTACATTGTCTTTAAACAATTGTGCTCCACTACAAAAAGATTGGGTCAGTATTCCCAATTTGCCCCATTGATGTTGTGACGTGTTGAGCCATGTGGGGAATCAATAGTCAATACTTAAGATTTTTACATCAAATCAATTGCTTAAATTATTATATTAATAGTATTTATATTAACTCAATTGATTAAATAATTATATTAATAGTAAACGGTCAAATCCATTTTCATTTTACTAGTTTTGCTTTTTGATTCAAAAATTCAAATTATACTAAGTCTCGATGCACAATTTGATCATACAAAGTTTCAGTTTCAAATTATACAGAAAAAATTTATTTGAGCTCATTTTCTTCTTATTCAACTTCAAGATTTTATTCATACGTTCCCAACGGTTGAACATTGCATTTCGGACATATCGAATTGGGATTTTTTTTTTTGTGCAGACGGAGGGGGTACTAAAAATGATCTTACCAACTGCTGAAAATGGAGAAATGGATTTTGTGTGCTTACTTAATTTTTTTTTTTTGAGCGCGTGTGTTTGTTTAATGTTAAATACAACTGTGAGTGCAAACTAATTTCTATCATGCGGAGCTCTATGTACTCTGAATTTGTCGCCCAACTTCTTAATACGTGGGTTCATCTGCAACAAGAGAATATGACTTGTCGTTTTTCAGTTGGTACTATTAGTAACTGTGTGTTGTGTGCTGATGCTGACTGCATAATTTGATTTTTCTATGTCAACATGTGTCTGAGAAAATTATAAACGTAGATGTTGTTGAGATACGCATGCTTGGAAACAAATTGCAATCTGTATATTCAAGTAATGTTGTATATGATAGCAATATTGCATTATCTACTCCAGCCATTTTGGTGTTGAAATCATTGAAATATCACTAACATATATTTGCTCGCTTCATATTGCATAATAATATTGCATTCAAGTTTAGATTGCATCAGAGACTTATATTGCATTCTCAGATAATTAGATTGCATCAGAAAATTATATTACATTCAACTTTAGATTGCATCAGAAACTTATATTGCATTCTCAAAAAGTTAGATTGCATCAAAAACTTATATTGCATTATCATAGACCAGATTGCATCAGAAACTTATATTGCATTCAAGTTTAGATTACATTAGAAACTTATATTGCATTCTTTGCATCAGAAAGTTATATTGCATTCTTAGAAAGTTAGATTGTATCATAAACTTATATTGCATTCTCAGATACTTATATTGCATTATCATACATCAGATTGCATCAGAAACTTATATTGCATTCTCAGAAAGTTAGATTGCATCAGAAACTTATATTGCATTCTCAGCCTCAGGTTTCTCCTGCTAAGTTTCTGAGCATTTTTTTAGTTAAAGTTTCTGCATTCAGTAATAAGATACTCGATTTGTTAAGAAGTTAAGGTATTAATTAGGCTATTTCAGTTAGTTTTTAGGCTTCACATTTGAATTATGAATTCTTCGGCTGGAAAAAAAACATTATTTGCATCAAATAGAAAAAGTAATTTTCATTGGCACATTTCGTTGAACACTTTATCAACCAAAAGAAACACAGAAACACCACCACAAACCACAATAATTCGCCGTAAACCATACATAAACATAAAGCCACATCCAAATAGAAGTCAATAAAAACAAAAATTAACAACATTAACATTTAATCTAACAACACAAAACAAAACAAACATAGAAATTAGAAGAATGCATTTTTAAGAGCATCTTACAGTATTACAGTGAAAGATTTCGGAAATTTCTTATTCTTCTTCTTAAAGTGCCCTTCTTCAATATCGAAAATTTTACCAGTCGAAGTCCTATAAGAACGTCGAAGTCGATGTCCTTCTTCTTAACGTGCCCTCCTTCAATTTCTTAATGTGCCCTCCTATCAGAAAATCAAAGTCGATGTAGGTATTTTTTGGGGCTAGATGATGAGGATGGTTTCAAGATGTGGCCATTTTTTGAGGGATTTTTCAATTGAAGAGGAGAGAGATTGAACCGACGACTAGAGTGGAAGGATTAAGAAAAGTTTTTTCAAAGCATATGATGTTTCAGATTTTTCAATGGAAGTTTTTTCTCCCATCCCAATTTTTTTTCTCCATTTTCTTATCTGAGAAGGAGAGACAGATATACTGATTGCACCTGGTTGCTTAACAAGGACGGTTTCTCTGTGGAAACCTTGAAAAACACATAAAAATGTCATAATGACCATCATTTAAGTTAAATTGGGGCAGATAGTCTCGGGGCAGGTACAATTCATTTCATTTTATATAATGTTGAGGGCAAAATAGGCAGATTGTCATTATATTATTGTAGTGGCTTGTTATAAAATTTGTGGATGCATCGCATAGTAAATGTGTGATGTGACTTGTAGTTAGCGGTCAGTTACGTACCCAGTTGATATTTTGGGACTTTCCATCAATAAAGAAGATGAATTTTTTATTTTTTTTTAATTGGGCAAATGGCGACTTAAAACTTTAACCTCACGATATAGGTAGTGGTGCTCTAACCGATTGAGCTATTCAATTACTAAGCAATAAAGAAATGATTTTGATATTAAGAAATCTCATTTGATTTCCTTCAGAAGTCAACGAAGTGTTGTTCATTATGATTTGATTTATACTCAGATTTGGGTTTTTCCATACAATCGGGTTTGATAATCTAATTTTCGCATCTCTGCATTCTTCATATTATTGACTTTCGATTTTCATATCTGAGCGATTTGGTTTGATTTCGTGTCTGGGTGTTTGCATATCTGTTTCAATCAGTTTCAATCTCACATTTGGATTGGTCTCTTCGTGTATTTGTTTAGAATTGGGTTATGGTTTCGATTTCAATTTGATTCAGATATCATTCTTGAGTTGTGTTTCCAGCTTGTTGTTTTGATAGTTGATAATCATGACGATGTGAAGTAGGTGATGTTTTTAATTATTATTTAAGAATTAAGTTTTTTAGGGCCCAATAATTTTCACTCGGTTTGAATTTAATCCCGCACGTTTGAGAATCTTATATATCCTTTGTATGTTTCACTTTTTTTTTTTGGTCCCGGAAACCAGTCAACCCGATTGGTCGACCGGTCACTGTACACGTGGATATTATTTACATTTCTCGTTTATTTTGCAGTCGACACGTAGATATTAATTACATTTCTCATTTAATTTTTTGTATCGCCCCGGAGGTGCCGGTTATGGATCTGGGTGTGGGTCGGTTTTTACGGGTCGGGTCGGGTCCACTTAAAGAATGAGCTCTTTGATTTAAGCTCTTTTGGAGAAGAAGAAGAACATCATCTGAAGCTGGGAAAGATAACATACCTTGTTGTTAACACCATTTTTGCAGTACGAAGATTTGAATGGATTTAGTGCAGCTGATAGTGTTAAGAAACCAAGTCCCTGTTATATATCCATCCACCACAAATCATGAAATTAACACATTTATTACTTCCATAATAGTAATCAAAATTCAAATTATCCATCAATTATAAAACCCCCAATTCAAAATCCGTACAGGTTTTTTAACTCACCAAAATGTAGAGAAGAGAGGCGAATATAATCGTTCTAAATCGGACCAGAAATGAGTCGGCGAAGAAAGCACCCAGGAGCGGAATCAGCGCCGCCGTCCACGACCAGGCGTTGACGTTTGCCGCCGCCGTCCCCGACCAAACCCGCCGCCAAACACTCCCTCTCCGCCCACCTCCCCGCCTTCTGCTCCGCCGCCGCCCTCCTCCGTTTCCCCAATTCAAAACCACCAGAAATCAAAGACAAAAACCACAAATCCGACTCAAGTTTCGCCTCCTACGCTAACAAAAACTTCAACAACTACGGCACCGCCCACCTCGGCGGCGCCGATGACTTCAAAAAATACTCCGATGGCGCCAATTTCGTCGTCGCCTCCTTCGCGCGGTACAGCCGGAGCTCCACCTGCCACCGCTAGGGCTTCTCCTGCTACGCCCCCGACGGCAACATCGCGAGCGCAAATTTCTCATCCTACGGCGGCGCCGGAGATTTTAAAACCTACATGAACAGAATAACGTTCCAGATCTACGATTCAATTCGTACGATTCGGAATAAATTGACATTTACAAGCTACGTCGATGACATTTACAGTGGAAGATGAGAGTGATAAGAACAATAGAATAGTAACAATAGTTGTGGTGATCTTGACTCTTGCTCTGTTTCTTTCCATCTTGGATATGGATAGAGAGTAAGAGTGGTGGTTTGTTTGGTTAGGACATGGACATTGACCCGAAACCATAAACCCAACCCGGAATAAACCCTGAAACCCGAAACACGCACTTGACTTAAGTATATACACACGTGGCAAGGAAAAAATAAATACAAATGAAAATAATTTTTAATTGTGCTAGTGACCGGTTAAGTAACCGACACCTGATTTTCGGGACCAAATTCAAAAAGAGGCGAAACATACAGGGTATATATAAGATTCACAAACGTGCGGGACTAAATTTAAATCGAGTGAAAGTTATTGACCTTAAAAAACTTAATCCCTATTATTTACTTTTATTCCTAGATATTTTTTTATTTTTTAATTAAGTTTTTCTTTAATTTTATTTTTTAAATGTGTTGACAATTTATTTTTCAAAAGAAGTGGGTCAAGTTGCTTTGGTGTGGGAGTAAGTCTAATGATATCTTGGACCAAGATTCATAAATAGATTTTAGAAGCGTCTATATTATACAAAACATAAGCGTGCAACTATTGCAAATAGAAGCATGCAACTATGTTCTCATATTAACAGTTCTTGACTTTTCGTATAAATAAGTCACACTTTTCAAAGATAATGATTACACGCTTAAAAATCGATTTATGAAACAAGACGCCAAGACCCGGACGAAAATGACACCTAGCCTTGGTGTGTAATAGGTTTTCCGTTAATTCATTAAAGAAGAAGATAGGTTTTTTTATTGGATCCAAAATTTATAAATTGGATAGAGTTAAGGTGAGTGCACTTGGTGCAAGTGACATCTTGCCTTCTTAATAACTGTTTTAGAATTATATATACTCCTATTAATATTGTTTGGTAGTTTTGATACGCCGTAATGGGAATAGAAAAAAATAATTGATTACTTATTTTCATTACTTTCATTACATAATTTCACTCTCACTCAACCCTCCTTAAAAGATACTCATTATTAATGTTCTAACAAAGTAATAACAATGTAATTAATAACTCCATAATAATTGATCCCTAATGATACCCATTATCATTGTGGATAAATCAATATGACAAAGTTACAAGTTTTGGTTCTCTCTGCTTCCTAATTTGTGACTTCCTTGAGGTTTTTGAACTCGATCATTTTCAGAGGAGCTAGCTTTGTCAATCAAGATGTCGCTGCTAAAATTCGCATTTCCACTTTTTCTTTTTCTTTTTTAATTAAAGTCAAATTGTTTCCCTTTCAAAAAATAAAAAATTAAAGTCAAATTGTTGTATTAATAGTTGGGATTCTTTGCCTCTTTTTTAAAAAAAAGTCATTTTTTCAACAAATATTTTTTGGATTAAATTTTTTGTAGTCCAGTAACTTTATACAATTGACAATTTTGATTTTGGTCCCGATAGTTTTGACTTTTTTATTTTAGTCCTATAAGTCTGTACAGATTTTGAAATCAATCCTTTTATCTGCATTAGCAGGTTACTAATCAGGTCACTGCCATGTGAATTTTTTTTTCTATTTAATTTTTATGTTATGTGACATTTGTTTTATATTTTGGTGGACAAACTCAAAATGAATTAAGATAAATAGGACCCAATTTATTTATAATGCTACATATTAGCTTTTCAAATTTATGTGTTCATAAAAATAAATATTTCAAATATATTAAAAATGAAATATAATTATTTATTAACTTTTGGATTATTTTTATATTTTATTTATATAATAAATGGATTTTTTAATTTGATTTGACAAGCAAAAGATTTTAAGATAGAATTTTAAATTATTTAATTATTTTAAAATAACTTAATAATTTTCTAAAATTTTATATTTAAGTCTTATAAAATTTTCATATTATAAATTTAATTTTTTTTAATTTCAATTTCATTTTCTTAATATTTATGTAAATAAGAAAAATATATAAGAACAAAGAAAAAGCCACAAAATACATGATTTAAAAAAATCCAAATGGCAGTAACCTGATAAGTAACCTGCTAATGCAGGTAAAAGGACCGATTTCAAAATCTATACAAAGTTTTTTGGTCCCATTATTTTCCTGTAATCCATTTTTTGTCCCAAAAAATTTAATTATTCAATTTTGGTTCCCTAACTATCTCGATTGTCCAATTTTGGTCCCATTTTTATCGAAAAATAGATTTTTTTTATCATTTTCAGTCATGCGCAAGTCACGTACCGATTAATAATACGGATTTCCGAGCTCGTATCTGATGAGGACACTGACTATTAAAATAAAGGTTCATTTTTCTAAAAAAATAGAAAGAACAAAAAAAATTCTCCCAAGTGCGGAAAAAATAAATTTTTAATGTCAAAGTCAACTACGAGCTCGGGAAACCCCAATTTTAACTAACATGTGACTTGTGTGTGATAAAAAATAAAGACAAAATTTTATATTTTTCGGCAAAAATGGGACCAAAATTGGACAATCGAAATAGTTATGGGACAAAAATTGAAAAGTTAAATTTTTTGGGGCAAAAAACGGACTACAAAAAGTTATGGGACCAAAAAACTTTTTTTCTCGAAAATTATCACATGTGAAAATATTACATTTCACGAATCATAACAATAAATAAAACACGAGTGTATGAGCTAACCTAATGGTAAATCGATAACTGCTTCTTTAGGTCGTTTGGATTGATGCAGGTTCGATTCGTAGTAGTGGCAAATAAAATGTTTTTTCATATTTTTTATTCTGTAAATCAAAAAAGTTAAAAAAACAACTCTTCTTTAGAATTAAACCCTAGTCATAAAAATAATTTAAATAAACTCACCCCTATAACACATTGAATATTTATTAAATAACTTTCTCACTAATTTATTTAGCTTTGTAATTGAACCCTAGTAAAAAAAATAATTTAAAAGTAAACACACTCCTATAACACATTGAATATTTGTTAAATAACTTTCTCGCTAATTTATTTAGCTTTGCTCATGTTTTTTGTGAAAAAAAAAACTCTTTTTTTTTAATTGAACCCTAGTCAAAAAATTGATTTAAAAGTAAACTCAACCCTATAACACATTGAATATTTATTAAATAACTTTCTCACTAATTTATTTAGCTTTGCTCATGTTTTTTTTTTTTAAAAAAAAAAATCTCTTTTTTGTAGTTGAACCCTAATCAAAAAATTAATTTAAAAGTAAATTCACCACTATATATAAAACATTGAATATTTAGTAAATAATTTTCTCACTAATTTATTTAGCTTTGCTATGTAGTTATGAAAGGTAAATGCAAAACTGAAGCAGTATTATAGAGTTTGAATCACAATTGGTCCCATAAGTTTGACCTCAAATAGATTTAGTCACATAAGTTTTTTTTGTCGTCGATTTAGTCCCAATAACTTGGACAATATCAAATTTTAGTCTCAATTTCGATCAGAAAACTCAAAACGACGTCATTTTTTAATTTTAATTTGGGGCTTTCCGAGGGATGTTGTTACTGGATTGCCACGTGTATATATTTTTTTTAACAGCTGAAATCTCAGACATATAATTTTTTTAAAAAAAACATAAAATTAAAACAAAATTGACGACAAGAATTAATCAAACACACTTAAAATACTTGTGACAATCCAGTGATCACAACATCCACCGGGAAGCTCCAAATAAAAATGATGTCGCTTTTAGTTTTCTGATCGATTTGAGACTAAAATTGGACATTGTCAAAAAATTTGGGACTAAATCAACGACAAAAAAACTTATGGGACTAAATCTATTTGAGGCTAAAGTTATGGTACCATTTGTGATTCGAACTCAGTATTACATGTAAAAGTATAAAAGTATTACATCTACATAAGAAAAATAGAAAATTTAAAATGTATTAAATGCCTAGCTAAAGCAGTATTAAAATTCATAATAAACAATCATTGATGTCTTCTACTTTTGATTTCAAATAAGAAAATGAAACAACATTACAAACAAAACATAACAATATTACATGCAAAAAAACATAACAGTACTAAAAAAAAAAAATTAACGATATTATAATCTAAACATAAAGAAAATTAAGGTAAGTTAAGAAGGTTATCTAATCAGAACGAAACAGGTGAAAGAAAATATTAGAAAATTATTTTCAAAATAATTAATTTCACACCTTTCAACAATTAAGTTGAAAGTCTTAGATGAGATGAAATTCCTTCACATATCAGCATTTGTAAGTGCGCAATATTTTTTTTGGTCGGAAAGTAGGATTTATTGTCATATTTACTTGAATAGTATATCATTAGTTCTACCATAGCAATATTAGTAATAATTATAAACATATTATTGCTGGTCTGCATACTAAAACGTATCAACATGTGTAAATGAACATGCGTGTGTAAATGAACAGTACTAGGTTTTATCACTCAAAACATGTCCATTATGTCTTCTGGCCAGTAAGAGCACCAATACCTAAACATATATTATTGCACTCTCTTTCCCCGATTCACGGCCTGAAATGTCTTTAATATGGTTGAACTTATCCGGCTCGTCCCACAGCTTCCATGTAAATAGATACAAAAGAAGTACTCCTATAACTTAAAATTAATTAATAAATATACTCCCCCCATCTCGAATTTATTGGCACATTTGCCAAAAAGTTTCATCTCGAATTCATTGGCATAAAAAGAAAATAAAGCAACTGAATTACTTTAAATTTTACCCCAAAACATTTAAAAAATTACGCACAATGTCATTATTTTTTTCATACTAAAGTCAATTTTATTCCATTTTATTTATATTACATGTGACATTACTTTATCATTTACACCTCCACAAAAAACAACTTATATTAATAAACAACTCTCTCATTAAACTCTGCACAAACAGTAAATGCGCCATTAAATCCAAGACGGAGGGTGTGTACCAAACAAGTCATCCACACGCATGCAATAACGTTAGAATTTAGAAATGGCTTGTGGGCTGTTTCAACGAGCTCATTGGAGTATGATACATGGCGGTAAGGAAGCCGCGTCGCCATTCACTACGTAATCTGATCGATGAGTTGCCATAAGCTTCGCGAGATCGGAGTCATTTAACAAATGATCAATTTTAATGTTTTTTCCGTCGAAAACAAGTTTATTTCTATTTTTCAAAATAATTAATTCAAACCACACATATATATCCAAAGACCTATTGCAAGTAATCTGCCCTTACTTCCCATCAAGAATGCCCAAATGTGAATTAAAATGCACATTAATTTGATTATCACACTACAACATAAGTGACCTAATGTAATACACAAAAGTATCACTTTTATATAAATGACTTTATGTAACACTTTTTTGTAACACTTTCAAAAGTATAATGTATATGTAACATTTTTGTAACACTTTAATAATATGTAACACTTAAATGCAACACTTTTAAATAAGTAACATTTTTTATTTAACATCCTCTTTCCTATTTTTTTAATATAAAATTATAACACTTTAAGATAATAAAGGGTGTTAATATTAAGACAATTACTTATTGAGTTATTTATAATTTTTTGACATATTATTTAAATTTTACACTAAAATTAACTAATTATGCTTAATTTTCGAGAAATGTAGTATTTTGTTATTTTGTAGGAAATTGAGGATAATTGAAGCAAAATGCGATCCTATATTTTATGGAGGTTAACCATACGAGCAAAATGAATTAATTGGGCTAAAAAAAAAAGATAAAAGCCCAAAATTTTGTTGGCCCAATTCAGCAAGCAACTCAAATTAATTAAGGCCCATGCCTACATTCCATACCTGCGGCCAAAACGAAAAAAACAAACAATGTGGAAAAAGGGGAGCGATCGAAAAAAATTACAGAAGGAGAAGGAAGCTAGCAGCTGGCGGCAATTGAAAAAAATTAGAATTATAGGCGCACTGTGAAAAAATGGCTGCTAAATTTTTTTTGCCTCAATTCCAAAAGAAATCCTTCGTCAGCCCCAATATCTTAGAATCACTCCATTCCCTGCCTCTCTGCTAAACCCTCCCTCGAATCTTCTCATCAACACCGTCCCCGCCTCTCCGCTAAACCCACTTTCATGAATTTCTCCTCCCTCTTCTTTGGTACTAGTTTTTTACTCTCTCTCTCTCTATATATATATATAGATACAGATTAATAGATATATATAGATATGTGTATCAGTCTCTCACAAGGTTTTTCTTTTCTATAGGTTTGTACACGGAGATATGGAATTTTCATTGAAGGGAAAACGGTTAATGTGGGCGTAGTTTTTTGTTATTGGAAAAACCATTGATGCTTCGTTATTTGAGGGTAAAGATTACTGCCTTTTTTTTCTGATTTTTTGTTTTTTTTTTTTTGGTGTTTTTCGCTTTTTTTTTCGCAAAAGTTCTCATCTCGGTTTCGTTAATGGCGTTGAAGGATTGCTGTGGTTTACGATGATTTGATGTAAGAAGATTGATTGATTGATATTTTTTTTCCAGAATTTTTTGTGAATAATGGGTGGTTGGATTCGTGGTCGATCTGTTTGATGGCTTGATTTCACGCGTGATTTAGTGTTTATTTGAAAACCTAGGGCATTCAATCAGGTTTATTCTCTACTGGATATTAGAGATTGCCTTAATTTTTAGAGATCCCCTAATTATTTTATCTTAACTTTTGATGCACATAAGCTGTTTGTTGAAAGTTCCAAGTGAATAATTTTCTTCTTTTAGTTAGTTTTAGTAACTTCTTATATGAGCAGGGCTCATGGTGGACAGGTGGTGTGGTCGCTCTCTAAAGATCTCATGGAACACATCACCATCTGATTTAATTCCTATTTGAGAAACTAACTTCCCGTTGATTCCCATATCTTAGCAATAAAAACTTTAAGTGTAAATATATATATAACAAGATATTAGAAATTGATTTGGTAATTTGGGGCAAGAAAATGGCTACAACCCCTCTGGCATTTATAAACCATCTTTTGCTACCACTTGTTAATTCTCATATCTTACCGTTGATTCCTCATAATTTCCTCATAAACCATCTTTTGCTACCACTTGTTAGTTATCCAAGCTAATTATGAGCATCTTATTAACTGAATTTCTTCTCTATTAAGCTATTCATTGATTGATTTTGAATGTAAAAATATATGTACTTGTTTGAGTTACTTCTTCCTACTTTGAGATTTGAAATATATTTGTTTTAGTATTCAGCATTATATAATAATAAATAGGTAGAATTAACAGCAAGAAACTTATATATTTGCATTTGTACTTCCACCAACTCTTCTATATCTTTGCTTTATGTTACTATAGTTTGAGGTCTTATCAAAAGAAGTTTGAGCTGTCAATCTCTTTACATTTTACAGTAGAGTTACAGATTTCATTGAGTACAATACATTAAGATATTAAGATGGAGTATGAGAATCAAAGGTTGAAGACGATTGAAGAAAATAAATGAAAGATGCATGCATTGGGGATTAAAGCTCATGCTTATGAAGTAAGTTGTCTGATGGACCAAAAGAGTCAAAAAATTAACAAAATGAAGTCGAATAAGGTTATTGCAAGAGATGTCGAATACATACCTGATAAAGGATGTGAAGTAGACCTCTCAAGTGAAGAGGATGACAATGAAGATTATAACTGCTCAACCCGGTATGGATCAAAACTAGTAAATTATAACTGCATTTATAATGTTGTTTACTTATTTATTATCTATTTTCTATAGTGGGTCAAAATGTTGACTTATTTGTGTATATGTTGGGATAAAAGATTTGACATGTTCTTAATTTTGTACAGTCTTGCAGAAACAGAAATAGAAACAGACTAGAGGACCAAGTTTGTGCCAAGATGTTCATAATAGGTTAATAAATGAACGCAAGCCTATCATTTTGAATGAATTAGGTCAGCCGATTGGGCCCAAGTTCAAGTACTTTGGACAAATTTAGTCATTTTTTAGGGACATTGGCACGAGATTCTAGCCTTGCACCTTTAAATAAGCTTGATTGGCACCATGTTTCCCACAAGGATGAAATTTGGAACTATGTGAAGGTATTTCCCCCTTCAAAATTCACATTATTCTTTATGTGCATATTTTATGTCCTTGGGCGATTATGTACTCTAGCATATCATGATATTGCTTTATTCTGCTTCTTTTTTTTCGAACTCTAGTCATTGTGTGTATAAAACTAACTTCAATCAACTTATTCACACCTTGTAGCAAAAGTACTTGATTGCAGAAGAAGGTAAAAGCTATATGTTGTCAGTAGGAGTTCTTTGGCGTAATTACAAGTGCAGAATAAAAACGAAGCATTACAAAGCATACGACAATATGAGAGATAGATGGAAAAATCATCCAACATTAGTGCCAAAATCACAATTTAAGGACTTGTTAAAGTTTTGGAGTCTAAAACATGTCCAGGTATTTCTTGTTGCCAATTGTTTTCTTGTTCAAAGGCTTCTACTTATTCTCATTTGTGTCCTCTTATCTAGGTTAATGGATTTATTTCTATAAGAACTTGATTCAATTGTAATAATTCAAGTTCAATTTTAATCTACATGCAGCAAATTAGTGAAAAAAATAAGGTAACCAGCGAATCTCAAATGGATAGGCACACGACAGGTCCAGTTTCTTTTGCAAGAAAACGTCATGAGCTGGTAAAGAATTATATATGTTTCTTTTTATTTTTACATTGTATAAGCATCATTGCCTTATAGTGACTTGAAGCAAAATATTAAATCTATTAATTAGATTCACTTGCACGTCAATCTATGTTGCACGGATGCGGGGACGCGAGTGCGGGTGCGATACGATACGGATACGAGGATACGTATTTTAAAAAAAATTAGGGTGCGATTCGACAAAGATACGTCTATTTATTTATAATTTATTATATATAACACCTAAAAATATATATAAATCTAAAATTCGTAAAACAAAATGTATGCAATTCAAATTTTTATCTCCCTCAAAACTTAACAATATTCAATAATTTAATCTAATTAAGTAACAAAACAACAATTCAAATACCATCAGCCCAATATATAAGTCATAATGATGAATTCAATCTAAAACGAATGTCATATTGTCAATTTAAGTTGCATTACATAATAAATTTCAATTAAATAACACATCTAATGCTTAATAACATGACCATATTTAATCATCTAGCATGGATTCGCGTATCGAATTCGTGTGTTCGTTAATTTATTTTATTTTATAATTTACCGATTCGCCAAGTGGCATCCGGATACGCGGATTCGAGAATCGCACCCCTTTTAGGTTGCGGGTGCGAATCCGATATTGCATTGTAATATTTTAAGAAGAATCCATGCATCATAGGCGTCAATTAAATCAGTCCCTACTTGATAAATAGCAATTTTTTTATGGTTAATGATTGAATTGCTTGACTACCCAAATTTTATGGCAGGAACAAGCTTCAAACATATCACCTTCTAAAGCAACAATATACAAAGAGACTCGTAAAAGGAAACCAGATAAGAGTTATAAGACATCCTATGAATTAATTGAAAGTAACATTGTAAGTTATATCTTTTTTGCAATTTTAATATAGTTAAATTTATGTGTTATGAAGGATTTTCTAAGAATATTTTGGCTATTGATACAACTCAGAAGGAATGGGTACAAGCCCAAGAACATCGCACGCTTTCTGGCAAATGTACGAAAAGATTACAAATGCCTTCTAAGTCTAGTAGGCTTATTCCGGAAGAGTTTTTGCAGCCATATAGAGCCCATATTGCGAAAGACACAATTGGTGAAGTGATGAAAATTTTACAACAAGCTCTTCCTTCTGACATGCTTGCTCGTATTACCCCATCAATCATAGATCCATCAAACAATCTCCTCAACAAACAGTCTTATCAATGCCAGGCGATAACTAATAATTATAATTTTTATGATTTCCATTACATATTTAAATGTCTCTCGACTTTTATTCAATTGATGATATTGTTATTATTTTTAGAACGATGGAGTAAGTGATGATGAAGTGAATGATCGTAATGACCTTGAAAGAAATGATGAGGGAGATGAAGAGCAAGTGCAAGATGAAGACTAGTTGTTAAACTTTTTTATTTCAAAAACTCATCTTTATGTTTTATGTTGCCACTATTGAATTTAGGTTTCATGTTAATTGGTCATCTTCTCTTTATACTTGGTTTATTTGTCTTGCTTGATTTGCACTCTAATTTTGGAAAATGATGGAGAAATTTGATAATCTCATTCTTGTATGTATACCATTTATCATCATGGGGGATTTGAGGATTTGCGCAGGAAGTACTGTTATACATATATATATATATTTTTTGAAGATAAAAAAGTGTTATATAATAATTATTTAATAAGTGTTACATTATAAATTTGAAAGTGCTAAGAAGTGTTACTTTTATCCAGAAAAGTGTTACCTTACATTTCAAAGATGTTGCAAAAATAGTGTTTCCTTTAAATAATAAAGTGTTACATAAAACTCAAATGTAACATTTTTAAGTGTTACATTTGAACACTTTAGGTAACAAGTGCTACTTAATCTATAAAAAGTGATGCTTTAGACTTTAGGCTGCACGAGCAACTGCGATGCCCTCAAAAGTGTTACCTATTAGCTATAGTAACACATTATAGATTTTAAGTACTCCCTCGGTCCCGAAATGACTTGAACACTAAAATTGGATCGCAAACCAAGGAAAGTGAGTTTTAGTGGGTTAGAGTGTTAGGAATTTAAGCAAGCAATTATAGGAGAAAATAATGGAACTACGTAATTTAGAGGAACAAACAATTTGGTTACCCAGTTCGTCAAACTGACTACATCTGGGGGCACTACCAAGCCAGGAGAGATCTACTATATCGTATAAGATAATGCAAGTAGTGCAAGATACAATGGGGGAGTCAGGGGGTTATTTATACAAAAACCCTAATCTTAAACGTGGGCTAAACCCCAGATTTGGCCCATCCCGGCCTAAAACCCTATTTCGCGTCCGTGGCCTCGGAACCTCTCGACCTCAACCCTTGATCGGCGGGTTACGCCGATCACATACATTACTCGCGCCCTCATGGCGCGGATAGTGCCTTCGACCGAAAGCACACCCGCCGACTTTCGAACCTCGGTCGGAAGCCTCTGTAATCGCGATCCCGCTTTTTTCAGTTCCATAACCCAACAATCTCACCGAGATCGATTAATCGAGCGGAAATGCACGACCTCAACCAGTCGAACGTCTTGTCATCTACCGGACTCATTCCGAACGCGTCTTGTCCTCCCCGGATTTTGGACTCATTCAACGTCTTGTCCTCCCCCCGACTCATTCCCAACTCAAACTCCAACAATCCCAACAATCTCCACCGGAGATCGACTCCAAGACGTAACTCGTCTTCCCCATCTCTCATTAGCAAGAACTCTCGATCCGAGCAATGTCCCTCAACGCTCGGCCGATCCACACTTGATCTTGCAAGAACGATATAACGATCTTCGCGCGTGTCTAACGCCCATCTTGATCCAAGATCCAACCCGATATAACGATCTCATTGCACGGTCAACACCCATCTTGATCTTGCATCCAACCACCTACTCCAAACAACGCCCATACTCATGAATCGCTTATGGAACCCGCCGACACAGGGCTTTGTCGACCGGTTACCTTTCGACCAACCAGCTTTTCGGCGCCGCATGCGTTCTTCGACGTTCGATGGTTGTGCCTTGCAAGATACCGAACGACAAATCTAAAATTCGTTCCATCAAGCTTCTCAACAGTGGATTTCCCTTCAGCCATCATAATTGCTCTCCATAGATCCCTTGAGCATGATGCTCTGATACGAGTTGTTACGAATTTAAGCAAGCAATTATAGGAGAAAATAATGGAACTACGGAATTTAGAGGAACAAACAATTTGGTTACCAGGTTAAATAAACCGACTACATCTGGGGGCACTACCAAGCCATGAGAGATCTACTATATCGTATAAGATAGTGCAAGTAGTGCAAGATACAATGGGGGAGTCAGTGGGTTATTTATACAAAAAACCCGAACTGGAAAACTGGGCCAAAACCCTAGATTTGGCCCATCCCATTAAAACCCTATTTCGCGTCCGAGCCTCGAAACCGCTCGACCTCGGCCCTTGGTCGGCGGTTCTTCGATCACATACATTGCTCGGAGCCCTCATGGCTCGATAGGGGCGCTCGGCAAAGCATTTTCGCCGACCTCGGCCGGGTCGGCGCCTCTGCGCCTCGCATCCCGTTTCACTCAGGCTCCATAACCCAACATAGAGTGAAATAAAATAAGGGTGTTGTGAATGTGTTAATATTATATTTATTTCCATTTTGGGAGTGTTCAAGTAATGTTGGGACGTCCAAATAAGGCAAGTGTTCAAGTAATGTTGGGACGGAGGGAGTAACATTTTTAAGATGTTACATAATGTCACTTATGTTGTAGTGTCATGCCAAACCATTTATAGCAAGCGTACCATATATCGATTGATTTGTCACATTCAAATAACAAATGCGCAGCTGATTCTGGGGAAGAGTTACAAAGAGTTAATTACGTGTACACAATCGTCTAAAATAGCGTGTTACTATATTTTTGCAAATTGAAACCTAGAAAATTAATTTCAACGTCATCTACTTATTCATCTACCTAACTAAACGTTTGATCGATGCAGATGGTCATTGATTGCTGGTAGACTTCCGGGAAGAACTTCTCAAGAAGTCATTAACAAGAGAAAGTGGAAACCCTACGGATATCAAAACCAACATCACAATTAAAGCCCAAGCTCGAACCTTATCCAAATCATGACACATACCAGTTTGGTGGAATGAAGAAGTAAACAAAACCAACTACGAGAAGAAGAATCCATCTTCATCTGCATCGTTTTCGCAATGTCCAGATGAATGGAATCAAAATAGTATTCAATATCCCTTAATAAACAATGTGCCGTTATCTGAAGAAGAGGTGGATGAATTCATTCAGCGGTGGCTCCAAACAATTCCACTGCCATTTTCCGACAAGGATGATGGCGACGACGAGTAAAATTCATTTTTGGTCCCACAGACACGACACTTTACGATTTTGGTCCCAAAATATTTTTTTCATGCAGTTTTGGTCCCACCGTTATGTTTTCCGTTAAAGTCACCTGCAATTTTGGTCCCACATGACAAAGTTTGAGACTAAAAGTACAATTAAACTTGATGGATTTCATAACGAAATGACCAAGACTGCATGAAAAAACTCTTACCGGACCAATATCGTAAGGGGCCTTGCCCTTTGAGACCAAAAATGAATTTTACTCTAGGAACGACACATTTAGGAAACCCGCAATTTCTCCAAGACAGATCAATCAAAAGGATACGGAATTTAGTAGTTTATTGTCGGATGTTGATGTTTGGGACCTCACTATCTTTGAATAGTTAGGTCCATTTGGCACTACGGACCACGCAATTGTTTTTAACCTTAAAGACAAGGGATATATGTCTATCTAGGTTTATTTGGATACTTTTCATATGTATCTAGTTTGCTTTGTTTGGAAATGGTTTCAGGATTCAATTTTTCCACTCCCTATATTTGAATAAAATTTAGTGAATTATCTTACATTCACCAACAATTTGACTCGAATGTACCACTTATAACTAACTTTTGAATCACGATACGTGACCAACAAAATTTCACAATTTTTTATCTACTTATTTCGAGAATTTCTTTTACGTACGGTTTTACCTGCTTAATTATAGAATATTTTTCGGGGATTGAAATAGAAATTAAAAATATGGAGGAAAAAAATGTGCATTTTATTGTTCTAGTGTACATTTTTCATGCATTTTAATGTGAGAATATATAGTATGATTTTTTTTAATTAATATAATAGCATTTTTTTTAATTTTAAAAATTTTCAGAGATTGAAATAGAAACTAAAAAATGGAGGAAAATAAATAATGCAAAGTAATATAAAAAAAGAAAAAAGGTAAAAGGAAAAGTAAAATAAAGAAAATTTGATGAGTGGGGCAACACTAGTGGTGTGTCATACAATAATTTTTTAATTGAGAAATGTTGAGGGAATGCAATGTGGGGGCAACAACAATGATGAGCAATGATGGTTGGACATTTAAGGGTATTTATAATAATAGTTTCAATTAATAAGGGTAATAATGATATATTTTGTAGCTAGTAGTTGTGAAAAAAGCAGAATTGTGTGGGTTGCAAAGTCAAAATAGTTAATGTAGCAAAATGTAAAGCACCCTCTCTATTATTGTATTTCTTGGTTCTTAATAAGTTTTTGCAAAATGCCCGTATTTTTTTCTTTTTGAAAAATTGCCACCCAAAATATATTTTGGATCTAAATACACAGAGAAAAAAAAATTAGTCTCATAATTTATCTATTGCCCATTTTTCGTTCCAAAGAAAAGTGATTATCCAATTTTGGTCCCATAACTAAATCGATTATTTGATTTGATCCAATTTTTGCTAGAAAATTGCAAACGATGTCGTTTTCGGTCACAAACAAGTCACGTGCCAATAAAATTAGCCATTTTTATTTTAAATATTAGTTTGGATTTAATTTATTGAGTTATTTACACACGTGTAATTTAATTGAATACAAAATGTATCAAAAAAAAAGATAGTTAGCGTCCACGTGATCGAGGAGATCGAAAACCCCTAGATTTTATTGGAACGTAACTTGTGTGTGACCGAAAATGGTATTTTTGGCAATTTTTTTGTGAAAATTGAACCAAAATCGAACAATCAGTTTAGGCATGAGACCAGAAATTGAACACTTAAACTTTTTGGTACAAAAAATAAACAATAAATAAGCTCTGTGACAAAATTTAAAAAAAAAATCTCTAAATACTCCTATCTTTATAAATTGTGTGACCTCTTTTGTGCAATCTTTATGCAACACATGTGCATAAGATCGCACATGAATCTCACCGGCGGACCCAATTAAGTGGCATTGACAATTTATGGGTGAGCATCGGTCGGTTTGGTCACCGAATCGAACCGAATTAGTAAAATCGAACCAAATCGAAATTTTATTATTGGTAACCGAACTGACCGAATAACCGAGAAAACTGAATTGTAACCGAACCGAAATTTTCGGTTCGGTTTCAATTTTTTATCGAACCGACCGAAATTGTGTTTTTTTTTTTTTTACTTTTTAAGTCATACATGAATAAAAATAACATAATTTTTTCAATACAAAAACACAATCCATAAAAATAAAAGTCCTACTTAATATCAATACATAAGTTCATCAAGTTCATAATGATGACATAAAACCAAGTTCAATTTTTCATCAAGTATATACCATTAGTCCAATCCATAAAAAATAATTGAAATAAGTGATGACATAGTTTACTAAATTAATAATTATATTTTGATTTTTGGTTTTTATCCGTCATTGAACCGAAAATCGAAATTTATAAAATTAGAAATCGCTAATAACCGAATCAAATTAAAAAATTCAGTTCGGTTCGATCAGTTAATTCGGTTTTCACCAAATTCTGCACACCCCTAATTGGCATACCACTGTTCCCCAATTTAATAAAAAAAATAATAAATTCCATATATATTAATTGGATTTTGTTATAATATATTTTTTTTATGTTATAAACAAGGGTGCAGAAGTCGGAAAACGCTAGTCGGGTGGATCATGGACGCCTAGCGCCTAGGCCGCCGTAGGCTATCTGATTTTTTTTTCTTTTTTGGGGGCAATATTTTCACCATAAGAAAAAGTGAAAAACCCTTTTACCCACCGCATACATCCAGAATTCCAGATACCCATGCCCTACACCCCTACCCTCTTCCTCTTCGTCAGACGATTAATGGAATAGGGAAAATTGATTAAATGAGGCGAGAGATTTCAAAATGATAGAGGAGAGCGCAGACGTCGCCCAAATTGGTTGCTTTAGCCCAAGAGTCGCGCCGGTTTTGGTTCTTATCATAGGTTGTGCGATGCAGGTGAGCCTTGGGCGGAGGGAACAACGGGTGCAGCAGCGGCGTTCGGCGGATGCAGCAGTGGATTTAGGGTTTGGAAAAAAAATCTCTTTTCCTTCTTTCTCTCCGCGTCGTGAACGTATTCCAGAATTTGTTTCTTCTCTATTTTCTGAATTTTCGGTTTGCCGACCTAGCCGACTTTGGCCGCCTAGATGCCGGGAACGTCTTTTTTGAGCGATTTTGGAAAAGTCGGGGCGGCCGGAGGCCGCCTAGGCCGAGTTTTGCAACCATGGTTATAAATCTAATGTACTGACTGATGAGCTTTTGTTATTTGAGATTTCTGGACTTTCGGGTTAATTTACATTGGGGTGCAAGACAATTTACAAGATTTGGGCTAGTTCATTTTCTTAACTATTTGTGTTATCGCAAAAACTTGTATGCAATATTGCATACAAGTGATATGTGCAATTAGCCTAAGTTAGTTTTTTTTTTTCGCGGGTCAGGCACATCCCATTGGCAATCCGCATTTTCTGTTTCTTCTTCCTAGCGATCTAGGTTCTCCTTCTTTCGCGATCTACCAGATTTTTTCCGACGAGGTGTTCGGGTTTACCAGCGCTCACTTGACTGTCTCCGATATCATTAAGAAATAGATATGTGTTTCTAATTAGTTTGTAAGACTTGAATAAATAAGTATTGCTTCTGATATTTTTTTTTGTTGTTGTTGTATGGAATTTGATTGAATAAACCTTCTCTTCTCACGTTGTTCTTTGATCTGTAATTTGGGAATGATTATTTTTTTTCGCGCTTGTACTAATTTTTGTTCATGTAGTAACACTCTTTTGTTCATAGGGTAACACTCTTTTGTTCGTGTAGTAACACATCAAGTTATTCTTTAAATATGTAATTTTGGACTGGAGATTTCTTTTCGCACTTGTACTGGTTTTGTTCATGTGGTAATACATTATTCTTCATAGGGTAACATTTTTTGTTCATGTAGTAACATTTATTTTTTTAGTAATATGTAACACTATATACATGTCGCAATACTATGTGAATACTCATGTGTTACCATATGAACAACAATGTGTTACCTTATGAACATTTATGTGTTACATTATGTTTTAATACGTGTTACATAAGATGTGAAGTTTATGAAGTTATTTCAATATAACAATGTAGTAACACTTAAACATAGATGTAGTAACACACAAAAACTAAAAAAAAAATCAAAATTATGTGTTCAATAAGAATTGAACCTGCGACCAAATACCTTAACAACAGACTAGAACCACTGGGTTGTAACACATATTTGATAAACATATCCTTCAATAAATATATATTGGTATGCCAGACCCACGCCCGGCCAACCCGCAATTTTTTAATCTTTTTCTTCTTATTTATGTGGTATTGCATATAACACTATGGTGCTATATTTCACAAGAGTCATTCTCTTAGGTTATATTCTTCTTTTGATATTCGAATTCGGGCTTTATCTCATTTATAATTTTTACTAGCATGTTTTCAATATTTTTCTTTTCTTTTTTTTCTTTTTACCGATATTTAGCATAAGGCAAATACTTGTGTGCACCATTTGTACCAATTTAGAATTTATGCAATTGGATTTTAGTATGAGCTAAACAACATTACAAGTACAATTGACGATATTTAAGAAGTCTAAACTGCAACGGGATATACACATATCATTAGTACAATTAAGGGAAAAATGTTTTTTTAGGATAATAATTTAGGGGGTTGTGTTTTAATTAAGGATAATAATTTTACGCACTTGAAAATTTAGGACAATGTGTTTTAATTAAATTTGTAAATGTAGGAAAATTCTGTAATTAATTCTTTATTTTCTTGCGATGATATAACATTATGTAACATGCAACAACATATTAGTGTGCAATTTTTCTAGTGATTCCTTAATTTTTAATTGCCATTAGCCAATAGTCGGGAAAAATATTTTTTTAGGACAGTAACTAATGGGGGATTGTATTTTATGGACAATATTTTTACGAACTTGGAAATTTAAGACAATATGTTTTAAAATCTATAAATGTAGGACAATCAAACCCGAATAAGTCCAAATCGGGCTGAAATGTCACTTGAGATTTGAGTTTATTCAGGCTCGATTGTCCTATATTTATAGGATTTTAAAACATATTGTCCTATATTTACAAATCTTAAAATATATTGTCCTACATTGTAAGTCCGTCATATTATTGTCCTTAAAACACAGGCCTCCAAAAATTATTGTCCTAAAAAAATATTATTTCCCCGATACTTAGCACCTATTAGGGAACTATATACAAATGAATTAATTCATCACCTCTCTATAAGCTTAAGCTTTTAAATGAGACATAATTCTTACATGGTATCAGAGCCTCCAGGCTCACGCCCTCGTCCTGGGTTCAAACCTCGCTGACAGCAAAAACTCTACCTATATTTTATCTACTTCCTCCGTCCCAATCTTTAGAGGTTCTTTCCATTTTTTTTTTATTTTTTTTTGTCCCAATCTTTAGAAACCTAGCTTTCCTAAAATGGACATACTCACTTTATCATTTTATCACATAAAATACTAATAAACAACTTTTTATATCCCTCACTACCCATCACTTTATTACTTTATAACATAAAATACTAATAAACAATTCTTTCTACCCGCAACACTTTATCACTTTATCACCATTTCCATAAATCCTTATGAACAGTAAGAGTTCATTAAAGAATGAGACAGATGGAGTACTTTTTTTAAAAAATCTTGTGCCCAAAAAGGTGGGTATAAATATTGTAGACACAGGGAATAATTTTTAAAGAGACATTCAATATCCAACTAATGAAATACTTGAAAGTTGAAATTTGGAAGGAGTTTGCGGGTTAGATCCTAAAAGGAAAAAAAAAATAACTGAAGGAATTCTTTT
Organism: Stenogyne calaminthoides; assembly: GCA_037126765.1. Taxonomy (NCBI): domain Eukaryota; kingdom Viridiplantae; phylum Streptophyta; class Magnoliopsida; order Lamiales; family Lamiaceae; genus Stenogyne; species Stenogyne calaminthoides. The sequence continues at coordinate 37,956,161 of JBBCBC010000002.1, forward strand.
CCAATCTATGATATGGGTGAAATTGAAAAACACACAATTATTAGAGTGGCTATTTTAAAACACATCTTACTAAATTATTGTAACCTGTCTAGGACTATCAAGCCTAAAAATCATGAATATATATATATGGAATTATATAAATGAATTGATTTAATCAGATTCTGGATGCTTTACAAGATTTTAAGATCAGAACTTGGATTTACGAGATCAGATTTTGAAGCTTGTGATGAAGTTATTTATGTTAGTTATGACAGCAAATAACTAACTTCTGAAATCAGTTTCTGGTGTACTGTGGATAACGGTTTTCTTTGGAACTTTCAGCATTGTTAAATAGTTTTAATGTAAGATTCATATGAAGTTGAACACAAGTACGTACCTCTAAATTAAGGTGAAATGTATGATTCAACCACTAAACTACTTAACAACTTCAATCAAGATTGCATGCTTATTGGGCTCGACCTCATGTTTAATTAAGTTGCTTCATTTGGCAAGCTCAAGATCGGGGTAATTGAAATGGAGTACATAAAACTTATGTGTAGTTGCAACCCAATACAAAACTACTATTCAACACAAATTTAACCTCAATATACCCCCACCCCAACCGGTCAAATCACATTTACAATCAACCAGGGGGTAGCCCACCTGACCACTTGGCTCCTCATTTGAGTGGGAGACCCAGGTTCGATTCCCTTTAGAAATGAATTTGGAGTTATAGGAGTTATAAAGTGGATTGGTGATTTGGTGGTGTATTTGGGTGTTTGGTTTATACTAACTACTAACAACTAACTTTGCCCGAAAAAAAAAAATCACATTTACAATCAAACAATTAATTTCAGATTCATATTCCCTTCACTATCTCTCTCTCTTTCTCGTCTCCTTCTTCTCTCTCTACATTGTCCCTCTTCTCTCTCTACACACACCTCCTCTTCAAATTTGTGCGCGCGCACACACACACACACTCCTCTTGCGGCGGGGATGGCGGAGACGATGGTGGTGGCGGCGCAGGCGAAGGGGATGGTGGCGGTGGTGGAGGGGTTTCACGGTTTTTACCGCGGTGGGGGAAAATAGATCTAGGATCTGGTGGTGGTGTGGGTTTTCACGACGGTGGAGGCGGATTTAGGATCTGATAGCGGTGGAGATGGCGGAGGCGGAGGCGGAGGCGAAGGTGGTGGTGACGGAGGCGAATGAGGTGATGGCGGTGGTGGAGGGGTTTAACATTTTTTGCAGCGATGAGGGAATAGATCTAGGGTTTCTAGTGACGCCGTGGGGATGAGCGGATGTGGTGGAGGTGCACCATGAACTGCGCGGCGGCAGAGACGAAATCGGTGCACCATGAACTGCTTGGGGGCCAAATCGAGCAGATATGAGAGAGGGTGGGTGAATTTGTTGGGATATTTTAGTTTTGATTAATTATGCCAAAACATTATCAACTTGTGTTTTTTGAAGCTAATTTACAGATAACAAGTTGAGGGGGAACGGAAGAACAAGTTGAGGGGGGGAACTCATGAAATCGCATTTAAGATGATCGAGATCGACGAGGTCGAGACGAGGCCGATCAAGATCGATGAGAAGGATGAGTTCCGAGTTAACCGGTCGCGGTAAACCGACACCGCAGTTTTTCGTCGATGCGCTTTTTATCAGATTCTTATCGAGCAAATGACATCAGAAGCAACCGACATCATGCTTGATTTTCGATGCGCTTTGCTCACGATCCAGATAAGTAGACTGAACCGATCAAAAGTGAGCCGATCGATCAAAGCGACGTAAATCGGGCCGATGAAAAGTAAAATCGCCATTGGAAATCGCACCGGCTTAAAGAAAAATCGATTCCAGGAAATCGCATCGATGAACAAGAAAATCATTCTGATGAACAAGGATTTTCAAGAATCGATGAACAAATGATTTCAAAGATCGATGAATAGTGATTTCAAAGACACCGTAAATCTCTGGATCGATTTCATTGGACCATCGATCAAACGACGTAATCAAGCAATGAACAAGATCCCATGAAATGATCGGATCCGTTAGACACACAAAAGCGGTGATCAATAAGAAGATAACAACATATATGGGCCGTGGACATAAAGCTCGCAAAACAACAAAGGCAAAAGGACAAAGAAAAGCTGGAAGATTATTAGTATGGATTTGAATATTACTCTCCAACGGTAATATTCAAATCCACACTATAAATACATTGCACTATCTTCAAAAGAAGACAATGGAGGATCTGCAAAGTGAAATTAAAAGCCAAATATTCAAGCAACTCCATTCAAGAACACAGAGCAAGAAATACACGCATATATTCAAAGTGTTCTACCCTAGATCTAAGCATAAATGCCATATCCTAAGCTTAGAGAGATTTTCCCATCCTTAGCATTGAGGCTAAACAAATGTAAGGGAAAATCTCACCCTAGTTGGAAACCAAACAATCTTATACCCAAATCAGTTTGATAGGATAAGTTTGTAGGTGAGTGGGAACTCGATAAACATCTAAGCAATCCCGAAAGGGAGGGTCGGCAATCCCGTGAGGGTGATAAGTCCCGTTTGAGTGTGAACTCGGTAAACATCTAGCAATCCCGAAAGGGAGGGTCGGCAATCCCGTGAGGGTGATAAGTCCCGTTGGTTAAGTTGGTTTAGTTGGTGCCCCATGAAGGGAAGAGTGGATGTAGGACGAGTTGTCCGAACCACTATAAAATCGTGTGTTCTTTTATCGCTTTATATTCTTACTTGCCATATGCATTGATTATAAGCACAACACACATTGTTCTTAAAAGCAAAAAAAAAAATTGAATCACTCGCCCACTTTGTTTTTATATACGCACCGAATCGAACGCGTTTTTTCGCAGCGTGCAAATGGGTTTTCAAAACGGGACCATCAATTGGTATCGAGCGGGTTGTTCAAAAGGTCATTTTTTCAATGTGGATTTAACCGATACCATCAATTGGTATCGAGCGGGGAGTTCAAACGTTCACAACTTTTCAAAGTGACCACCGAACCGATCTTTTAAATCAAAACCCGATCTCTGTAAAAGTGCATATATTTTAATGTTTTGGCGTCATTATCAAAAAGGGGGAAATTGTTGGGATATTTTAGTTTTGATTAATTATGCCAAAACATTATCAACTTGTGTTTTTTGAAGCTAATTTACAGATAACAAGTTGAGGGGGGAACGGAAGAACAAGTTGAGGGGAACTCATGAAATCGAGCGAAGATGATCGAGATCGACGAGGTCAGCAGACGAGGCTGATCAAGATCAGATGAGAAGGATGAGTTTCGAAAGTTAACGGGCGCGTGTAGAACCGACTCCGCAGCAGCGATCGATTTTCTTTTTATCAGCGATTCTTTATCAGAAGTACCGACATCAGAAGTAACCGACATCAGTTTCATCGTTTTCGATGCTTTGCTCACGCAATCCAGATCAGATCACTGACCGATCGTGAGCCGACGATCAAAGTACCGTAAATCGACCGATGAAAAGTAAAATCAGTTCGTGAAATCAGACCGATGAACAAGAAAATCAGTTCGTGAAATCGCATCGATGAACAAGAAAAATGGCCTCGATGAACAGTGATTTCAAGAATCGATGAAGCGATGATTTCAAAGATCGATGAATAGTGATTTCAAAGACACCGTAAATCTACAGATCGATTTAATGACGGATCGAAAGACCGTAATCAAGCAATGAACAAGAATCCATGAAATGATCGATCCGTTAGACACACAAAAGCGGTGATCAATGTTAAGATAACAACATATATGGGTTTGGACATAAAGCCGCAAAACAACAAAGGCAAAAGGACAAAGAAAAGCTGGAAGATTATTAGTATGGATTTGAATATTACTCTCCAACGGTAATATTCAAATCCACACTATAAATACATTGCACTATCTTCAAAAGAAGACAATGGAGGATCTGCAAGTGAAATTAAAAGCCAAATATTCAAGCAACTCCATTCAAGAACACACAGAGCAAGAAATACACGATATATTCAAAGTGTTCTACCCTAGATCTAAGCATAAATGCCATATCCTAAGCTTAGAGAGATTTTCCCATCCTTAGCATTGAGGCTAAACAAATGTAAGGGAAAATCTCACCCTAGTTGGAAACCAAACAATCTTATACCCAAATCAGTTTGATAGGTTAAGTTTGTAGGTGAGTGGGAACTCGATAAACATCTAAGCAATCCCGAAAGGAGAGGGTCGGCAATCCGTGAGGGTGATAAGTCCCGTTTGAGTGTGAACTCGGTAAACATCTAGCAATCCCGAAAGGGAGGGTCGGCAATCCCGTGAGGGTGATAAGTCCAGATTGGTTAAGTTGGTTTAGTTGGTGCCCATGAAGGGAAGAGTGGATGTAGGACGAAGTTGTCCGGAACCACTATAAAATCGTGTGTTCTTTCTTTCTTTTATATTCTTACTTGCCATATGCATTCGATTATAAGCACAACACACATTGTTCTTAAAAAAAAAAAAAAAAATTGAATCACTCTCCTCACCCCTTTGTTTTTATATGCACCGAATCAAACGTTTTGGCTGGCGTGCAAATGGGTTTTCAAAACGGGACCATCAATTCGTATCGAGCGGGTTGTTCAAAAGGTCCTTTGTTTTTCAATGTGGATTTAACCGATACCATCAATTGGTATCAGAGCAGGAGTTCAAACGTTCACAACTTTTCAAAGTGACCACCTGAACTGATCTTTTAAATCAAAAACCCGATCTCTGTAAAAGTGCATATATTTTAATGTTTTGGCGTCATTATCAAAAAGGGGGAAATTGTTGGGATATTTTAGTTTTGATTAATTATGCCAAAACATTATCAACTTGTGTTTTTTGAAGCTAATTTCTGAGATAACAAGTTGAGGGGGAAGAACAAGTTGAGGGGAACTCATGAAATCGGGGCGAAGATGATCGAGATCGGGCGAGGTCATAGACGAGGCCGATCAAGATCGATGAGAAGGATGAGTTCGAGCTAATCGGGGGTCTAAACCGACCGCAGCGCCGATGCGCTTTTTATGAAGCAGCCATCAGAAGAAATGACATCAGAGTAACCGACATCAGAAAGTTTTTTCGATGCGCTTTGTCATACCCAGATAGAATAGACTGACCGATCAGTGATGATCGATCAAAGATTAAATCGACCGATGAAAAGTAAAAATCGAATTCGCGGAAATCGCACCGATGAATAAAGAAAAAATCGGGCCAGGAAATCGCATCGATGAACAAAGAAAATACTCGGCGAACAAAGGATTTCAAGAATCGATGAACGATGATTTCAAAGATCGATGAATAGTGATTTCAAAGACACCGTAAATCTACAGATCGATTTCAAATGACCGCATCGCGAAATCAAGCAATGAATAAGAATCCGCGAAATGATCGATCCGTTAGACACACAAAAGTTGTGATCAATAAGAAGATAACAACATATACGGTCACCGTGGACATAAAAGCCGCAAACAACAAAGGCAAAAAGGACAAAGAAAAATTTGGAAGATTATTAGTATGGATTTGAATATTACTCTCCAACGGTAATATTCAAATCCACACTATAAATACATTGCACTATCTTCAAAAGAAGACAATGGAGGATCTGCAAGTGAAATTAAAAGCCAAATATTCAAGCAACTCCATTCAAGAACACAGAGCAAGAAATACACGCATATATTCAAAGTGTTCTACCCTAGATCTAAGCATAAATGCCATATCCTAAGCTTAGAGAGATTTTCCCATCCAAGATTGAGGCTAAACAAATGTAAGGAAAATCTCACCCTAGTTGGAAACCAAACAATCTTATACCCAAATCAGTTTGATAGGTTAAGTTTGTAGGTGAGTGGGAACTCGATAAACATCTAAGCAATCCCGAAAGGGAGGGTCGGCAATCCCGTGAGGGTGATAAGTCCCGTTTGAGTGTGAACTCGGTAAACATCTAGCAATCCCGAAAGGGAGGGTCGGCAATCCCGTGAGGGTGATAAGTCCCGTTGGTTAAGTTGGTTTAGTTGGTGCCCCATGAAGGGAAGAGTGGATGTAGGACGAGTTGTCCGAACCACTATAAAATCGTGTGTTCTTTACTGCTTTATATTCTTACTTGCTTATATGCATTCGGTTATAAGCACAACACACATTGTTCTTAAAAGCAAAAAAAAAAAAATTGAATCACTCGCCCTCCCCCCTTTTTATATATACATAAATGAAAACGTTTATTTCCGAGACGCGTGCAAATGGGTTTTCAAAACGGGACCATCAGAATTTGTGAAGCCATGTTCTAATGTATTCATTATTTTTTGGCTTAATGGTTGATTCAAATCTTCAATTTATTTATGTGAGTGCTTCCAAAAATGGTCTTTTGTTGTTTTTTCATGATTTGTTTGAAGAATAAATGGAGGATATTTTTTTGCGGCAATTTTTTCACAAATTTCAGCTTTTTGTTTTGAAGAATAGATTGTTTTGAAGAATGGTTGATTCAAATCTTTAATAATTGCATGTGTGATATACATTGGCTAAAAAGAACATAACATATGGTCTTGTTTGAACCGAAAATGCTTTCTTTGTGGTCACATTTAAATCATATGCTCATTTAAATGGCTATGCAATTCTTAATTCTTTTGGATGTGGGGTTGAATTTTATCATTCGGGGGGATATTTTTATGCCATTTACTTTGGTATGTACACCTCTAGATTTTTTTTTTCTTTTTTTGGTGTGAATAATACACAATTTTCAATCAATTTTTGTGCAGGAGAGATTTATGTGATGGAAAGCTTCTTGTATGGGGGTGAAAGTGGTGATTCTGCAGTGTGAAGATGCATATTGATTACGTGTATATTCAATTTTTACGAGTGTATGTAATGTTTTACGTTTGTATGCAATTATTTTAGTATATATGCAATGTAGTTTTAGTATATACAATATTTTTATAGTATATACAATGTTATTTTTTAGTATATGCAATGTTTTTAATTGAACAATGCATTTTATAGGTATATGCAATGATTTTTTATTGAAAGATAAAACAATTATAAATTGGGCATAATCGACAAATAAATTAATTTAAAATTTTAAAAAAAATACAGCGTGTGTAATTATTAAAAAACTTAGAAAATTTATTTCAATTATTACTTATTTTAAAAACTTTGAACAAACCCCTATTGAAACATAATAATAAGAAGAATAATAAGAAGAATAATTATATCAATTCAAATTGATGACATTGGTAAATGTACATCAGCCTATAAATCTTGCACACCCCACGTGAGTTGAGAAAAATAAAAGGTACAATAAAATTATTATTTTTAATGGGAGACAAGACATAAAGAAAAAAATCAGATTATAGTGGTGGGCCATAATGGGGGAATGAAACATGAAAAGAAAGAATAGTAAGGGCAAAATAGATAGATTACATCAAATTTTTGTATTGAGCAGTAAGTTTTTAGTCAAATTGTACCCAGCAGCAATTTTAAAAATCAAATTGTATCTATTAGTCTGCCCCCTCAAGATCAAGCCCATTTAACATGATATTAAGCTATTTGCTTCCTGAGTTTGAGGTACTAAAAAATTCAATAATTTAAGGCGAATCAAGCTCGAGCATAATTATTAAAATTTTATTTGCGTTCGTTTTATCATATTCGACATGATTTATTTTTATTTTAAAAAAAAAAGGTAATTAAACATTAGTGTATTTTTAAAAAGTTCAACTTGTTTTACTGAAACATTAAATTTTATTATCATTGAAAAAATTAAGTGTTTCAAAAATGCACTTGAATTGCATGGTGCACCTGATACATACTCCCTCCGTCCTGCAATGACTTAAACACTATAATTGGACCGCAAACCAAGGAAAGTGGGTTAAAGTGGGTTTGAGTGGAATAAAATAAGGGTGTTGTGAGTGTATTAATATTATATTTGTTTCCATTTTGGGAGTGTTCAAATAATGTTGGGACGTCCAAATAAGGCAAGTGTTCAAGTAATGTTGGGACGGAGGGAGTATAAGATTTTACCCAAAAAAAAATCAACGAAGATTCAAGTCCAGGATAAAATACTAGTATATTGACATTGTCCACCAATTTTAACTCCCTCCTTTTCGTTCTTGTTTGAACATTTGCTATTTGCATGAGTTTAAATGTAGGACTTGTTTATTATTATAAGCAATGTTTTTAAAATTGAATTGAACCGTTCGGTTCGACCGGGTTAACCAGGAATCTGTCCAGGTCTCGATCTGATTTTTAGTGTATACCGAGTCCCTTTGAAATCGAAGTGAACCGGTTAAGAACCTACCGGGTTAAATCGGAAACTCGACGAACCAGTTGACCCGGTTTTATATATACAATTTTTTTTCAAAACACTTTTAAATAGAAAGAAATAAAACAACATCAACAAGATTCAAACTACAAACCACATGCTTGCTAAAGTAACAGCTTCCCACTTGACCAAAAGTTATTATTGATACACAATGTAATGAAATATATACATATGATACTTTTTATTTAATTTGAATGCATCACTGTTCATCTTTATAACATGTAGTATATTCTAGTACAAAGAATTATTTTTTATGTTATTTTAATGTCATAGGTAGCATATAAATAAAAAAATTTGGAATTAAAATAATTAAATTATAGTAAACTAAAATGAAAACAATTAGTTATTCTTAAAAATAAAAAATTAATGAACACGCATTTATTTTATTTTCTTATGCAACTTTTGATCAAAATATTTAATTTATAATGTATATATTATAGAATATAATATATCCGAGTCATCGGATTTTTATACAACGGTTCAACAGATCGAACCAGTAACCCAATGATTCAATTAATTATATGGTTCAATGACCGGGCGGGTTTAAAAATATTGATTATAAGGGATAAAATTATTTTTTTATGGGGGATAAAGGGTAAAGTAACTATATTTGTGTAAATTAAAGGAGATAAAATTGATTTTAATGTGGGAAAAATAATAACATAAAATGTAATATTGAGATGTTTGATGAGTATAAATAAAAAGGAGAAAATTATTTTATAACTATTTATAAAAATGTTCAATTAAGTTAATTTGGAATGTTAAAATAAGAGTGGGAAGGAGTGATTAACAAACAAAACTCAGCAATACAAAACCGGACTTAGTTCACATCGTCAAAAAATAATTGCAATTCCAACTCGGATCCAATAATAGCCTAATAACCAATAAAGAAGCCCATGCAGGCCCAACAAAAGTAATGATTTTTAATTTAAAGCCTAGCCCACAAGAATTGACCAGCATCGGAAAAAAGTCAAAATTCAATCCACAATAATAGTAGTATATGCTCTGCATAATTGCAATCCATCAATCTTCGAACGAGAGACACCGGCGGATTACCAATCCTCTCACCGTTCTCAATTGCGCGCAATTTCTGATCCATTAATTTTTCAAAAAGGAATCACGGCTTTACTAAAATCCCTTGGTTTCTTCTCTGAATCCTCAACCGCTCAAATTCATTGGAGAGTTTTGTATCTGAGCCTTGCGGTGGACGACAAGCACCAGATCCCATCCCCGCACGGCGGTCGGGGTGCCTTACCTTCCGAAGGCGGCTGCCCCTCCGATCTCCTCTTCCTCGCCGGCGGCGGCGGCGGCGGTTTCACCGTTTGCCTTCTTTCTGACTTTTTTGCTTTTTGTATATCAATTAACCTTTTCTATTGCTTATTTAATTTTTTGAATTTCGAATATATTTTTTTAATTATAATATTCTAGAGAGAGGAAGATATTACGTTGTATAGTGTTGGTATGGAGAGGATGACTATTAGGAGGGTGCCCACGGTGGTGTCCAATTACCAGGAGAATGCTTCTTCTGAAGACCTCCAAGCTATTGCTCATGGCTGCGGCCGCAATTGCCTCGGAAAATGCTGCTTGCCTGGTGCATTCTCGCTTTACTATAGTTTGTACATGATACGCTGTTATTCGATCAAATTTCTCAAGTTTGCAATTAGTTAAGATTTTCTATATTTAATTGTTGATGACACGTGTGTTTGGGAATTTAATTATTTATGTTTTGGAATAGCTGCATAATGTCCTTGTTTTTTCTACCTTGTTTAAAGTTTTTTGTTTTGGTGATGAAACATGCTAAGAGGTCTTAAAATTTACTTAACCACAGCATCTTTCAATATAGGGAAGTTTACCTTATAGCTTATGTTATGTACTTTTCTATAAGCAAATGAATGCACATTTTTAATAAGCAATTTTAGAACAAGTTTAATAGCACCAAAAAACACTACTGAAGAGGAACTGTTATGGTTAATGTGTTTAAGTATCCCATCAAATTTGGTTGTTTCCCTAATTATTTCAGGTAATCTAATTTCGTTTTTCAGAGAGATTGTTATGATGATTAATACGTTTAGATAGCCATTCACTGTTTTCTTGTGTTCAGAAGTTATTTAATGTAATGTACCTTTTCAGTTTCCAAGCTACCTCTCTATGCTTTCAAGAATGCTGAGCAACAGAGAGTTGACGAGGACCATCATGGATCTTGTAATGGCAGATGTTCTCAAATGTCTTTTCTGAACAATCTGTTGTTAGGACAATGGGAGGATCGCATGAATAGGGGACTATTTAGGTACGATGTGACCTCTTGTGAGACAAAGGTCATTCCTGGGACGTACGGGTTTATTGCACAGCTGAATGAGGGCCGTCACCTTAAGAAACGGCCAACTGAGTTTCGTATTGACCAGGTTCTCCAGGCCTTTGATGACAAGAAATTCAACTTCACTAAAGTTGATCAAGAGGAAGTGCTCTTCAGGTTTGAGTCGAGCAGAGATAATTGTACACATTACTTTCCTAGCTCCTCGATTGATTCTGAGGAAGGGTCACCCAGTGTTGTTGCAATCAATGTAAAATGATGTTATTGAATTTTCTGATGCTCGTATGTTCCATTGTGTATATTTCTTCTTAAAGAGCACCTGGCATTGTTTTTCAGGTAAGTCCCATTGAGTATGGACATGTGCTTTTGATACCCCGTGTCCTTGATTGCTTTCCCCAGCAAATTGACCGTGATGGCCTTCTGCTTGCTCTGCACTTGGCTGAAGAGGCATCAGATCCTTGTTTTAGGGTTGGCTATAACAGTTTAGGTGCCTTTGCCACCATCAATCATCTCCACTTTCAGGTGATTTGCCTTACTCATTTTGCTCTTACTTGGAGCCTGCTTGGCTACATTTATTTTGAACATCTTATAAGTTGTTTCCAGAGCTTATAAGATGTATAATTTTTAAGTAACTTATGATTTGTTAAAGTGTTTGGCTAATAAAACTTATAAGTTGTTTTACAATTTGAGAGAAATATTTAAATTTAAAATAATTAATTTGGAGAGTGTGGGGGTGGGTGGGTATGGATAGGATGGTGGCGGTGGTGGAAAAAAAAAATTTGTTAAGTATAGCTTAAAAAATTTTAGGAAAATAAAAGTTAGTGTGTTGGTACCTTTTTTTTTTTTTGAGCTTATATAAAGAGCTTATTTAAGATCTTGTAAGTGTTTAAATATCTTTTTTTGCCAAACACTTTATGAGAGCTTATATGCTCCTAAACATCTTATAAGCTATTTTAAGGAGCTTATAAGATCAACCAAACGCGCTCTTAGCTTCTTTTAAGTTGTAACTAAGTTGTTTTGTTTATTACAGGCATACTACTTGTCTGCACCTTTTCCAATAGAGAAAGCGCCAACATGTAAAATAATGAGCAGAAAGGGGGCCTATGAAACTAGGGTTGTGGTCTCAAAGCTGCTGAATTATCCTGTGCGAGGGCTTGTTTTTGAGGGCGGATATAAATTGCTTGATCTGTGTGATGCTGTTGCAAGTTCTTGCATCTTCCTTCAAAGTAATAACATCCCTTTCAATATACTAATTTCTGATTGTGGCAAGAGAGTCTTTATACTACCTCAGGTGATCTCCGTTTCCATCTCATTTGTCTGTTTATGATTTGCTATAAGAAGTATTGTTAGATAGTATACTCTTTAGTGGTTAGTAGTTTGTTTATTTACAAGTCAAAACATAATTCACCATCTCCCATCAATTCGTATAGTCTTGTGCATTATTTAAACCTCTAATGTCAGATATCCAAATTCATGGAAATGATCTTGAGTCCTTTACAATGTTTGGTCGTAAACTTTGTCTCTTATATCTGCACCAAGCTGGTCCTTATTAACAGGTCTTTTATAATTTTTTTTTCCATACATGAAATGCATACTTAGTATCCTACTACTTCAAATAATATGAAATATTCAAGCTAAAGGTAATTTAGTGTGCAGCACTCACTGGCCCATGCTTATCTTCATACCATGGTAAATTATCATGTTGTACGATCCTGAAACTGGGTTCCTACCTTTCAGTTATAATATGGCTGATAAGTTAAAAGGTCAATCTATATCTCAAAAAAAATCATTGAGAAAATGAAAAAGCAGAGGAATGATCCACTGTGTGGACATGCTATTGGCGCTGAGTTCTCTTCTTCTTGCATGTTTTGCTTCTTGTTGCCAAAAATGATATCAGGAGTTGAATTATGTTGTTCTGTGTTCGAAAGATATACTACTCCCTCCGTACATTTCTAGTTTGGTTGCACCAAATTATAGTCTTGTTTGTTTGTTGGAAGTCATCAACTATTTTTCAATTAAGAAAAATGTCCCTGTTTAACACACTCAGTTTTCCTTCAAGCGAAAACATAGTCTTACTCTCACTTATGATGGATTGCAGTGCTATGCGGAAAAGCAAGCACGTGGTGAAGTAAACCAAGAGCTCGTGGACACTCAGGTGAATCCCGCAGTTTGGGAAATCAGTGGACACATGGTGCTTAAACGGAGAAAAGATTATGACGAGGCTTCTGAGCAATACGCGTGGAGGCTCCTCGCTGAGGTTTCTCTATCAGAGGATAGATTAGAAGAGGTGATAAGGCACATAAGTGAGGCAGCTAATTTGCAATCAGAAACGGAGCATACCAGTACAGAGGAGGAGAGCAGGTATGATTCCAATTCACCACGAGTTGATGCACATCTCCCTCAGGATTGTCTTGTGCTGCATTGACTGTTTTAAAGATATATACTTAAGTGTGGAAATGCCTTCTGGCTGTTTTGATGCTAGTTGGTGATGCTCTCTTGTCTTTTCTTTTCTTTTTCGTTTTTGAAATGTAGTTGGTTATAAATGAAGTTATCGGAAACTTGTGTAAAACAGGAATAGATTCCACGATCATGCTTAAAGTTTGGATATGTAATGTTGCTACTTTGTTGTACAAAGCTTCCCTCTGAAGGCAATTCAATTGGATGTCTGGTAGTAGGGATGATAATGGGGCGTGGGTGCCGCACGCATTTAAAAAAAAACTAACCTTGTGATTATTGTGACAAAAAATAGAAGACGAAGTCTAGTATCCAAATTTGTATAGATACAAAAACTTTAATTTTCAACCAAATTCTATAATTGATGAATGTAATACAAAATTGAGTGGTTTATGGTTCACTCGGCCCGACTAGTTCATGGTTCACCCAGCTTAAATAGGTCATAATTTAGAGTTAATTATTTAGTGTTTAGGGTGTAGTTGGTTGATTTAGGGCAATTTTATAGATTTTTATTTATACAAATTTGCACACTAGACCTACTCAAAATAAAAAAACAGTCTTATGTTTAAGTGGAAAAAATAAAACAAACTTTGGAAAGATATTGTGCTAATCATTTTTATCGCTCTTACGTATGTAGTTATATATAAGGGGTGATTGTAAGAAATTATAAGAGATTATAGTCGCTTAGAATTGTGTGCATAAATAATTTAAATTGTTTTATTTCTTTTTTATTAGATTAAATAAGTTCTCAAAAGTTATAAATTAAAAGTTGAAAGGTGAATGTTTTTGGTAGCTTATGAGCATTTTTTAATTATTATTATTATTAACTTTTTTAGCAAACAATATCAAATTATTTTATTTTTTTTTACAAACAACAACAATTTTTGTATTAATCAATTTTTTTATTATCACTAATTTTACTCACTCCTTCAAAGAGGATAATTTTTTGCAAACATCCTCATAATACTACTAGATTTAATACTGAAGCTCCTCCCTGGAGGTTATCTGCACTATCTATAATCACCAACAAGTTGAGATTTTTGGACACAAGACCTTTGTCTTTCGATCAACAGTCCTTGGCTGTACCTGAAAATTCCAAAGCAATTACTCCAGACAACATTTTTTAGAACTTGAACTTGCGACTTGCATTGATACTGAGCGTGTGTTTGCAAACTCAAAAACAAGGTGTAGAAGAACTTATACTCAAAGTTATTAGACACAACTTTAAAAAAAATAAGTGTTTCTACCTTTTCTCTTGGGTTTGCAAATAGTCCTTAAAGCTGCTACGAGAGACATAGTTTCTTGCCCTTGTGGAAATTGAAGTTAAGTCTTAAGATCAAACAGTGTTTGGTGATGTTTGCAAATTCTAAAAAGCGTCTACTTTGGGACAAACTCGTTTTTGTCAATGCCCAAACTTATTTTTGCTAATTTTTGTAAAAATTATTTTTTTACCATTTTATGATATTCTATCCTTACTAAATTAATTTTCATCTCTTGCAAGAGCATCCACAATGGTCCATCCAATGAGTATTTAACCATTTGATGAATAAAAGTTGGTGTTTAAAATCATTGTAGGTGTTCATTAGATTGGAGAGAGAGTGTCATTCATCTAATGGAATGGATGGAGAGAGAAAATACATTTTTTGAGAAAAGTTGGTAGAAATGGAGTGAATGTGGGGCCAACAAAAGGTGTATGGATGGATGAATGATTGATAAACCATTGTGGGAGTATGTTTAAATAATTGAATTTTATAAATTAGTGATGTGAAGATGATGTGGAGGAGAGAGAGTGGATGGATGGATGAATTTTCATCCATTCATTGTGGAAGCTCTTAGGTTGCGCATGGTCGCGCTACCCATGTGTCACCCATGCGCGACTCTTTTTTAAGGGTGTATCATAAAAGGACAAAAAATATCTCTTTTTACAAATATGAAATATGGGGCAAAAAAAAGTTTAATCATTTTATAGTGGACATTTTTATCAATTCTCTTTTTCAATTTCTCTACAAAAGTTGATACAAAATAATTTTCAAATCAAGAAATATAGTTTGTAAGAGCATCTCCAGTGTAAAACTTCAAAATAGAGATCTATATACTTTAAAATATGTGCATAAATACACTAAATATATATTAATGATTATTTAAGGTGTATATTAGTAAATTTTCTTAAACCTTGGAATAAGATTATTGTGTCAAATATTATTTATCCATTTTAATATGAAATTGAAACCTACAAATCAAAACAAAATAAATCGACTAAGGAAAGACTAATAAATTAATTAATTAATATGTAATAATGAAAAAAAATTAAAAGTGAATGAATTATAATAAAAAAATACTTTTGCCACATAAAATATGTTAAGATATACATAAGAGCAATTATAAAATAAAATTATTTATTAAGAAATTAATAATTGAATATAATTCACACTAAGATAAAATACATTTAGAATAAATATTTTATTTATATTAAATTAAGTCAAACAAAAATTACCGAAAGAAAGATAAATGAATAATATTATATAGTTAAATAAAACATAAAGTAATAAATATGAATTACACATTTTATAACATTCGCACATATTTTAAATACCTAAATAATTATAAATTAATTATACACAAAAACTTTAATTTTCATGACACATATGATTCTTTTATAAAAAGAACCAAATAGAAAAATGACATGTGTACTCAAATTTCTCATTAAATGACACATAGGTTAAATTAACATGGAGTTGACACATCATGAAAAAAAACTCCCCATTAGTATATAAAGGGATTAGATTTATTAAATTTTAAATGTTAAGAATTTTTTACTAAAAATGTTAAGAATTTTTTGTTTCCCCATTAGTATATAAAGGGATTAGATTTATTAAATTTTAAATGTTAAGAATTTTTTGTTTCCCATAACGCCCCGATCTATTTTAAAGTAAATATTTTATATTTAAACCCATACATAAGTATATAGCTTCACGTTTTATCGACTATTGAGTAACATCTGTTCATATACGTTGAGTGGACAGTAAGCTCTCTTTAATTGATAATATTAATAATTATAATAATAAATACTCCCTCCGTCCCAAAGAAACGTGTACGTTTACTGTTTTCACGTGTTTTTGTGAGCGAGTTTTTTATTAGTATTTGAAATGATAAAATAATTTTTAAAGATGCATGCAATAGATGAGAGGTAGATTTATAATATCCCTCTTTAAAAATCATTTTATCATTTGAAATACTAATAAACAATTCACTCACAAAACTCGATAATAAAGGTGGTGTGCACGTTTTTTCGGAACGGAGATAGTAATAAATATACTAATAATAATAATAAATAAATAAAATTCGTACGAGAGATCTCATACATGAGACAAATTATACTCATGCTACATAACTTGCTTCCGGGACTCTATTAACCCAACTAAATTTTGAAGGGAAGTGTGTCCTAAATACATAAATGGAGCACCGTCTTATGTGTATGAGATCGTCTCACGTAAGGGGTATTTCATAATAAAATTCTCAAATCAGATAGACATCCAAAATTTAAAGGAAAACATGTTTGATTGATAGAATTAAATGGTTAAAAAGACCGGTTATCCATAATGTTAGAAAATACTAAAAATAGTTGATGGTCCAAGTTTTACTTAATCGTTAGATGCAAATTGAGACTACTAATTGGGTTATACACTTATAACCATGATATCAACAATTGTTCCTCAGATACGTAAAGATGGGAGACATGCTAAATGCGTGTGGGACAGTTCATTCATATGGAGTTCTATCTTTTATGTACTATCAACATATTAAAAAGATTAATGCGTATATATTTAAATTTTTAAGACCATTTTACGGATGTGTTCCATACAATGGTAAAAAAATTTATGAACTTTTTTTTTATATAAAAAAAAGTGTTACTATATATTTTTCATAAAAAATGGTGCATATTTTATACCATTGTCTGCCAGACGGTATACACATGCTAACCGTATGGTAAATTTTCGCATGTTAATGCATAATTAGTTTTGTGTTTGTAACCTTTCAAAAAAAAATAAAAAGTTGTGTTTGTAGCTTTGATTAATGTTTTTTTTAATAACTCAGTATTGGGACCACAACCTGATGACCTCACTTTAAGTTCGGAGTCTCGCTTCAAGTTAGAGTTTAGCTCTGTTTTGGATAAATTCTCAAGAATTTAAGATTGTGCTATTAGTAATTAGTTGCCTCTCCAATTTTTAATTAGTTGTCTCTTCTCACTGGCAGTTCAATGATTGAGACATGTACCTGTCAAGGGCGTGGGAGCAGTTAAACAGGCTACACCAGCGCATTGCTCCATGTGATCCCAAATACATGGTGCCTCCTAATATTATTTTCAAACTCAACTCATTACTAGGCACACTTATATGAGATCATTTTATAGTGAGATGGGAAATAATTTGGACATTGATGTTTTAACACTTTAGAAAGGATAGGTGTGATTTGTCTTAAATAAATCTTTCAAAATACCACGTATGGCAAATGCCATCATATGAGTTTTTGTCGTTCTTTATTACTTTGGTGTTTCTTTATACTCCCTATCTCGGAATCGTTGTCACATTTACCAAAAAAATTCGTTCTGAATTTATTTGCATATTTTTTTTTAAAAAAAGAACAAATCAATTGAATCACTTTAAATTTCACCCTTAAAATATCTAAAATATTACACATAATGCAATTATTTTTTTCACACTAAAGTCAATTTTTTTATTTATTTACACAACATGTCATTATTTTATCATTTAACTCATAAAAAATCAACTTATACTAATAAATAATTTTTACATTGAATTACGCGTAAACAGTAAATGTGCCAACAATTTCGGGACGAAGTATTTTATAAAGTTACATATTATTAATATCAATTTATATAATATTTCCCGTGATATATATTAACAGAGCAGGTTTGCTCTGTTAGGGTATGTTATTTTCGTGACTTTTCGACGGACTTTGAACTTTACAATCTCAAATTCTCATTTGTTTTGAGACGTAAAGTAAGGATTTTGAAATCCTATTAATCATATTCTACCTTATAACCTACTACCACTTTACCTTTTATTCTTTTATTCTTTTAATACGTTCACATTATTTACTTTTTTATTCTCCCAATACACCCATGATAATATAATAATTATCATATCAATAATATTTTTCATCATCGTACCCTATAAAATCACATAACAAACATATATTTTAACTATTCATCAAAATTTTAAAATCCTAAAATTTCAAAGTTCGAATTTTTAACGTTCACTATAAACCCGAAACTAACATACCCTTATGCACTATGATGTAATTATATATAATAAATAAAACAATTAATCTTATTTAAGATTATATGCATAAAATTTAGAAAAATAAAATATCATATAAAAATGCAATATAAACTGCACAATGACTTAGTGCATGTTAGACTTTATTATGTTAACAAAATAAAAAGTAAATATTTTCTAACATCACAAGACCAAATCGTAATAGAGTAACACGCTTGGATGCATTAGTTATTTAGTTACCCAGTCAATTAATGCAGAACTAAGTTCAGTAAAAATAATTATATTGATTATTAATATATTTTAATGAATATCTAAAATCATATAAAAATTAACGTGAATTGCAAGAGTATAATGGATGGGTATGAATATATTTCATTAAAGAGTTACACTTGCATGAAACCGTCTCATAATGAGACGGGATAGAAATGGAGCATTGTTGTTTTAATATTTTGGGAGGATGAATGTAATTTATGTTAAGTTATAATTTTTCTCTTCATTAAAATATTATCCCACTTTAAACGTGAAAAATAAAAATCGTCAAATTATTTCTGAAAATATAAAATTTCCGTCCAAACTCCTCAGACCACACGTCAGTGTGATATTTCATTTGGAGAGAAGCTTCTAGAAAAATAGAGAGGGCAATAGGTCTAGTCCGTGTCAAAATTAGTGTTTTCATAATTACACTGCCAATCAAATTGGATTGAGGACTACTTATTTTTTTAAGTATAACTTATATTATATTAAAAATAAATAAATATGTATTTAAAAAAAAATTAAATTATAATTTATAAGTGTCATATTAAAATAAACACGATAGAGTCATATACACCCCACCACAACACAATTTATAATACTCTTAAATTTTAAAATATGAACAATTGAAACTAGGATTAAATTTTAAATTAATATATAAATAAAATAACATAAGATTGGTTCAACTATCGATTCTTTTTAGTTCAGCTGTAAAAATAATTTTTTGAGAATAATCAAACCGATTTCATAGTCAGCTCCCGATTCAATTCAGGCCTTGGCTGATTTGATATAATCTTATTCTTTTAGTTATTTATTTTGAGTCAATTTTAGTTTCTTATTTCATCTCATTATATTTGAGTTGTTAATATTCTCATTTTGGAATTTTTTTTTTTAATATGGTCATTATTGTGTATTAAAAAAATTCACAAAGATTTATATAAAATAATTTACTGATTAAAGATTCATAAAATGTGGCTTAGTCGGAGAGAAAAGCGAATAAAAATAAAGGGGAAGCGGATGAAAAATATAGAATGACGTTTTATTCTTATAGCAACACACATCTCTCCTTACAATAACACCTTTGTGTTAATATAATAACACAATTTGTAATAACTTACATGTGTTATTACAAAGATAAATATATGTACTGAAAATATTCAGGGGCGGCACTGGGGGCGCAGGTGCCACCGCACATGGCCCCTTTCCGGTGAGGGCCCCCAATTTTATTTTTTCTTTATATATATATTTTTATATGTATTATACTTCATAAAGTCAATGAATGTAGAATATGTGATGGGTGGCTGAGTTGGTTACAAGCGCGCGTTTAAGTTATGTATCCGCGCGAGGTCGAAGGATCGACTCCCTTTATCAACGAGTTTTTTTAAAATTTTCAATAAATCCCCTTATATTTTTAGTTATCCTTTTCAATAATTCCCATTATATTTTTAGTTATCCGCGAGTTTTTTTATGCGATTTTTTTTTTCAATAAATTTTTCCCTTTATATTTTTATTCCAAATCTTTATAAAATCTTACTCATATATTTTTGCATACACGGTTCATATCTTTTTCAATCTTTCTATTTTTTAAATATTTTTCTTTCTTATTTTTTTCAAATTAAATCTATACCCAATCTTTTTTCTCCCCCTCCTCCTCCTCCTCCTCCTCCTCCTCTTCTTCTTCTTCTTCTTCTTCTTCTTCTTCTTCACTTCTTTTAATTTTTTCACTCTTAAAATTAGTCTTATACATCTCACATAGCGCGTTCATAAGAAAATTGATGAACGACACCCTTGAAATGAATCGTGTCTTTTCTAATAAGGTACTTTTAATTTTATATTTTGTATTCATAAATTTTATTTGGATCACTTCAAATCTTCAATAATATATTATTTATTCGTAATTTTTTTTTCTTGAATTGATTTCTATTTATTATGTTATTGCTAATAGTTAATTGAGAATTTGAGATGCCTCCTCATCGAAAATATTCATCTGGACATGAAAAACGTAAGAAGAAAAAGGATGCAGAAAAATTTATTGAAACTCAGAAAGGAGCACTAGATAGATTTTTTGTTGGGAAAGAAGGAAAAAAAACATCACTTGAAGATTCTGAAAAAGTAGAACAACATGATGGTGATGAATTGCATACAAGTGGTGGTGGTGTACGCTTAAACGATACTGATATGGTCGATAATTCAATTCATGATGATGAATGCAACGTTGATCATAATTTTATTAATTGTGATGGGGATTATAATGTTCAATCTGAAAGTGATGATGATGTTGTTGGTGGTGTAATAAGTGAAGAAATAAGTTTAGCAATTCCGTTTGACATCTTTGATCCAAGGAATTGGGACAATTTAGATGGTAAATGGAGAGATTTATTAGTTGAAAAAGGTCCTATAAGAGATGTATTGATTGGGAAAGGTCCTAAAGATGAATCAAAAAGGCGTTTCACTTTAGAATTCTACACTCGAGTTTTACCGAATAATCAAAAACACCATAGAGATTGATTGGTGTATTCAAAAGCACTTGACATAGCATTTTTGTTTTTGTTGCAAGTAGTTTAAAAATGGGTCTCATCCAAGTCAACTAGTAAATGAAGGGTATTGTGATTGGGGACACTTTAGTGTCAGACTTAAAGAACATGAGACAAGTATCGAGCATGTGACAAACTATGCTAGTTGGTCTGAGTTGCGTATCAGAATTGAGAAGGGTAAAACAATTCATCATGTTGTCCAAGATCAAATCAAGAAAGAAAAAGAACATTGGAGAATGGTGCTACATCGACTAATTTCACTTGTGAAATTTTTGGCTAAACAATCTTTAGCATTTCGTGGTAGCAATGAAAAGCTTTATGAGAATAGCAATGGAAATTTTATGTCTGGAGTTGAAATGATTGTTGAGTGGGACATAGTGATGAAGAAGCATCTTGAAAGAAAGCCACATCACCATTATCTGAGCCACAAAATTCAGAACGAGCTAATAGACTTGCTAGCATCAGAAATCAAGAGTTCTATTCTTAAAAAAATAAAGAATCCAAGTTTTTTTTCTGTGATTCTTGATTGTACTCCTGATGTTAGCAACCAGGAGCAGATGACGTTGGTTATAAGATGTGTTGATGTTTCTACAAGTCCAATAAATGTTGAAGAATACTTTTTGGGATTTTTGAAAGTTGATGATACATCAGGACAAGGGTTGTTTGAGGAGCTAAAAAATAATTTGAGTAATCTTGGACTTGATATTGATAATGTGAGAGGGCATGGATATGATAATGGAGCTAATATGAAAGGGAAACACCAAGGGGTGCAAAAAAAACTTATGGATATAAATCCTAGAGCATTATATACTCCATGCGGTTGTCATTGTTTGAACTTGACACTTTGTGATATTGCTAATTCATGTGGAAAAGCAAAAGACTTTTTTGGAGTGGTACAACGTATTTATACTTTGTTTTCTCATTCAACAAAAAAGTGGAAGATTTTGATAGATCATATTACAGTGAAAGGTTTAACTCTCAAGTCGTTGTCCACCACACGATGGGAAAGTCGTATTGAAAGTGTCAAAGCAATAGTACTTCAAGCTCAACAAGTAAGAGAAGCTTTACTTTATCTTGATGAAGAAACAAATAGTGACCCCAAAATAAGAAGTGAAGCTAAGTCCCTAGAAACATGTGAACTTGAGAATTTGGAATTTTTAGTTGGAATGATTATTTGGTATGACATATTGGGTAGAGTTAATATTGTTAGCAAATGTTTACAATCACGAAGACATGCTTATTGATATTGCTATGACCAAGGTCAAAGGGTTGATGGCCTCTTTTGAAGAATATAGAGAGACTGCTTTTGAACAAGCCATGGATAGTGCAAAAAAGCTTGCTTTAGAAATGGATATTGAACCAATTTTTCATGAAAAGAGAAAAATACGTAGAAAGCGACATTTTGATGAGCTTTCATGTGAACATTCTCAAATGCCTCAAGAGTCTGCCAAGGAAGCTTTTCGAGTTCATTACTTCTTATATATAATTGATCAAACAATTGGATCTTTGAAGAAAAGGTTTGAGCAATATGAGGAATATGAAGATACATTTGGGTTCCTTTTCACAGCTGATAAATTAAAATCGACGGTCGATGAAGATTTAAAGGCTCGTTGTAAAAATCTTGAGAGAAAACTACAAGGAACTGAGGGAATTGGGCAACATGTTTCAGATTTGGATGGAGCTGACTTGTATTTAGAATTGAAGACCATACAAAATATTCTACCGGAAGAAGCAAAAACAGCTGGCATAATACTAAACTATTTGCAGAGAATGAATAATTTTCCCAATTCATTCATTGCATATAGAATACTATTGACTATCCCGGTGACCGTTGCATCTGCGGAAAGAAATTTTTCCAAATTGAAGTTGTTGAAATCTTGTTTGAGATCAACTATGACTCAAACAAGATTGAATTCATTAGCTTTGATTTCAATTGAGAGCGAGTTTTTAGAAACACTTAATTATGAAAAACTGATTGATGACTTTGCAGATAAAACTGCAAGAAGATCAATTTTTCATAGCTAATTATGTAGGTAGTTTATTCATTTTTTTTTCTAAATATTAAGCTACATTTTTATTATTTTGAATCGATAAGTTTGAAAACATTTATACTTTAATATAGAATGTTTCGTTATTATATGTCTTATTTAATTTTTATAATTATGAAATTTTCTTTGTACTAATGATTATATTTTTTTATCATAAAAAAATAAAGGGCCCAATTTTTTTTTTTTGCATCGGGCCCTTAAAATTATATGTCCGGCTCTGAAAATATTAGTATGTGGTACTTGCCCTCATACAATAATACATATTTGTCTTTACAGATAATAATTTTAGAAACATGGACATTAGAGAACGTTTTCATATTTTGTTTTTGCACGAATCTTTTGAAAAAACTCGTTTGGTCATTTTCGACCTGCGAATTTCGAACATCTTCCTTAAATATACTAATATTTCATGTGAAGGTATTTTTTTTTTTGACAGGATTTAATGTGAAGGTATTTCACAAGAGTATCCCTCACATATTTTCGTTAATTAATGGTGTGAGAAAATATATCATCTCATTAACATTCTTATATTTCTCACTATTGTTTTAGACTATCAAATTACTCATTCTTATTAAAAAATATATTATTTTGGCTCAGTGCACACATATTAAAAGTTATTGACTTCTTAATATATCCTTAAATATTAATTGCTTTAAAATTATACATGATATTTTATTATCTAAGTTTGTATGAATAATCTTAAAGGGTAAATTAAGGAGATACACAATTAATTAACATTAAAAAGTGTTAAAATATCATTTAAGTTGCAAATAATGTAATGACTCAAAAAAACATTTAATTTAAATAGAAGGAAGTACCAATAGTAACTGGGAATCCCAAAAAGAAAAATAATAACATAAATATTCCAATTTTCTTTTCAATAACACGATATTGGATAAGTTTCGTGTCCATTTTCTCGTTTAGGGAAATTGGGAATTCCTGATGACAGGATGATATGGGGAATTTCATTTTGCCTAAACGGAAAATGGGAAGGATGGTATGAGGTTGTAACTATGAATTATGACACCCATCCCAATATAAGTAAAAATCGAAAGATCCTTATAACTTTTATTTTTCTAAATCATTCTCAATTTTTTTTTTAAAAGCAAAAGACAGTTACACGCACCTCGTGCAAATATCAGGAAGGTCATTCATAAGAACCGGAGGCTCGACCCAACAATACGGGCTCTCATGAAGGCGAGAGGCCCGTGCAAGATTATGTGTGCGCCATCGAATTGACATTCCGATTTTTAATTCATGGAATTTGACCTTAATCGAGGTATTATAAGGGCTAAGTTTAATGATTTAGAAAAATATGTTGAAATTGAATAAAATTAGTCAAATAATTATTTTTCATAGCATAGACATGATTAATGGTTGAACAGCTCATCTAATAATTACAGACCTCAATGGCAATAAATTCCTCGGAATTTTGTCAACCCTTCATGCCACTGTAATTTCGTTTAATCTTAATAATAAATCATCTAACTTATTCAAGCAAAATTCAGCATGACAAAACCATGTAATGTATCATTGATCTATAGTCTATATTACGCACCCTTAATATAAATTCTGATTACCTTTTCTTTTCTCTTGTATAGTTAAATTCAAAGGCCAATATAATATACATGATTTTACTTTTTTTATCTTTTATTTTTAAAGTCAAAAGGTCAATATAATATACACCAGCCTAAAATGTCTCTCTCTCGATCCATATTAGTTTTAATAAATTCATTACATTACCATTTACCCAATAAAAGTGTTTCATGGATTTTTCTAATCTTACCGCCAAAATTGGCCTAATAAACAAAACTTATGAACCACCCAAATAATTAGGGTTCTACCAAAACATAAATTTACAATATAATTCAAAATCCTATTAGCAATTAAGTTAGAAAAAAATTTTACAAGCAAAACTAACTACATAATAGAGAGTTATCCAGAGAGAGAGAACAACAGGGAGAGATGGTGCAAATTGTAATGACAAAAACTTTTGGAAATTCGAGTTCGCCATAAATTTTTTTTCTTTCAAATATTATTATTGTGGATATAAAGATAAAATGTTATTATTGTGCATATAATATATTATTGCTGTATATGCTAAGTGTAATCGTTTGAAACTCAAGCATTTAAAAACAGTTTAAATTTGAAGTTATATTTTTTAAAACAGTTGATATGCGTAATAGTAACACGAGAAAAAAAAATTCACAAATTTATAGTAAATCTACCCTAGAAATATTATTATGACTTCACTTTTTTTTTTTTTGATAAAAAAAATGACTTCACTATTTTGATATTTTTGAGCGCGTGAGAAATGCATTTCACTTTGAAAATGAATAACTAGTCGTGTACCGTACAGGCGTACACTATAAATACTCCATCCATACTGGTATCATATGGTGGGCACACAAAAATAAAAAAATATAGTACTGCGTAGGATTTTAAAGGATAATTTTATAAAATGTTATGTATGAAATATATAAATGAGTTGAGTTGTGTGCATTTGTGGTCTAAAAAATAATGACATTTTGTGTAAAATTGTAAATATTGTGATGATGAAATTTATGAAAAATTCTCTATTTTTAAGGTATGCAAATTATTATGGAACATCGAATAAAAAAAGTGTGCAAGTTATTATTGGTTCTTCCGCAACAAAGCTATTTTTGAGGGAGTTGCTGCGGATAGCTTCTCCATCGTTTCACTTGCAACTCATGCTCTAACGAATTTCAGGGAAGCAAACATGTGGCCTGAACGTGCCCACCCCCATCTCCTCTCGAAGTCGTGGGCCTCCCCGCCGAACCAAGGGTTCCACATTTTCTTTGACGGCGCGATTTCAAGATAAACCGGGAGCGGTTGTGGTGTGTTTGTCGCAAATCATGATGGCTCTTTTTGTCGATTGGTATAAGCAAGAGTTTAGCGGGTATCCGAGATCCGCGACTGGGCCAATCGCTAGCGTTGCGCGAAGCCCTCCTTGTTGCTCAACTGCTAGGTATCCACCCGGTCTCTTTCATCGGGGATGCCCAATCAATCATTTCCCAGGCTCTGGATGAAGAACCGTGTCCGGCCCACTGCACCCCCATTCTTGAGGACATCCCAACCTTTCCGCCCAATCGAATCCATGCTTGGGTCTGTTCCGGAAGAGAAGATCGTTCAATGTTGTGGCTCATGAGTTAGCTTTCTTTGCTAAGATGAATTCCCCTTGTAACACGTCTTGGTCGTCTCCCCCGGACTTCCTTTTTTATCTCGGTGTTGGTCGATTTCAAATTTCTTGTAGTACTTTTTCCGTTAAAAAAACAACCTAGAATAATGAATTAAAAATTTCACATAACACATCCGTAGCATTCATTAGGTTTCATGTTCGACCTCTCAAGTCTCAACAAGTAAAGATTTGAATATTTTTCTACAGCATATTCCTAATTATTACCCCTTTGTTCCACAAAAATAATAAGTTTAATTTTTATTTTCATCCTTACCCATAAAAATAAATATATTACTATATTTAAAATATGACTTAAGGTTTTATTTCTATTATTACATCGTGTTATTTTCTAAATCAATATTTAGGTACACATAATCAGTGTTTTTAATTGAACCGGGAAGTTGGGAACCGGCCATAAACTAGTCAGATTACCCTTAAAAAATAGTTTTTACAGTTGAACCGAAAAAACTGACCATAATCAAAAAAATCAATTTTTTGTTTTGTTTTGTTTTTTAAAATTAATTTAAAATATAATTTTTATTTTTATCATCCTTATTTTAAATTTTAATATTTTAAATTATGTTGTGTTGTTTTGTTTTGATTATAATGTGTTATAAACTTATAATTTTAAATTTTATAAATGCACAATTTTTAATGTAATATAATTTTTTTTTTAAACGGTTGGGCCGTCGATCCGACTAGTCCAACCGGTTGAACTGCAAAAAAATGTCCAGTCCAATTTAATTGTCGATTAGATTATAAAAACACTTCAAATAATCATCATGGGAAACAGGGAAAGGTAAATATGAGTACAAAATAAAAAAATACAATAAAATTTTAATATTCTAACTATAATAATTTATATTTTTAATTTGTGCGAAAAAAAGACCTCTATTTTTTAGGGAGGGAGAGAGCAGTTGACTCATCTCGATTACTCCCTTACTCTTTAAGTGGACATAATACTATGAAATGTGTCTTAAATCAAACGGTTTTTTTTTTTTAAAATAAAGGGCCCAGTACACCTAACTAGGAGTCTTGGATTGGACTAGTGCAAAAATTGGGCCGAGTTTGCCTAAACCTCGTTGAGAGCCCAATTTGAGTTTTAGATCAAGAGAAAGCCCAGTGATGAACTGTGAGAACAAGAAAAAACATAGCATACTTATGATTTCATTTTCAGTTTATCCCAAATTATTATAGGCTCCATTTGGATGGATGGATTTGAAAATTCATGGATTTCACACACAAATCATAATCTCCAATGAATTTACAAATACTTATATTTGAGAGTTTAAGGAAGAGAGGGAAGGGGGAGAGGAGGAAGGGGTAGAGATGAGATGATTTCACAAATGACTAGGTTTTGATGAGGATTTGAAATACATCCATTTTAAACTAGCTCTCAAATCTAAGTATTTATAAATTTATTGGAAAGTGATAGTTTGTGTGTAAAATCTATGGATTTCAAATCCACCCATCCAAATGGAGTGTTATTTCTATATTTAAGTGCGTAAATTGCTTGTAATGTCATTATTTAATATTCTATTTTATGTTATTATTATCTTTGTATTCAATAAGTAGAGGTATATCAAGAATTTTATAGATAAATTCAAAATTACATGCACAATAAATATTATTTTAATTGTCAATATAAAATTATGAACCTGACCATATTTGTGGACCGATTCAGTATATATTATGAAATTAATTATTTTATAATTTAGGTATAATACAAATTTAATCGTGACCTTCAACATTTTTTAAAAGTCATCACCTCTCTAGTTGTTCCAATTTTGTACACGCTATCAAATTACATTATGATTTTTTCCACTACTGGCGTCGACACTTCTCTTATCTCTTTTGAGGCGATTTTCATGTAGAGATATATCTCGATTAAAACACAAACACATTTTCATACATCAAGAAACTTGTGCTAAAGTGTAAAATGTGTACTAAATTAAAACATTTATACAAAAAAAAATATAAGAAGTGATTAAATTGAAATTGAATCTAAAATTCGTGAATTAATATAAATAGGGATACACGTGTTTTAAAATTAGAATAAATAAGAAATGGTTAAATCAGTGTTTTCATAACCGAAGGCAAGGTGATCAAACCGGTCTAGGCATCGATTTTGCAGTCCCCAGGTTGAATGGGTTGAGCCGATTTGTTCAACCGATTAAATTGATTTATGCATATTTTTTTTTATATTTTGTATGTTACATTAAAAAATAAATATTTATTCATAAAATATTAAAATTATACTAATTTATAACTTATAAATCTTATATTAAAATAAATACAATAGAGTTTGGAGACAGGAGATGATGGCGTTGTGGATTAATTCCACACAATATATGATTGACGATAAAAAGATTAAATGAAATTAATGACTTGTGAATGAATTTATTTGAGAAAATGATATTGAGATAAAAATAATAACATTATATAGAGAGAGGTTTAGAAAAAATAATAAAAAAAAAAAAAAAGTGATTTAATAAATAATAAAAATAATAAAATCGAATTAACCCTTTTTAAGAGAAAGAATGGACCTGACATGGCGGTTTCATTTGATTCGACCGATTCAACCGAAATGTTTCAGGTTTTTGAAAACATTGGGTTAAATACAAGTTTTTTGAAGTAAAATGGGTAAATAAAGTTTTTTCTGTGTATTACATTAAGTTGAAGAGTGAAGACTAAAATGGTTGGCTATGTGAAGAGATGAAAGGACGTACAGGATAACACTTGGCAGTTTATACATTTACTATTTCAGTTTGCAGTCTCAATCTCACTCAACAAAACAAAACAAAACAATTTCAATCTCTATCTCTCGCCTTCAAATTCATGCTTAACTTTCTCCAATTTTATTTTTTTAAAGGAAAAGGGACAATTATTCCAGTTATTTATGCTTGGAAAAACTTTTACTGATTCTTTGTAGCTCGATGTAACCTAGGTTGTTTGGTCGGTTCCCCATTTCAAATCATAAATTGCAACGCCAATAAAGAATTAATTGGGCCCTCGAGTTCACACAATTTCTAGTGTATCAGTGAATTTTCTGGTTTTGCCGTTTTATATCTTTTGAATGGCTCTTTATTGTGCTCCCCTGAGCTTCACCCCTGTTTCCTTGAATCCACATCCATCATATCGCTCTTCTTTTCTCAAGAATTCCAGTGTAAAACCATCAACATATTCTTCATCATCTCCAGTTCGGTTTCCAAGATTCAGATGTCAAGGTGAGAATCTGTTCCTCTTCTCTGTTGTAGTGTTCTGAGTGACTTAATGTTGTAGTGTAACTTGTTATCTGATAAAATGCCAAGAAAATAAAAGGTATTATGTGGTGGTGCGAAGAGTATGTGAATTAATTATGGAACAATAGAATAGGTTTATGGTCAAACTGTCTTCAATGTAAGTTGAAATGTCTTAGAAAGTTAGAATGCATCCTACTTATTTGAATCAAGAAAGGGGTTTACTTCTTTGATGATCTATTAGCTGGAGAAATTGGTGTTCTGATTGTTTAGTTTATAGGACAAGCTGTGGAAAGAGGGAACGGAACATTCGAAACGGAGGAATCCCCCCTTGTGGTTTGCTTTGGGGAAATGCTTATTGATTTTGTGCCCACTACAAGTGGAGTCTCTTTGGCTGAAGCACCGACATTTAAAAAAGCTCCTGGTGGTGCACCTGCTAATGTGGCTGTGGGCATTGCTCGTCTTGGTGGTGCATCCGCATTCATAGGCAAGGTATTTATTCGATAACTACAAGCCTTGTGCTGTAAACTATTGAGGACTAAGGGTAGCTTCTTGTTGCTAGATTTTATGGGGCGTTTGGTTCAAATTCTTCAATGGGAATGAGAATGGGAATAATTGAAGAGTGATTTACAATGAGAACGATGATTATGTTGTTATTACTCTAAGTTTGTAATAAGTTGAGATAAAATATTATTGTTGGTCGAAGAATAGTGAAATGATTGAGAAGAAATAATTATAGGAGGGAAAGTAGTTAATCAGAATAGGGGTGAAGATGAAAGGATCATTCTTTATTCTCATCAATCGCCACAATATACCTCATGCTCATTCTTATTACCATTCCGATTGAAGAATCTTGAACCAAACACCCCCTTAATTAGTCATCTGTCATTATGACAATTCACCCTCAAAGTGTTGGTTTCTGCTCAGGTGGGTGAAGATGAATTTGGCTACATGCTAGCTGATATTCTAAAGGAGAACAATGTAAATAGTGAAGGGATGAGATTTGATCCTGGAGCACGAACTGCTTTAGCATTTGTAACTCTCAGAAAAGATGGGGAACGCGAGTTCATGTTCTATCGTAATCCCAGTGCGGATATGTTACTCCAGGAGGACGAACTTGATTTGGAGTTGATTAAGAAGGTAATGATGACAACCCTGCTAATCCAAAGACGAACTTCTTTTAATATGGATGATACTGAAAAAAAAGGGAACTTAATTACTTTTCAGAATGTTGTATAAGCTTATCAATTATCTTACGACGACTATTTGCTCAAGGTTTAGCCATGTCCTAATTTTGTGATCTTAGGGTATTGTTTGATTTGGGATTTAGAGGATTTTGCAATTTCTATTTCGAAATCTAGTGGATTTCAAAATCTTGATAAATAGTAATGGTGTGCAAACGTTTCGAGAGTGAAATGGGGGTAAGATTTAACTTTATGACAGATTGGTTGTAAGGGTGTGTTGTATTATTATATTATTGTTGATTGTGATTGTAATGATTGAATGACTGTGTAATGATTAGTGTATTTTATTGAAAGTTGCAAAAGCGAGAATAAAAGGTGTAAAAAGTGATAAATAAAATAAGAGCGGGAACAACAAAATCATATTTGCATTAAGGGAACAACAAAATCATATTTATTTTCAGTGAAACCGGATTCTAAAATCCCAAAGTAGAACCAAATTTAGATTTTTAAATCCCAAATCAGACATACCCTTAGTTTCCATATTATGGCATATGATTGATATATTTTGAGTTTTTCAGGCGAAAATCTTCCACTATGGTTCTATAAGTTTAATTACCGAGCCTTGCAAATCAGCCCACATTGCTGCTGCAAAAGCGGCAAAGGAAGCTGGTGTAATTTTGTCATATGATCCCAATTTGAGGCTACCGTTGTGGCCATCTGCAGAAAGTGCTAGAGAAGGCATTTTAAGCATATGGGATACTGCTGATATAATTAAGGTATTCTTAAATCTCAAACCTATTTATTATGAATGATGACCATAAATATTGACTTTTATGTTTGGATTATGTGAACATTAGATTAGTGAAGAGGAGATTAGCTTTTTAACACAAGGTGAAGATCCATACGATGACAACGTAGTTCGCAAATTGTACCACGAAAATCTGAAGTTACTGCTTGTCACTGAAGGTCCAGAAGGTTGCAGATATTATACCAAGGTGAGTTGTTTGTGCCAGTTAAAAAATGAATTATGGTAAATGAAGTGATTAGTTTCCTAATCCAAAAGTGGCGTGGGGTTTTAATTTGGATGTATTAGTATTACTACGGGTTCTTGAAGAGAAAAGATTCTCATTGCTTCACTACTTCTGGTAAGGTTTGAACGTTGTAAAAGGGGATAATATCATTTTTGATCCCTAAAGTTTACCTCGTTCACTGTTTTGTTCTCCTACTTTCACTCACTATCAAGTTTGATCCTGAAACTACACTTTGAATCTTACATTTGGGCCCAGTATTAGTTGACCATCCATTGACTGATGGAATCAACTATTTTGGGGTGCTAACAACTTTTAAAAAATACATTTAGCACCCCCAAATAGTTGTTTCAGTCAGTGAACAGAGGTCATCTAAGGTGGGACCAAATGTGAGAGTAAAAGTATACTTCCAGGATCAAATTTGACAGTGAGTGAAAGAGGGGGGACAAAATTAGAACAAAGTAAACTAAATTCTATTGGGTCCAAATACATAGAGCATTGTATCAGAGTGCTTATTTATAAAAAAATATGCTTTATTAAGGCTTTGTGTGAATAGCCGTGTCCTAGCATTTTAAAATCCAATAACTCTTTTAGACAATGGATCACAGAGAACTTAGTGCCTGTTTTAGAACCCAAGTGTAATAGTTAAAAACACTTATTTTTTAAGCTGGTGAGATCCAACTTTTTCAAAAAATAAGTGCTTTTGGAGGGCAAGTTGGGGTTCAAAACACCACCTTATTCATGGAAAAAGTTTTTATGTTTTTATTTGAAGTCATTGAGCTATACAACAAGTTTATTAAAAAAAAATACTATATATATATATATAGTAACACTCCTGTACACCAGTTGCACGGTGCAACTGTATTTTTCAGTGAAAATAAAATAATACTTTTCACTGAAAATAACTAAATACCTGTAAGTTAAACAACTAATACCTTAAAAAAATACGCATGAATTGCACGGTTCACCTGGTGCATACAAGTTTTTGTCATCTTAATAAGTGATTATTTAGCATGAGTGATGTTGTAAGAGTGTGCATTGGTTTTGATTTGCAGGAGTTTAGTGGAAGAGTGAAAGGTCTGAAGGTAGAACCTGTAGATACTACTGGTGCTGGGGATGCTTTTGTGGCTGGAATCCTATCACAGCTCGCTTCCGATACCTTGTTGCTCCAGGTAATATTAATTCTAGATATTTCAGAATCTGTGCTCTTCTATAGCTAAATGTGCTGGTGTTCATAATCCATACAATATTCATCTTTTATTCCCTTTTAACATTTTGGATTTAGAAGAACTACCCCTGATTGAAAACTTGAGCAATTCTCTTTGGCTACTTTGACCAAATCTGGTTCATGTATGTTTATCTTTCATCATAGTGTACTCATATTCTGAGTTATTAGACTACTCCCCTGCTCCCGGTTAATACCCAAAAGATATTTGCTATTGATTTGATGATGAAAATCTTATTTTTTGAACATGGTTTTTTAAAATACGAATGCTGCTACTGATGGGATTGGAAGAGGAACCAACATGGTACTGAATTCAGTGAAAGCCAGATGAAACTAGGAGAGTGTTTGGTTGAGCTTATAAGCCCCTTAAAACAATTTATATGATGTTTTTAGGAGCTTATAAGCTCTCAAATTTTGTGGTAAAAAAAGATTTTTAACAGCTTATTAGATCTTAAAATAAGCTCTTTACAGCTTATAAGAGAAAAAAAGTTCCTTGATCCCATAACTTTTTTTGTAATTAGTTTTTAGGTCCCCAAAAAATTTAACTATCCAATTTTGGTCCCCTAACTATCTCAATTTCCAATTTTGGTTCCATTTTTACTAGAAAATATAATTTTTTAATTTTTCGGTCATGCACATGTCACGATCGGTTAAAATTGCGAAGTTTCGAAAGCTCAAAATTTACATATGGACACCGATTGTTAAAAGAAAAAGTTTATTTTTGTAAAAAATTAGAAAGAACAAGAAAATTTCTCCTAAGTGCGAAAAAATGAATTTTTAGTGTCCACGTCAACTACGAGCTCGGGAAACCCCAATTTTAACCGGCACGTGACATGCGCGTGATTAAAAAGACAAAATATTATGTTTTCCGCCAAAAATGGGATTAAAATTGGACAATCGAGAGAGTTATGAGACCAAAATTGGATAGTTAAATTTTTTGTGACGAAAAACGGATTATAGGAAAATTATGAGATCAAAAAACTTTTTTTCTCCCGCATATAAACTCAAAAAAAAAAAAAGTACCGATACCTCAGCTTATTTTTTTAAGGAGTTTTATCAATTCAGGGCCTGAAAGATGGTAAATCTATCAATTTAAGGCCTGCAAGATTTTTCCTATCGGTTCAAGGCCTGGAAGATAGAAAACTATCAATCCAGGGCCTGAAAGATAGAAACTATCAATTCGAGGCCTATACATTTTAAGGTCATGTTTGTCACTAAACCCTAAACCCTGAACCGTAAACCCTAAACATTGAACCATAAATCCTGAACCATGAACCCTAATACCTGAACCATTTTAAATCTGGTTGATGACTATGTGATTCTTGGGATTGAGTTATGACTATTCTATTGCTGTTATATGTCTAAATTGGAGACAATGAAGACAGGCTTATTCCTTAATGTTCTAAATTTATCCGATATGCTAGAACCTTTCCCATTGTTCGACATGTTTATTGTCCAAATGATATCATTTGTACGCACTTGTATCATTTGTTAAGGAGTATTCGCTAGTTTTCTTGTCTTGATTGATACTTTATATTGAAAAGTTTGGTTGGTCACTGTTTCCGTATGCAAACGCAACAGTAACCTCTTGTAATACTACCCCTAACTCTTAAATTGTTTCCAGGACGAGGAGCGGTTGAAAGACGCTCTGAGATTTGCTAACGCTTGTGGTGCCTTGACTGTGACGGAAAGGGGCGCTATTCCAGCTTTACCAACTCGACAAATCGTACTCAATGCTCTGCTCAACACGGTAGCATAGATTCTTTTACCCCATCTGCTATAACCATCCCAGCAACCCCAAATTCCAATTTTTTTCCAAGGTATCGATCATGTTGTGCCTCTTTGCACAGTTTCCTTTCCTTTATTTTTTTCTGTTGTTTTTTGTATAAGAATATGTCAGTTTCGTATACTTATTCCATTTATCACTGTATTTTAGGTTGCTGAATTGCTGTAACCCACTCTTCACCTGAGGTTGACACATCCGAGCAATAAGGATTGTTGTACATTTATTCGATGTAATATTTTAAAAAAAAATTAAGCTTGAACAAATAATATTTAGCCTCGTTGGAAAACGTTATAATTATTGTTACTGGAGAATAATGGATAGAGAGGGTTGTAGTTTGAAAAATTGGCTTGATTCGAGAATTTTTTATATTTCTTGTATGTTATAATTTCGCATTTCATTTCATGAGGGCATCCAACTTGTTTGGTGATGATATCACCGTACATGTAATATTGTAACAATCATCAATATAATTGTAGAAATACAAGCATTGACGAATGAAATCAACATGATTGTATTAGGAATTGAAGAAGATGAGAGTTTCTGTTTACAATCTGTAATTGATTACAAGCTGGG
This sequence comes from Stenogyne calaminthoides, assembly GCA_037126765.1. Taxonomy (NCBI): domain Eukaryota; kingdom Viridiplantae; phylum Streptophyta; class Magnoliopsida; order Lamiales; family Lamiaceae; genus Stenogyne; species Stenogyne calaminthoides. Next base: position 37,991,585 of record JBBCBC010000002.1, read on the forward strand.
AAAAGTTAAAGAGAAAGAAAGAGGAAAAATGCCTATTTATAAGATACACTCAGACAACAGTATTAGTTGGTGAGTGTAAAGGTATTAGTTGGAATTTAACTATAAAAACCTATTTTATATCTTTAGATCCCCCCTCAAAATGGGAGTGGATGTTCAAGAGTCCCATTTTGGACTTGATTGCGTTGAATGGAGCAGGTGCTAAGGGCTTTGTCAATGCATCTGCCAAATTTTCTGTTGTAGGGATTTTAATTAGTTTAATGACCCCTTCTTTGATCTTGTCCCTTGTGAAATGCATGTCAATCTGGATGTGTTTGGACTTTTCATGAAGAACTGGGTTGTGTGCTATTCCATAAGCTGATTTGCTGTCAGTATAAACAATGGCAGGCTGTGGATGTGGTATCTTCATGTCATTTAGGATATAGAATATCCACAGGATCTCACATGTGGTGGCACATAATGCTCTGTATTCTGCTTCTGCAGAAGACCTACTGACTGTTGTTTGTTTCTTTGATTTCCAAGAGATGAGACAATCACCAAGGTAGATGACAAAACCAGTTATACTTCTTCTTGACTGCTCACATCTTGCCCAATCTGAACCTGAAAAGGCTTGCAACTTAAGATTAGATTTAGCAGAGTAAAAAAGACCCTGACCAATGGTAGTTTTCAAATATCTAAGTAATCTATGAACAACAGACATATGGAATTCAGTTGGCTGACTCATATATTGACTTAGTGTTTGAACTGTGTAAGAAATGTCAGGCCTTGTAATGGTCAGATACAACAATTTTCCCACAATCCTTCTATACTCAGCAGGATTTTCCAACAATGGTGCATCTGTGTGTGTGTGTTTTGAATCCATGGGTGTTGAAACAGGTTTACTAGCAAGTAATCCACAATCATTAATAAGGTCCAACACATACTTTCTTTGGCATAACTGAATACCAGAATCATTCCTAGCAACCTCAATACCTAACATGTATTTCAAAGATCCCAAGTCTTTAATAGTGAACTTTTCATGTAAGTATGCCTTTGTACTGAGAATTTCATTCAAAACATTACCAGCAATAATGAAACCATCCACATAACACACTAACACAGTAAAAGAAGACACAGTGGTTTTTGTAAAGAGGGATGTATCAGCTTTTGATTGCACATATCCAAAAGCAAGTAATGTTTCAGATAACTTGTTGAACCACTATCTAGAGGCTTGTTTAAGGCCATATAGACTTTTATTCAACTTGCATACTCTATTATCAACAGATTGACAATAACCAGGAGGTGGTGTCATGTAAACTTCCTCATCAAGGTCACCATGCAAGAAAGCAGTATTAACATCACATTGATGTATGAACCAATTCTTAATAACAACTATAGAGAGAAGGATTCTTACAGTGGTTATCTTAGCAACTGGAGAAAATGTGTCAAAATAGTCTATACCTTCTTCTTGAGTGTAGCCCTTTGCTACTAACCTGGCCCTGTATCTCTCTATGCTACCATCTGACTTGTACTTGACTTTAAAGACCCATTTGCACCCAATACAGTGCTTTCCCTGTGGCAAAGGAACAAGAGACCATGTGTGTGTCTTTTCCAAAGCTTCAATCTCTTTGTTCATTGCTAAAACCCAATTTTCATTTTGTATAGCTTGTTTATAGGTTTTAGGTTCAATTATTTGTGAGATTGAAGCAGTGAAAGCTTTGTGTGCATTGGAAAGCATATCAGTGGCAAGATAATCAGAAATAGGATATTTAGAAATCATATTTGCCTTTTTGACATTATGATTAATGGAAATAGGCAAACTTGTCTTATAGATATCCAAATAAGCAGGAGTATGTCTCACTCCGTCTGACCTTCTGACTTCATCAGTCATAATAACAGACTCAGATGTAGTATCTGATTGATCATGTAATGTAATGTCATCATGTAAATCAGAATGCATCTGAATAATAGAATCATTTATTTGATCAGTGTGAACTATGTGATCAATGTGTGTATCAGTGGGATCTGTGTGATTGTCAGAATGATTATGTCTATCATCAGTAGAATGAGAGACAATTGGAATGGGATCATCACAGAAAATAAAATCAGCAGTAGGAACATTATCAGTATTTTGAACCTCAGAAGCCAGTTGTTCAATAAATTTTTCAATATACACTTTATCAGAATAGGGAAATATGTGTTCATAAAAAATGACATTTCTAGATGTAAAAACTTTCCCAGTGACAAGATCATAGCACTTATAACCTTTTGTGCCAAAAGAATAGCCCACAAACACACACTTTGTTGATCTGGGATCAAATTTTCCTCTGTGTGCTAACAAAGTGCTAGCAAAACACAAACAACCAAAACTTTTAAAATAAGAATAATCAGGAACCTTTTTGTAAATCATCTCAAAAGGAGATTTGTTTTGTAAAACAACAGAAGGAATTCTATTGATGATATGCACAACAGATTGAATACATAAACTCCAAAATTTCAATGGTAAAGCAGATTGGAAAAGGAGAGCTCTAGCTACTTGGAGTAAATGCTGATGTTTTCTCTCAACAACACCATTTTGTTGGGGTGTTTCAACACATGAAGTTTGATGCAAAATTCCTAACTTGTGATAGAACTCATGCAATAAGAATTCAGTTCCATTATCACTTCCAAGGATTTTGACCTTAGCATGAAACTGAGTATGTACCATATTAACAAAATTTTCCAATAACACTTTCACATCACTCTTAGCTTTAAGTAAATAAACCCAAGTACATCTACTATAGTCATCCACTATAGTTAAGAAAAACTTATGGCCATGCAAAGAATTAATAGAGAAAGGTCCCCACACATCACAGTGAATAAGATCAAAAATAGCAGAAGAAGTAGAACTACGAATAGGGAAAGAAGCTCTTTTCTGTTTTGCCAAAGGACAAATGTCACAAACCATCTCATTCAATTGCTTATTCAAGTGTTTAGAAACATCTGGTAAATTGGAAATTTGCAACATCTTTTTATTAGAAATATGCCCTAACCTGGAATGCCACAAAATATGTGTTGGTCCCGTTTTGAAAAACCCATTAGTGCGGAAAATACCAATTGTAATGCATATAAAACAGGGGTGAGGGCAGAGTGATTCCAATTTTTGCTCTTTTTGAAACCGATCGATGTGTTTTGCTTATAATCAAATGCATATGGAAAATAATAACATAAAGAATTACAGAACACATTATTTTTATAGTGGTTCGGACAACTCGTCCTACATCCACTCTTCCCTTCATGGGGCACCAACTTAACCAACGGGACTTATCTCTCTCACGGGATCGCCTACCCTCCCTTTCGGGATTGCTTAGATGTTTACCGAGTTCTCTTATCTCCAAGCGGGACTTATCTCTCACCGGGATCGCTTACCAAGCGTGACTTATCTCGGGATTCTACTTTAGATGGTTGCGAGTTTCAGGTTCACACTCACCTGCCAAACGTGACTTATCTCCGTTTGGCGGGAAGGTTTACCCTCTCTTTGAGATTTTCCCTTACATTTGTTTTTGGGAGTTCATGCTAAGGATATTACATTTGGGATGGGAAAAATCTCTCTAACCTATCAAATTACATTTGGGTAAGGTTTGTTTGGTTTTCAAATAGGTTGAGATTTTCCCTTACATTTGTTTAGCCTCGCTTCCTTCGAGGATGGAAAATCTCTCTGGTAGAGTCTAGGATATTACATTTGTCTTGGATAAGGATAGAACACTACGAATATAGTGGATTATAATTCTTGCTCGTTGTTCTATGGTGCAGAATCCATAGATATATGACTCTTGTTTTTTTGTCATGAGGTCTTTTTCCAGTTTCTCATTGGTCCATCGTCGAATAATGAAGGAAGAACTTGTATTTATAGTGTGGATTTAGATATTCTTGACCTTGGATGAGTCATTCAAATCCGGACCTATTGATCTTCGTAAAAGTTTCGGTTTAGCTTTCTTTCTTTTGATTGACTTGAGACATCGACCCTCGTTTTCTTCATCACTCGAGCTATCCTGCAACTGGCTATAATCTTGATTGAACATGATTCTCTTGAATCAACTTCTTAGGTTGGCTTCTCCCTGAGTTGATAATGTTTTCATAATTCGGTTTAAAAATATCTCGTTTTTTTTTCTTAATGGCTTTAAAACATCACGGTCGATTCATGATCGGATCGGGTTTTTATTTTATAATTATTTGAAATAGTGAACGGGCCTTGTCGGTTTATGAAAAACCACGTTTATCCGGGCTAAGCTGAGTTCGTGATTCGATTTTTGCTCTTTTGAAACTTATGTGTTTTTCGCATAATCAAATCTGTCCCGATCTCGAACCGCGATTTTTTCTCATCCTAATCCTACGGTCCTTTCTTGGCGTTCGATTCTCACGATGAATCTCCATCACTGGGATCGCCTACTTCTTTTAGATTTCTTCATCCATGGGACTATCTCATCCAAGGATCTTATCATAAATTAAGGGTTTAGATGTTTAGGGATTTCATTTTCTGATTTTGATTTCGTCGGTTCAGTTGAGATTTTCATCATTTGTTTATCGATCTAGATCGGTCCATCGAGGAGAAGTCTGGCCAATCAAGAATCAAGACTCAGATAACTCAAGAGTTCGAGAAACTTCTCTCGTTCTTTCGAGAAACTCAAGATCAAGATCCTCCAAAAGATTATAAGTTGGTGCGATTCAAATTGTCAGGGATTTGAGAGGAAGACAACAAGCTTTGATTTTAAGAAGCAAAACATTAACATATACGATTTATCGATCGGATTTGAATGTGAGTTCCATCCAATGGTAACATTCAAATCCACACTATTTTTACAAGTTCTTCCTTCATTATTCGAGCGGAGAATGTGGAAAATATTTGTAATGATATAAGAATATACTCAAGATTCCCACCATAGAATAACCGAGCAAGAAATACACGATATATTATGAGAGTGTTCTATAATAGAAAAAGCAAAAATGTAATATCCTTTGAAAATAGAGAGATTTTCCCATCCAAAAGATTGAGGCTGAAAAAAAAATTAAGGGAAAATCTCAACCTAGTTGGAAACCAAACAACCCTTACCCAAATTAGTTTGATATGTTAAGTTTGTCGATGAGTTTTGAATAATCAGAAACATCTAGCAATCCTTAAACTTAAGGGTAGGCGATCGATTTGGAGGAGATAAGTCCCGCTTGAGTGAGAACTCGGTAAACATTAAGCAATCCCATTTGCGGGGGACATCCCGCCGAGGGAGATAAGTCCCGGCTGGGTTGTTGGTGTTTACATGAAGGAAGAGTGGATCTCCGGGACGAGATGTCCAACCCACTATAAAAATCGCGATTTTTCTTATTTTTATGTTATTACTTGCTATATGCATTTGATTATAAGCAAAACACATCGATCGATTGGAAAAGAGCAAAAAATTGGAATCCATCTATTGGGATTCGAAAATTTTTATATGCATTACAATTGGTATTTTCCGCACTAATGGGTCCAGGAAAACGGACCAATAATCTTGTATGTTCTGAGTTCAAAAAGTTCACTATTTTCAAAAGGATAATCTGAATCGATAAGTTTTTTAAAATAAAACCCGATCTTCAGATAAATGCATATATTTTAATGTTTTAAGGCCATTATCAAAAAGGAAAATTGTCAGATATTTTGGGCTTTTGATGAATTATGCTCAAAACATTATCAACTTGTCAGGTTTTTGAAGCTAATCTTTTAAAATACGATAACAAGTTTTACCGGGGGGAACGAGAGAATAAGTTGAGGGGGAACTCACGAAATCAAAAGAAGATGATCGAGATCGACGACGAGGTCATAGACTCAAGAAGATTGATCTAGATCGTTGAGTAAGATGAGTTCCGGAGGTAATCGATGAGTCGATCAAAAATCGTAAGAGAAGAAAGTTAAACCGGTGATCGAAGATCGATGACTCCTTCATTTGATTTGATCGATGACCAGAAAAGATAAGTCGGTCGATGACCAGATCTGAAGAGGAGGTTGCGATCGAAGAGTGAAAGCAGAGGAGATCGACGAGATCGACGCGATCGAGATCGAGATAAGCTAACCGATATGATAACCCCGATGTACTAACTGATGTACTAACTGATGCAGATAAACTTATATGTCGACCGATGCTATGTTGATATGATCATGAGCCGATCGATCAAAGCAGAAGAAATCGATATCGAAACCGTAAATCAGATACCAGATCAAAAAGCGAGAAGAAATCAAGAGAAGTCATCCAAGAGAAGTCATCTCAAGTCATGTTCATCGAGAATCGTAACGCCTTCGGCGATCGGGTTAATTTTGAAGTGCTAGTGACCGAGGGTCGATGTCTCGGAAGAAGTTTAACCCGGTTAGCCCGAAAGTGTCAAGATATTCGATCGCATAAGGTCCGCTGAGGAGAAGTTCTTCAATCAAGAACTCAAGACTCAGAGAACCTCAAGACTCGAGAAACCTCAAGACTCGTAAGATCCTCAAGATTATAGCCAAGTAGATTCAAATGACGTGGACCAATGAGAGGAAGACAACAAGCCCAAGAAGCTACAAAAGCTACAAAATAGTATGGATTTGAATGTGACTCCATCCAACAGTAACATTCAAATCCACACTATAAATACAAGTTCTTCCTTCATTATTCGAGTGGAGAATGTGGAAAAAGATGCTACAGAGCCAAGAGCCATATACTCAAGCATTCCCACCATAGAACACCGAAAGCAAGAAATACACGATATATTCGTAATGTTCTATCCTAGATCTAAGCACAAATGTAATATCCTAAGCTTAGAGAGATTTTCCCATCCTTAGCATTGAGGCTAAACAAATGTAAGGGAAAATCTCAACCTAGTTGGAAACCAAACAAACCTTACCCAAATCAGTTTGATAGGTTAAGTTTGTAGGTGAGTGTGAACTCGGTAAACATCTAGCAATCCCGAAAAGGAGGGTAGGTGATCTCGTGAGGGAGATAAGTCCCGTTGGTTAAGTTGGTGCCCCATGAAGGGAAGAGTGGATGTAGGACGAGTTGTCCGAACCACTATAAAAATTGTGTGTTCTTTACTGCTTTATGTTATTACTTGCCATATGCATTTGATTATAAGCAAAACACATCGATCGGTTTCAAAAAGAGCAAAAATTGGAATCACTCTACCCTCACCCCTGTTTTATATGCATTACAATTGGTATTTTCCGCACTAATGGGTTTTTCAAAACGGGACCAACAATATGATCAAAAGAATGCACAGTATTTGCAGATTTAACAGGAACAAATTTAATGCAGTAAAGTCCTCCATGTTGTTCAGCAGTACCAATCACCTTCTTGGTGTTGTTGTCCTGCAAGAGACAATGTGAGGACAAGAAGCTAACAATGCAATTAGAGTGATTAGTTAAATGAGAGATAGACAATAAATTGAAATTGAACTCAAGTAAATAAAAGACATCATGTAAAATCAAGAACTCATTCAATATGACAGTTCCAGTTAAAGTAGCAGTAGCAAGTGCATTATTGGGCAATTTTATCTTGATGTTAGAAGGTCTTGGAATCATTCTTGAAAACATAGTCAAGTCACAAGTCATGTGATCAAGAAGACCAAAGATCAAGGATCCAACTATATTTATCGAAGAAATGGTATGAAAACAAGAGTGACTACGATGTAATACCCGAGGCAGATCGTAGTGGGATCTACAAAAAGGCACCAGCCACAACATGAGAAGTATCAGCACCCTTATGTGTCTTTGCAAAGTTCAGAAACTGCTCAAACAAGTCTTGAGTGAACAGAGGATTGGTAAGGCCACTAGAATCCTCACTCTTGACCATAGCATTTGCAGTGGACTCAGAATTGTTAACAGCACTAGGCCTAGGACCTCTTGGTCCTTTCCAACCAGGAGGTTAACCTATTAGTTGGAAACACCTATCCACTGTATGACTAGGAAACTCACAGTGGGTGCACTTCATCGGTTTCTTCCTATCTTTAAAGAATTTGGCATTCTTTGCCAACATAGCAATTGAATTAGCTTGAGAATTGTCACACTTAAGGGCTCTCTGAGACTCCTCTTGTAAAAGAACAGAATAGACCTTTGCTAGAGTGTAGGATGATGACTGCATCAATATATGACTCCTAATTGCCGAATAACTATCATCTAGACCAACCAAGAACTTAATCATAACATCTTTTTCTTGAGTTTTGGCTACTATCTTAGGAATTTCACAAGTACATTGAAGCATAACACCACAACTACATTGCAAAGCAGGTCTATAGCTCAACCACTCATCCCATAAGGCTTTAAAGGAATTGTAATAGACAACTAGAGATTGATTTCCCTTAGAGACAACACTAAGAGATTTTTCCAATTCATATACACGAGTGTCGTCAGATTTAGCATACCTGACATGGAGCTCATCCCAAACTTCCTTCGCCGAAGTGAAATATTCAAGAGTTCCACATCAGAACTAGGTCATTCGCCCGAATCCAAGCAGCACGAATTACAGGATCGCCATCCTCCTGCGGAGGAATCAATGAGCCGTCAATGAACGGAGCTTTATTCTTCACACTCAGCACGCGCTTGACCGCGTGACTCCAGGAAACAAAGTTCGTGCCATCGAGCGGTTCCAGAACAATCGCAACAGCCGGATTGTCCTACGGATGAAGGGCCAAGGGGGAGAGAGGATTCTCCAAGGGATTCAACGAAGCACTATTAAGGGCCATTTCTTCACAGAATCGAAGAAAGAAAACAAGAAATCGATATAGAAATCGACAAAATCAAAGACAAATCGATCGTGATAGACACGAAAATCGAACAAGAACGAGTTTAGAACTCAAGAAAACCAAGTAAGCAGTGGAATCCAAGATCGATCAAAACGAAATCAAACGTTTCGATGAAGAAATAAAGAAAAACCTAAGCGTATCAAGATGATAAAATCAAAACTGATACCATGTAGAATACAAGCATTGAAGAATGAAATCAACATGATTGTATTAGGAATTGAAGAAGAAGATGAGAGTTTCTGTTTACAATCTGTAACTGATTACAAGCTGGGAAAAGTTAAAGAGAAAGAAAGAGGAAAAACGCCTATTTATAAGAAACACTCAGACAACAGTATTAGTTGATGAGTGTAAAGGTATTAGTTGGAATTTAACTATAAAAACCTATTTTATATCTTTAGAATAATCATTAAACCCCTTAATAATTCGGGAGACTTTCTAATATGTATATTTCAGGATTTCAACTTACTAATAGGTACAAAATAGTTGCATATACGTAAATATATTTGCACTTTCGCCTGCAATTTTGACTATATATGCAATCCCGTTTGTACCTATTAGTAATTTGCATCAAAAAATTGTACTTATTAGTTGTTTTCCCTAATAATTCAGCCAATGAATTTTGACATTAGAACGTTATCTTGAAAGCCAATTCAAGGCTCTTGATTTAAGGTGTGGTTAGTAACTAGTTTATGTGGTTGAGAGGCAAATGTGGGCATTTCCAAATAAGGAAACTTCACACCGAGTCACAAGGATAGCCATATGCTCCAACAAAACAACCTCAACATAAACCAATCTTTCACATTCTGAATTTCCTAACCTCAACATAGACAAGCATTATTTCTCAATCAACAATGGCTGATGATCCACAAGACATGGCGGACCGGGAAAAGATCTTTAAGCATTTCGACGCAAATGGGGATGGCCAAATCTCATCCTCAGAGCTCGGAGACGCCCTAAAGGCGCTGGGGTGCGTCACGCCTGATGAAGTGAAGGTCATGATGGCTGAGATCGACTCCGATGGAGACGGTTTTATATCCTACCAAGAGTTTACGGATTTTGCACGTGCGAACCGGGGATTAGTGATGGATGTTGCCAAGATATTCTAGATTTTCCTTTTCCCCTTTCAACTCAATTATTTCAATATAGTTATGCATCACATGAATTCTACTATATAGATACTTAATGACCATGAGGTCTTTGTTTGGTACCAATTTTTTCTGTGTAAAGATTTCGACCGACCCTTTTGGTCTGGTAGATACTAAGCCAAGTGAAATATATTGACTACTTCGTTCGTTTCACAAAAATAGTCGCACTTTTTATTTTTGATTTATACAAAGTTTTTTCTTTATTAGAAGTGTATATAGGTTTCAAATACCCTTGTTTATTATATATTGGAATCAATCATGTTTACCACTTGAATGAATTCATTATTATAATGTGTATGATAACAACGTTTTCTAGTTTTAAGATCATTGAGAATAAGCATGTTTATATGTTATAATTTGGATTCAATAAATAAGGACATATCAGGAAATTTTTAGGTTAATTTAGATTTGCAAACACAATTAATTATGTTTTATTGGTATGTGTAAAACTCTAAGTGTGACTATCTTTGTGGAACGGACATGTAATAATTAATTGACAAAATGAGATTCTCACATCTTTTAATTTATAACTCGTCTGACTAAGGGGCCAACAATACATACAGAGGAGTTTCTCATCTCTCCCTTATAAATAAAGAAAACATATAAGACATCTAAATTTGAAAAATCAAGCTAATTTGAAAATAACTAAAATTCTGATAGATTAAGCCGGAAATTGTTTTTCAAACCATGGAAAAAGGAAATACAGTGCTCCCACCGGCCACCGAATCTATACTTGATATTTTTGGCACAATTATCAAGAAAAATAAAATAGATAAAGTAAGGGTATTATGGATTATTGTGAGATTCATTTATAAATAAAATGATTGTTTGTGAGTAAAATAAATGACAATTGAAGTAATTAAGTAAAAGTTGAAGGATAAAGATAAAATGTTTGTTTCCATAAAGAGTATGATAATAAATTTAGTGGACTGACGAATAAGGTAAATGAGAATAGATTTGGTGGTGGAGTACTAAACAATCATTGACAAAGTTTGATACTAGGTAAATAATTACATGTCCAACAATATATTCTTTCTACGATTAATGCTAAGAACAACATTAATAATATCGTGCATGAACACAACAATTTGAAGATCAATAACACTGATTTAATTTTGATTGAGCTTTTCTGATCGATAATATTCCTTTTTTTTTCCTTTGAAATTTTGCTATATATATATGCACATGGTTGTTCTGTGGGGACTGAATTATTCCAACTCTTCATGATTTGAAGTTGACGAATCCATTCAGAATATATTCATTAAATTAATTATGGATGGAACATTTAGTTTTTTAAGCTCGAATAATTTTTAGCAACATGGGTTTATTCATTTCAGAAAATGTACTAATATATACTAGACAACATAATGGGCAGACAAGATGTACGTATTTAATAAAATGAGCTCAATCAATATTTGTGTCTATGATTTGAATATTCTTTCTTAATTTGGAATTATAGTTCAGTACATATTATGAGAAGCACGTGCTGGATCTAACTATATGTTTGGGCATGTCAAGTCAAAGTTAGTGCATGCACAACTTATTTCGGTAAAGACTACGTACTCATTATACAAACATGCATTATTTCTATTGACAGACAATATTTTGTTCAATTTTATCTATTTTTGCTAAAAATAACTGTTGCCTTTTATCTATTCCATGAATTACTACCCCTCAATTTCACAATAATTACCTTTTAAAAGTTCAAATGTTGTTCATGATTATTTATCATTTTAACTATTGTGCCCTTATTTTTTCACAATTTACCCACACCAAAATAATATTTTAGTATTTTTTAATTATTAAGGGCAATTTTCATTCTTCATTTATCCTTTTGATTCTTCAATTATTTCCTATATTTTTCATATATAATAAATTACTTTTTCTTTAACTGATCGAGGGTGAACTGTCTAAACTTTATGTTCCTTAATTTTCTTGTAAATTTCTTAAAAGACACTCTTTATATATATGACCAAATTAAAGAATGTATTTTACAATTAAGGAAAAAAGAGAAAAGGTATTTGCACCAAGCATTAGTCACCAAATTAAATACCCTCAAAGTTGAAAAAATACATACTAGATTAGTATATGAGGAGCATGGTAAATTTAAAAGCTACAAATGTGGCTTACCAAATGTGTGGAATTCATCCCTATTCACAAGGATGACCGTATGTCCCAACACACCAATCTCAACATAAGCTAATTAATATTGTTCCACATTCTTACATGCATTCCCTAAACCAACAAAAATATCACATATAATTTTGAAGGACAAGCTCTTTAAGCAGCAGTAATCAAGAATGGCAGATGAGCCACAAGACGTAGCGGACAGGGAGCGCATTTTTAAGCATTTCGACACGAATGGGGACGGGCAGATCTCCGCCTCAGAGCTGGCGGACACCCTCAAGACGCTGGGGTGCGTAACCCCTCAAGAAGTGAAGAACATGATGGATGAAATCGACGCTGATGGAGACGGATACATATCCTACCAGGAGTTCACCGATTTCACACGTGCCAACAGGGGATTAGTCAGGGATGTTGCCAAGATATTCTAGGTTTTTTCGACTTCTTTTCGAGTTTTTGTAGCTTTGATCTTTTCTTTGTGTCCTAGTGGTCTTTGTTTAGTTCAGTTGTGTCTTCCATGACTAAAGATTGATCCCTTGTTGATCTTGTAGATCTATACCAGGTAATGGTCCAGATAATTTCGTTGATTCCATGAATACCCACAAAAGATGAATGAAATTCTTCGTTTTCTCGAATTTTCATATGATAATTCAACTCCATTTTGCAAATGAGAGAGAATAACTGGTTATAGAAATAGGACAGCCGAACTTTTTCCTTCAAATAAAAGATCTAGGGATATTTTCATAATTTTTCAATTGGATTGATAATGCACTTTTATTACTAAGTGCAAAGTAATGAGAAAAGACAAATTAAATAAGCACAAAAAAAAATAAAAAAATAACAGGATCTTTGATTTTGACAAGTCAATCATTGTTATAATTGTCATTTACTACACAACCCTCTTCATGGTACCCAAAATACAATGGATCAAAGTAGAAACAACAAAAGTTAAACTACTTCCTATGCACCAAGTTGGAATGCAATCACTTTTTTCTCTATACAAAAATCGAACTTTTCTGTCCTAACCCTATGTTTTTTTCTTTCAGAAATCAGAACTACCTAAATGAAAAGATTTCATGAAATAATTTAAACAACAAAAACGTTGAGGTTTAAGTTATGATGCATCACCGGCAGTTAAAATACTCATCGTCTTCGAATTCAACTCCTAGCATGGCCAACGCAAAATGACTCTTCATTTCACTCTTCGTTCGTTGCAACTCATTGCAAGAATCGACCACATTGGAGTTAACCGGTAGGAGAGCCTTCTTTCTCGATTCTTTTCCTCTCAAGATCGTCACGATTTCACCCATCTCGGGTCTTCTCGATTCATTGTTTATGCAAGCAGATGCAGCACGAACCATGGGCGCTATTTGGTTCCTATTCTTTTGACTGAATTGTATACGATGATCGATCAATTTGTCTGCACCTCCTTGCTGTAATAGTGGCTTTGCCTGAAATGATGAAGCAGCAAAATTTATATCTAAAACAGAGTTCCCATGTAAGAAAAAACCAGCATCGATGAACAAACGTAAAATACGCTACATCAAGCATTGAGAAGTAACTAATATTTTGATCGAGAGTAACCAGTTGTAACGTGCAACTGGTGCTCAACTTATACTGTTCAATTACTAATTATGTTCAGTGAAAACAGCTAATACTGACCAATTAATACCTTTTAAAAATGCACTTGAGTTGCAGGTGCAACTGGTGCGTAGAAGTATTTGCCTTTGATTGATCATCTAGTTTTCTAATCACATGCATTGTTATGTGAAGACACGAGCCATTGGGAGGCTCGAATTCTGATTCTAGATTAGCGATACGGAACTCTGATCCATATGAAGTAGAATGTTAACGGAAATGTGTATAATGTAATTGTGGTGGTTATTGAGAATAAATGATGATCAATTAATTTTCATCAAACTTCCTGTGTGGTAATGAGACTCAATATGTTTAACATTATCTCATATTGTTTAACTACCCTCATTCTATAGTCATTTGTCCTCGATCACTCCACTATTCCTCAATCAACAATCATTTTTTATCCTCACTTATTTCAATATTAGAGCAAAACGCTAACAATGTAACCACCATTCTCATTGTATTCACTATTCAGTGATTCCAATTGAAGAATTTGAACCAAACGCCTCCTAACAGTGTCTACATGCAGCTAAAGCAGACCAACAAGATAGAAATTAGAGAAGTAAGTAACCTACAAAAGAAACCAGATTTTCTTCTCCTGGTCCTCTGTTTGACTCAATCGGCTTTCTTCCGGTTATGAGTTCCAACAGCACAACCCCAAAAGCATAAATGTCGGTCTTATCCGACACTTTACCGTGCTGGAAATATTCCGGAGCCAAGTACCTGCAATAATAAAAAAAAAAATCAATCTTTATCCAACGTAGATACAAGGAGCATAAGGTTTGCTTGGATTAAAGGTTTTGATGATAAATTTGAAATCCATAAAATCCATACCCAAATGTGCCCTTAACAGTTTTGCAAAGGAACGGCACCCCGAAGGTGCAGCAGTCCATGTTCAAGCCAAAATCACACAACTGAACAATAAGGTTAAACAAAAAAGTTAGGCACAACTAACTTGGTACCATACTTAAGATAATTAATCAACTTTTTCAAGATCAATTAATTACCTTAGGTATCTTTTTGGAGGAAAGAAGGATGTTGGAGGGCTTAATGTCCCTATGAACAACACATCTTTCAGTCCCATTATGTAAATACTCGATCGCCTCTGCTATTCCCACTGCAACCTTGTACCTAGTACACCATGGAAGCCCCTTGCCTCCCCTTTTCTTATCTGCAATTAGAAATACATCTCAAATCACCAAAAAAATCATATATGGAGATTAAAATGTAAGTATCGAATGAAACGAAATAATACTGTGCAGAAATCGATCTAAGCTTCCACCAGAAACATATTTGTAGACCAAGAACAAGCCCATTTCAGCATCTATACAAAATCTTACTAATGGAACAATGTGAGAATTGTGCAAAGAACTTGCAATCATCAATTCCCTGCAAAATGCCTTTGAACATTCTTTATCCTCTTTATCCAATCTCTTAATTGCCACAGAACTTCTCATAATTCCAACTCTTCCTCTAAAAACACAGCTCAATGCCCCTCTTCCCAACACTCTACCTACTCAAACAGTCAACACAACAAATGAATAAATAAATAATAACAAGAGAAAATATTGTGCTTGCAGAAAATTTAGAAAGAAATTTTAAATTTACCTTTGGAGAAATTTCTTGTAGCAGAGAGAATTTCGGAATAGCTGAACCTAATCAAAGAATGTGCTACAGGGGAAACGCTTCTCTCAAGAGACTCAATTCTCCTCCATTTCAAATTCCTAGATTTAGAATCGGTCAACAATCCATTATCCAAATTCACCATCAAAACAGTAGCGGAGCAGCTTTTATTTACAGCCATGGATTCGAGCTCAACTTGCGAGCATAAACTGAACCTAAAAGAGGAGTGAACAGAGTGTGGTTCTTCAGAAACGCACCCGCCGGATTCCGCCAGCAACCACGCCTTATTGTTCTCCAAACTCCGGCCACCGCATTTTCCGACCTCCGCCTCTTTCTCGCCGGAGCGCCGCCGCGGAATCACGCAACCTAGGCCGAAACCCCAGATCATTTTGTACATTAACGACTTGAATTTCACTTCGTAATTATCGGAATCACGGGTTTCACTCAATACTATACGATCGTCATTACTCTCCATGGAGTTTATGCAACTATTTCTCGGAAATGGGAACCCCATTTTCTCAGATTAAAAGCAGGAAAAAGCGCAGAAACCCACAATAAAAAAAGGGGAATAAAGAAAATATAGAAAGAGAAAAAAAGGTGAATCTACTTTGCTTGAAAAGAGGCGAGAATTTCACTCCTCAGTCCTCACTACTGTTGAAACGATTGAGGCAAATTGCAATTGCAAATGTGGTTAAACAAATGCATGTATGTATAAAAAAGAATAAATTTATTTTCTGGTAAAAGTATTGCAATTGAAGGACTATAGTAATGGAGGAGGTGACAAATGGTCCCAAAAATTGAAATTAAATAGGATCACTAATTAATAAATGGCATAGTACTAAATACATTAATTTCAAGAACAAGAAAAGTATGAAGGTGATCAAGAGAGAGAGAGAGAGTTTGGTCTGGCTACTGTTATATTGAGGTTTAATTTAACCAGACAAGAAGAACCCACAATAGTACATAAAATAATTGCAGAAAATTTTAGAATCAAATTATTAAACAATAGTATAAAAGTAGGAGGGGCTCAGGGTCAGGGAAAGCTTGTGGATCAATATATAATAATGACAAAATTTTGAACCAACCCAAGTTCAAGGTCATCTTTATTTTTTCAACATCAGTGTTATGTACATAAATTAATATTATTTTGTATAAAAATTATCATTATTTATCAGTTTATGAAATATTTTATTTTTTAAATAGTGATAATTTTTATATATATAATAGTGATAGTTTTTAGGTATAAAAATGATATAATTCATGCATGTATGGACTAATTCACAGGGCGTTACCCTATAATAATTGCTTGCTATTATTGAATTGAGTTCACATTATCGGGACAAAATCATATTTCTGGTGAAAATTTGGAACCTAAATTAAATTTGAAAGGCAATGAATGAGGATTTTGTTGTGATTAAAGAATCATAATTATTATTATTTCTGATAATGTTTTTTTTTTTTTAAAGTTTGGTGACCATCCAATTCTAATTATTTATCATCCCAACAACCATGCTTGACAGAAGGGGTGGGTCTATTTTGCCATTTGTTAGCCAATTTTCTTGCCTCAAATGTTTCCTGTTTTGTTTAGGGTCACCTAATTGCTAAATAATTCAATTCTCTCAAATAATTTACGATTTTAGTAAATTTTGTTTAAGTTGTTGATTTTATCATTAAGTTTTGTTAACAGGGTGCAAATTTTGGCAATGCGTGAGGTAAGTGTTGAATTTTTTTTCCGTTGGATAGATTTTTGCTGAGGTCATGTACTTATATGATAGACGATCATTTAATAACAATCCAAAGTTAGTTAGAATTCAAATTTATGCAGACTCAACGTCATTATAAATTTATACATAGAAGCCAAAAAATTATACTCACTCGTTCACTAAAAGCATGACTAAGTTAATTCAACAATTTTATTTGAATTGAATAAAACAAAGATAATTTCTCTCAAATTTTAAATTACAAATCTTCGACCCATTTGAAGGAATCTATATGTTTTTCTTTGGCCAACAATATATACACGACTTTGTCGGGTTATGATCTTCATTTATAATTGATGTTTCATTAAATCACATTGAATAATCAAAATGGCATGGTGATGATCACTTGATACACATGACATGATGATTAATTTGAAGTACAAAATTTATGAGAGCAAGTTTTGTGTGCATTCAGATGTACCGTGTCTTATTTGCATTTTAAAATTATGCAATTGATTATATTAACAGATGCAATTTATTTACATTGAACCGTGCAACTATTTCTCCATATAAACAGTTGCATGATTAATCAGTGTAAACAAATTGCATCTTTTAATATAACAAATTGCATGATTCTAAAATACACTATAAATGTATGATATCCATTATCCAGAGCCCAAATATTCGAGTATTAATTCATTTTGTCTGTTGAGTTGTGTGGGTCATTTGATAAATTAATGTGCATTATTTAATGTATTTTGAAAATATACTCCCTCCGTAGTAGTTCGTCCCGAATTCGAAGGCGGGTTTACTATTTGCACGTGTTTTTGTGAGCGAGCTCTGTATTAGTAATTGAAATGATAAATTGATTTTTAAGGAGATGTCCATCTATCATATCACTTCTTAAAACTCAATTTATCATTTCAAAAACTAATACAAAATCAGCTTGCAAAAACGCGTATGAAAAATAAATGGAGAAAAAATTACAAATGATCCTATAATTTTGTTCGAATTCACAACGGTCCTATATGTTTTTATTTTATCAATTTTGGTCATCTTAATTTCAATTTTACTCCTTCTCGCCGGAAAATTGAAATATTTAGCCAAAAAATGGTTGGAAATATGATATATCATACAAAATAATGTGAAAAAAATAATAAAATGACGGGTTCAGTGAGAGGATGTGAATAGTATGCGTTTCAACCCTCGCCTCAACGTAAATCACTCGTAATTAGCCACGATAATGAATGAAATTCGTGATTTTGAAGTTGTGATTCACGGGGGAGGTATAATCAAAACATGAAATTGATTGATGGTTTTTCTTCCTTGATGAAAGATAATTCAAATGAGAGTGGTGACGATCGTTGACGTGACCAGAATAAAAAGTTAGGTCAATTTTCCGACCAAATTTTAAATTATCCGGCGAAAATGACTAAAATTGAAACTATAAAGACCAAAATTGATAAAATAAAATTTTATAGGACAATTTATGGATTCTGAAAAAGTTACAGGATCATTTGTATTTTTTTTCTCAAAGTAAATGTGACTTCGAATTCGGAACGGATGTAGTATAATTTATTAGACTAAAATATTATAATTTATTATATTAAATTTGCAATTAGTTGTGTTTATAAAATTTTTTTGTACACATTTCAGTTCAATAAATTATACTCCCTCCGTCTCTCTATAACGTTTCCCCTTCTTTTTGGTGTTTTAATTAAAGAATAATAATAAAATTATAAAAGCGAGATAAAAACTTGTGTGAACTTGATTTCACCGTGAACTCTATTTTCTTAGTATCACTGTTATGTATAAAAAAATATTACTATTATGCATAAAAACTATTATTGTTATTTAAACAGTGAGAGTTTTTGTGCATAACAGTAATAGTATTTTTGTATAGACCTGGTTCACAAGAGTGTTACTCTAAAAGTGAATGGTAGTTTTGAGTATTGGGAGGAAGGAAAAAAGTATGTGAAGTAATAAGTGAAGTAATGAGTTATATTTTTTGTGATATGGTGTGAAAAGTAAGGACAAAATTATGAATAGTAAAATTATTTATTCTATTTATTTGACAGACTAAAAAGAAAAAGTGAAACTTATAATAAAATGGGGGGAGTATGTTTCAATAAAAGAATGGTGCACCTGATGCATGACCTAGCTAATTTCTTAATGTTTGGATCCTTATGATTTTGTTTAATAGATAAATTTAAATCCTTCGATCACAGGTGACTATTCTTATGGCGATAAATTTATGAATCAAATTGAAATCCACTGCGTTATTTGAAATATTAGCCCAAAATCCTCTTCTTAAGTAAAGATTTCAATTTAAATGCTACCTAAAATAAATAATTTTAAAAATTTTGTAGCACGATGAGAAGAGACTCACGTGGGTAGATTTTGCATGAGTGGCCAGCCACCTAATTTCTGATCGATTAACTATAATATTGATTATTAATCATTTGTTTTAGGGAATTCATGGTTTTTAGTTTTGTATGATTGTCAATTGAGTGACTGAGATAGAGACATAATAATTAATATCCATTTTCTTAAGGTTTCGTAAGCTGCTAGGTCACCTAATTAATGACATTCACAGTTCTACTAATAATACCTACTTGAGAAAATCCTCAATATTAATTTACTTATGTAAATAAAATTTTCCCTTCAGAACGAACCAATTGCAAATAGAAATTTGAAAAAACAATTCCCAAGTAACAAGTAAAGAATGTTACAGATATATACAATCTACACCCTAGGTTTAAACTAACTAGTATTTTCTCCTGTGCGATGCACGGTTTATAAATTTTATTAATATATATTAAATATTATGCTATTAACTTTTATCTTATAATGCATAAATTAGTACTCCCCCTGTCCCGAGATAATATGTACGTTTACTGTTTTCACGTGTTGAGTTTTTTATTAGTTAATATTTGAAATGATAAAATAATTTTAAAAAATTAATGCATATAATAGATGAGAGATAGATCTATAATACTCCTCCTGAAAAATCACTTTATCATTTGAAATACTAATAAACAACTCGCTCGTTAAAACTCGATAATAAAGGTGGGGTGCACATTATTTCGGGACGAAGGTAGTATAAAATTTGTTGCGTCGATGTAAACAATTATGAAAAATACATGTATAACATTTATAAATAATATAATAACTTAATATATAATTAATGTTGAGTGAAATTGAAATTTCCCTAAACCCTAAAACACAAATTAAGCTTAGTCAAAAAATATTTGCTTTACATAATCTGCATAAAAATGTACTAATTATAGAGTATATACACAAAACAACACCATATAATTTAATTGGATTTAACGCCATATATATATATATATAGTAATGATATAGAACCAACTATCTGGTTTTTTATGGAACCAGATTAATGGCGTGTCATGCCAACTATTCCCTAAACCATGAACCATAAACCCTAAATCACGAACCATTCGGATCGGGTGAACCACGAACCACTCGGGCCGGGTAAAAAGAAAAATTGAATTGAACTGAAAAAATAAAACTGAACTGAAAAAAAAAATTACATTTTTTACCGGCCCGGACCCAACTCGGCCTGAACTGAACTCGGCCCGAGTGGTTCATGATTTAGGGTTTATGGTTCATGGTTTAGGGAATAGTTGGCATGACTCATCATTAATTTGGTTCCATAAAAAATCAGATAGTTGGTTCTATATTATTACTATATATATATATATATAATTTTTTTCGGCAAAAAAATTTATATATCAAGTCTAATTGATTACCGGTAGTTAAATAGAAAAAAGTTAAAGAAATCATTTCATTAGAAAAAGTTATAATAAAAAAGGAGTAATTAAATAAATCAATTATTTTAAAAATGATGTAAAATGTTCTGAAGTGTGTATATTTTAACAAATTTAGTTATATTTCATTAAGGTTAATAGTCCCATATTTTATTTAGACAAAGAATTGGGTGGAGTGAACTCTATTTTTTAATATCATTGTTATTCACAAAAATTATAATTATTTAAAAAATAAAATATTTTAAATATTAATAATTTTTATACATAACTGTATAAAATTTATGTATAAACTTGATGCACATAAATGTTACTTTTTATTTAATTTTATTAAAAATCAATGACAAATTCCATTAAATTAGGTTCATTGCCTTAACCGTCTCACTTACCATTATTGTTAAAGAATATATATTTATTAAATCACATATAAATAGATGGTCTAGAGAGTTAATAAAGAATATTAAAAATTGTCATTGACATAAATAAATAGTTATAATACGAATTGATTTATTTTTTAGTTGTATTTGTTGTTTTATATATTTAGAAGTGCTGTTGAGTTTCTCTAAAACTCAAGGCATACTAACATAAATTTGGAATATAATTCATGAAAAATTTAATTCATAAAATAACAATTACAATGCAATAATTATTATACTAAAAAAAATCTGAAAAACAATACTCCATGACACCAGTCACACACACAATAATCAAACCATTATCAAGTCTATTAAGAAAGAGGTCTAAACCATTCACTCTCATTTACCCTTCACAAACCTCATTTCCCCTATCCCCTATCCCCTTACATAAACGAAATCACAAAACACGGTAACAGCAAGTTGAAGACACGAATTTTCTCTCCTTCGACAACATTATCCGAAACTTGCTTGATTATTTACTCTAATTTAGGCAAAATTTTCATAATCAACGAAAATCTTAAAGTATATATGAAATGCTTAAGATAACGGTTTAGTTACTTTATATCTTAAAGATTTATTGTTTTTTTTTTAATATATGCATTCTTCTGGCCTTAATTTTTGCCAAAGAACACAGATCTATGGTGTTATGTTTTCTTTTTCAATTTACATTTCTTCTCTAGAGAAGCCTTCAGATCTATGAGTTCACATTTTAATAAATGTTTGAAATTATTTTTTGTTAAGAGGAAAATTATTGTTGTTTATTGTGTCTATTTTTTTATTTTAGTGTTTGGAACATTTTAAATTTAATATCTGGAATAGGCCTTCAGTTTGATACAATGATAAAAATTGTTGTTCCAAACTTCCAGTGTTGTTCTTCCCTATAGACACCTTTTTTTCGTGAAATTTGTGTAACTTAAACACCGGTGAAAAGATACTCCAATTTTATATCCAAGAGTTTTAAATTTATTAATTAAATAGGAATTTTCTGAGTCCCAGTGTTTTTAGTGATTTATGTGCCGGAATGGCTCATGACCGTGTATTTGATTGCATAAATGTTTTTTTTTTTTGAAGATGAGAACAAAAAACCAGGTCAGGTAGTGCACTTCTTTGACAATTAGCAGATGTCATCTCCACGTCTGACAATAAAAATCAATTGGTAAGGTTACTAAATCCAGAATCCATTACTAATATGTTCCATTCAAAATTGTGAAAATGTTATAAACTAAAAAATGGACAGGTAAAATATAGAGATAATGATAATCGAACACCAAAGTTTTGAATAAACTTACCATATCTTATATACTCTTCATCATTACATCCTGTCCCAAGTGTATCTCACCTAATAACATGAAAACAGAGATAAATTAGTGAGATTTTCAATATTGGTCAGGAAAACAGTTTGTTTAGAACAAATAGTACACTCATACTGGATACTGCTTATTTTCTTGTTGTAGAAAATAATACAAACTGACTACTTTGCTTGCAGGTGCACTTAAAGATTGAAATCCTGTTAAAAGAAAACATAAATCCAATAAATATATGTATTAAAGGAGTAGTTTAAAGAAATTCAATGGAAAAGATAATGAAGAACCTTACATTCAAGTGCAAGAATTAACGTGAAAGCCATAAATGGATTTTGATGGAAGACCATATATATTTTCAGTCAGCAATACTTCAAATTCAAATTGAGAAGTTTCTTGAGTTTTGAGCAACAACAATCATGATTTTTTAAGCACGCGAACTGAAATTCTGAATATAATTTGTTCAAATTTCAAACTTAATAAATATATCTTAAAACAATGAATTTGAATAATGATTTACATAAAATTTCTGACATCAAAAGAAACATTCACGTCAATACATGCTTACTCTATCAATTATTTTATTATGAAAATATTATTTAATAGGATTAGCAAATTGGTTCTAGCATCTTAACGCGAAAGACGGCGTGTGAACTGCACAGTATCACCATGTGGCGAGTTACTGTTCAATCGCCACACTATTTCTACACTTTAAACAGATACTTCTGCTTTTATATATTTATAGATCTCAATTCACAATAATTCAATCACTTCAAGTTAAATCATTTTTATATCAATATCAAGTTGATAATTTTCATCGACATTAATTATTGCAATGCAACAATTAATTGACTTTTAAATAACATAAAACCTATATAAGATCTTTTAATGAGACGTGATCTTTTCTTTTTCTTTTTCTTGTTATAGTCAATCGACGGGTGCGCTAGTACCTGAGGACACACAACAAGTACCTAAATCTGATATTTTAATAAAACATAATTAAAAAAAATAATTGTGCATGGTGCATTTTTTGGCTCAATTTTTGTTAAAGTTTACTCATTCATAAAAACAAACTGAAATATGTAATTATACACTTAGTTCATATAAATAATTGTATTAGTTCATTAAATAAACTGGAGTGTAAACTAAACAATTTAAGTACTTAATTTTCATATGTAACTAATATATCTTTTATCCTTTTTTTTTAGCGCAATATATATTTGGGTTAATTCTAAATAAATACACGACCTTTAGACTAAATATCAATTTAATCACGACCTTCAAAATTATTGTATAAAAGCTCAACATTTGATGTTATTGCAAATTAATACACGTTTTTTTGCACCTACCGTGAAGAGACGATGTGACTCACCGAAACTATTGTTTTTGTTATGTCAGATTACACGTAGGATGAAATGTCTAAATCATAAATATAAAAAATATTTAAAAAGTGAATTAAAAATAAAATAAAAAATAAAATAAATTATTTAAATTTAAATTCCAAACCTTAAAAACTAATTCTCGCCGTCAATGTTTCAAAATTAAATATATTCACATGTTTCAAAATTAAACAAAATTAAATGTAATCATTTAGTTTCTCTCCACTCATTCAATCCACTCATTGTCTATTGTCTCCCTCAACCCCTCACTTGTTGTTCTTATTGCAGTCGATCTCCTTAAACTAAATTTGTGAATTATTTATTGAGATTCGATCAATTTTATGAAATGAATATAAATTTTATTTTTTATTTATACTTTAATTGTTATTTTTTTTAGATTTTAACTTCTTTTAATTATTATTTTTTGGTTGGAATTTATTTAAAAAATGTGTAATATTATGTGGAATAATTTTAAAAATATTATTTAATATGCATCATCCTAACTGACAAGTATACACATGCTTCGGTGAGTCACGTCAGCTCTTCACGGCCGGAGAAAAAAAAATGTATATCGATTTGCAACAATATCAAAGATTGTGCTTTAATACAAAAATCTTGAATATCGTGATTAAATTGATATTTGGTCAAAATGTCGTGTATTTATTTAGAATTAAACCTATATCTTTTATCCTATGAGCAGCTACTTTTATCACATGATGTAATATTTGTTGATCACTTATTATTTTGATCAGTAAAAAATAAAAAAATCAGCTCGGTTGAGATTCATTGGAAAAAAATTATACATTGGTTCCACTGTAACACTTTGGTGCACCCAAATATTACTCATAATATATATAATAATTAGTTTTCTTTATATTCATATAACAATATACATTAATACTATAGGAAAATAATCCATGATAATATATATATATATATATATATCATTCATGGCTGATTCTTGGCTAAGTAAATTAAGTCAGGAGACAACAATCCATAACATAAATTTGTTACAGACATGATGATCTGGCGATTAATAATGTCGTGGATTCGGAATCGGATACCTGCTAAATTTTTATAATGACATATTATATGATGAACAAAATTTATAAATAGAAATTTGTGAAACTGATTAAGAGATATAATTTATATTATTAAAAGATATTAATTGTAATAATTAAATGATATCACTTATTATTATAAAAAGAGTATTACTCGTGATATTAAAGGGTATGATTTATATTACAATAAAGATATTAATAGTAATAACTAAAATATATAACTAATATTATAAAAGAGTAATAGTATAAATATGAAATCAGTTACATAATGAACAAGTTTCATAATAAACCTACTCATTTATTATATCTATAATGATATACTACGTGTGTCGAGTGTATATCATTTTTCCTAATTAAAAATAAATAAAAATTGGCAAACTGTCTTCACATTACGGAAAATGACCATCGTATTTATGTGACAAACATGGCGGTATATGAGTATTAAACTTTCCTTCCGAATATTTCAGTTTAATCATTTCTAAAATTGTAAATTCTCGTGGAGAGCGATTTATGAATATTAATATATTATCCCCAATAATCAGATATAATATCAACTGTCAAGTGTTATGAGTACAAACTAATTTTGTTTCCTATTATCCAACTAATTGTTTTGAAGTTGACATGTAAGTTGCACTATTATCATTCTCATAGGACAAACAGTGGAGTAATAACCTTAACCTTTCACATGAATCTTGCATCATCGACAGAATTCAATAAATGTACTCAATCTTCTAAACCTATAAGCGCAAATGTCTTTTCTCTCTACTGAAAACAATTTCGAAACTTTTAAGTATCAGAATGTATTGTTTACCAATTTCGAATAATTAACAATAAGTAACTAATCATGTATGTTGGGACATGATAAATCATGATACGTGTTATGAATAATTATTTTGTCGATTTTAGATAGTGACGGGTGATCCTCATTTTGTCGACCTTGAATCTATTTTGTTAAATGCTAGGTCACCTAATGACGTTCACATTGGTACTAAAAAAAAATTAATAATAATAATAAGGCTATGTATTTTTGAAAGAAATTCCCAGATCAATAAAACTTAATCCTCTATATAAGTAGTAGCAGAATTTATAAACCAAGATGTTAATGCAAAATTGGAGAGGGAACAACAGACAGCTGGTCCTAATGATTTTGAATCCTCTTTTGAAACAGCATAGAGAAATATGAAGAAAATAAACATAAAGTATTGTTGCTATATAATGATTGATCACTTAATCTGTATGATCATAGATTCCAATCAAACCAGAAAAAGATATTGAAAACTAATGAAACAAGGAAATGCTTAGTGCATCTAAATCTAATGCATTAATCTGTACTACCAACGACCATAATGATTCGAGGCAAATTCTCCTGTGCACCATATACACCAATAAAATTGATGCAATTTAATTTTAGGAGTTCTTTTTCTAATTTTTTTTAGTTTTAGTTTTTTTTTTTTCAATTTCAGTTTTCTTTTAACTTTAATTTCAGTTTTAGGTTTTTTTTTTCTCGACTCGGACCCAAACTCGGCCCGAGTGGTTCATGGTTCACTCGGCCCAAGTGGTTCATGGTTCACCCAGCCCGAATGGTTCATATATGATTTAGGGTTCATTGTTTAGGGGTTAGAGTTTAGAGTGCATAGTCATCCAAATTAAAATTGAATCAAATTGCATGCACAGGAGAGTAACTCATGATTCGACAAGGAAATGCTCAAACTTATGTCTAAAATTCTAAATCTACGAGAATTGCAATAGAGAAAAATAAAGTCAGTAGAAAACTGAATCCTAAAGTTAAATTCGCCCTACTTTATCCAACCCACAAGTTAACAATGGTCTTCCCCACTTTTCCTCCTTTACACTCCAAAAAATTACATTGGGCACCAACAAGTTATATTAGCCCTAATTTATCTAAATTTTCTTACCCTTTATCATTTACTAAGTTCCCAGTGAAACAGCAGAAAACATGTATAAGGGCCTCACTGTGCTCGTATCTACGATTTCCACAAATCCTAATAACATCCACATTAATATAGCAGCAACATAACCATACATGAGTAAGGGCACAAGTGAAAAACAATTAGCCTACTGCTTCTCCAGGGCTATATAAACACTAGTTTTCTTCTAATGATTTTTTATTTCCATAAGTGCATAATCATTTATACATGAGAAACTTTAATGCACAAATCAGCAAATTCATCAAAGAGTTGGTAAATATTTTAGTAATTACACATTATTCACAAATCATAGAAGTTGATATTGAGCACAACTTTTCTAAATATACTAGTACAAAAAAAAAATTGTCATAGCAACTCATAGTAGTTAAATGCTAAAGCACTGTTTTATCTCATTGCAGAGAACATAGCATATTTTCAATCATGACATCTGCCTTCAGCAAATGATTATGCACTTTTTGGACGACTCAACATAATTTGAGAAACAAAGTTAACACAGCAGTTTAGTCCATATTAGTCCAAATAATAGTCTACAAGCAAAGTAGCATAAGAAACACAATTAAACTCACATTTTTGCTCTGATGTTGATCAAGACCTATTAGTATATCTATTTTGAAAATTTACCAAGTTAGTGTATATAATATCAATATCCATCATTTCTAACTTCCTTAAGACAAGATGATTAGATGGAGTACTCAGATGTGACGGTAGCTCTTTCATGTAGATCATCGTTCTATTATATTTTTTAAAATATCCATTGTTTTATACATTTATAGAGGCCAACCTTGGATTTTGTGTTCTAGTAAATGAGTGGAGTACGAACTAGGAACGAGTAAATGATTGCACATTTGGTTCCCTATATCTTGATTCAAGTTTACAAGTTAATCAACATGATTCCAACATGTGATTTAAGAACAGCAACATTTCCATGCTTGCAGTCAGATGTTAGTTGCATTACTTAGATAACAACATATTGTGTAAAGCTCAGTGTATAAGAGTTATTCACAGGTTTTTAGTAATTGACAGATAGCTAATTTCTGAGAAAAGCAAGTGACTGAACTAAAAAGTGGTCAATCTAATAATACATCAAGGGGTACTTATTAAGGGAGAGTGGGGGAGAGAATAAGGAATACCTATTGCTGTATTCACATTTCACACATCTCTAATAAACAAGCTTTCCTGCATTTACTTGATAACTCTTCCACTTGCATAAAAACTCCTCATAAGCGAATGCTTTCCCCAATTTAGATAAGCTTTGTTTCAACTTTGTAAGAGTGGCAGAGTTCAACTTGACCCCTCGTTCAATCATGTCTTCAGCACACTTAACTGCTTCAGGAACCCGATTCATATCCCTAAGCCCCACAACCAACAAGTTACCAGTTTCATCCAAATCAGAACGATAATTTTCAACCATACATCTCCAAACCCTAATTGCCATATGAGGATCTCCACCATCTAAGTATGTCTTGACTGATGTAATGCAATCTTGTTGCATAGGAACAAACTCATTCTTCACCATCTCTTTAAATATTTGAGTAGCCTCCCTTAGCTGTCTGTGTTTGATCAAAGAATGAAACAATAAACCATAAATTTCAGAATCAGGAAACGCCCCATTATATACCATCTCATCTAATAGCTTAATAGCTGCATCAAAATCCTTGACATTGCAATACAAGGATATCAATAATTTGAACATTGTTTTATCTGGACGACAAATGTTCTTCCCAGTCATCGTTTCCCAAACTACTTTAGCAGATCTCGCATCACTCTTCCTCGCACATTCATGAATCGCAAACTTAAAGAACTTCATGCTCGGATAACAATCCTTCTCCTTCATTGAATCAAAAAAAGTAAGCACTTCACGCAGTCCTTCCGGACCATTCAGTATCGTACGCAAGAAAGTATCATAAGCAGTCACATTCCTGTTATCCCATCCAATAGCCATCACCATATCCAAGAAAGTTTGCCTAGCTCTACCCACGTCGCCCTCCCTCTCCCAACCGTCGAGCAAAATCACATACGTCTCTGCATCCAATCTAATCTTCCCCTTCAAAACTCCCAAATAGTCCTTTGCTAGTTGAGTTTTTCCCTCTTCTACAGATTGCAAGCAGCAAGCATTTTAAAGCTGCAATGTCGGCTACAACACCATACTGACCTATAACCTCAAAACTCAAAATGGCCTCCTGCACACGATCAGCAGTCACATAATTACTGAACACTGACTTAAAAGTAGTCAAAGAGAGCAACGATTCTTTCCTCATGGACTTAATAGCATCCCACATTGCATCAAACAAGCAATTCCTTCCCAACATATCCACAACCAAGTTCCAAGCATATGGACTATGTTTATTGTTCAACTGAAAACTCGACCACCGGAAAAACTTCACGGCCGAGCCAGGGCACCCGTACGACAATCTGAGCACCTCCTCCACATCTTCTCCCGAAACCCTAATTCCCGTATCATTAAGAACCCTCTCAACAGTCACGGCCGGAGTATTAGAGACGATTTCGCACAAAATTTTCAGTTTTGGTGGCAAATTGGGTAACTCAGTGTACGAAATGAAATTTGATCGCTTACCAGTTGTCTGGTGGCGGGAATCCCGATTCGGAGAGACGTGAATGTTGATTGGATAGTCGAAATCCACAGAAATACGATCGTCGTGACGGTGATAGCGCTTTTTTCTCGGATCAATTTTAGATGATGATGAAGTGGACGATTCTCCCGGGGGGGATCTTTTTCTGGAATTCCTCATCGACTACACTCTTTTACTGCATATATGAGGTGTAGTTACGATCATGAACGGAAACGAGCAAAATCAGTCGGAAATTGGGTCATCATCTGAAACCCTAGGTTAGAGGATTAAGGGTTTTTGATTGGGGTACCAAAATTGATGAGAATATCTGCAGACCCGTAGGGTTAACCCGGTCCGGCCACTTAGTGGGTTGGATATTTTAAGGGCCCGGTTATTAGCACCCCATTATTAGGAGATACACCCCCCCATAAAATATTTTCGAAAAATTTAATTTGAATTTAATACATAATTTCGAAACATTGGTGTTGAAATTGTATCTTAATTTCGGAACATTTATTTTGAAAGTTTTCGAGCAGAATTTTACTTTGCAAAACTTCAGAAATTCGGCATCTTCTTTTCGAAATATGTTAGTGATTTCGAAAAACCACTTTCGAAATTAAGATACAATTTCAACACCCATGTTTCGAAATTATGGAGGGGTGTATCTCCTAATAATGGGGGTGTTAATAACCGGACCCATATTTTGAAATTTTAAAGCCCGTTTGGAGACGTTTTAATTTTATGGGCCTCGGTCATGCGTCTGGGGTTGGGCTTTAATGCGAACTTGCTAAGAGCATTAACGATAGGCTTTTTTGTCCACCCATACGGGCCACACCCCCCACTTGCTAAGCTTGTTGTTTGTGAGTTTAGTTTAGGTGTCAAATTTTTGTTGAGTTTTAATAGGTGTAATAATTGCTTGTAATTGAGGTCACTTATTATAAATGTATTGTTTTGTTATTTTTTACAGGTAAAATGGAGAATTTGGAAGCAAAACTTCTACTATTTATTTGTGAAGTCAGTTGAAGGATAAATTTAGAAAAAAAAATAAAGAACGAGAACGAAATGAGAAAAATATAATATAATCTGTGGAGAAATTAAATTTAGCCCAGAATTTTTTTTGAAAAGAATTTAATTTTAATTAGTGGAGCCCGTCAAAGTAGCAAACCTTATTCCGCCTTCTCATCAGTTGGGCGGCCCATGTATTTTTATTATAGACCAATAATTTACAAGTATTTTGGTAGTGTATAATATATGGTGCTTCATAATCGTAATCAAGCACGCCTTAGCAAATTTTATTTTATTTTTGTGTTTTACATTTTTTGTGTGCATGGTTCACGAACAAAAGTACAAAGATCAAGATTCAGGATCATTTACTAGTCGATTGTGAATAATTCTATTAAAAAGAAAAATCCGGGTGGCTATATTTTCACTAAGTACATGCATGTTACTCCCTCCCTCCCTATTTTATATTGTTCATTCATTGTTTAGCTCGTGTTTTAACGAGCGAGTTATTTATTAATATTTAAAATTATACAAGAGACTTTTAAGGTGGGTATGATAGTCAATTTGTTATTTTATATATTAACAAACAAACTACTCGTTAAAACACGAGTCAAATAGTGAATGAATAATTTAAAACAGAACGGAGGAAGTAGTAAACTAGCAATTAGCAATTAAGACACAAACAAGACAGAGGTAAATAATTGGAATTAGTTTCTTCAATATTTCATTATTCGTGTTTAGTTATCTCATCCTCTTTAAGTCAACTTACATAACAGCAAATCAATTCACAGTTTTTCCTATAAAAAAGAAAGAAAAACTAAATACATTATGTCACAGATCAACTTAATTACCACCATTTGATAAAATATGGATCTCCATGTGCTGACATTCATGAATCAAAGACAGGGAGTTAAGTTGATAATAAATCCTTTAAAATCACCGAGTAAATCTTTTCTGCCTCCCTAAATTAATCACTTCATCGGTGGACTAAAGAGGCAATTAATAGCTGTAAGTATTTAATTATTTTAGTTGTTATTGATTAATTAAGTAATCCCTCCCTCCGTCGTATTTTTTTATTATTTCAAGCCAAAAATATTTTAATTTTAATAAGAAAGTTGATTAAATATTAAAAAAGAATAAAATTATTTTTTTTTGTTTGGGTGATTTGGTCATTTTTT
Source organism: Stenogyne calaminthoides (assembly GCA_037126765.1). NCBI lineage: Eukaryota > Viridiplantae > Streptophyta > Magnoliopsida > Lamiales > Lamiaceae > Stenogyne > Stenogyne calaminthoides. The sequence goes on from JBBCBC010000002.1 coordinate 38,023,213, forward strand.
TTAAAAATGACAAAAAAAAAATATTTTTGCGTGTAATTATCATTAACATAAAATGTAATTTAGATATATTTATAATAAATTTATTTGAGAGGGTAAAATTGTTCTTTTGCTATTATGGAATGAAAAAATTATATAAAGATATTTATTTATGAATTTTAAACATCTCTACTATATATAAAGATAAACTTTTAGGTAAAATCAAATAATTTCTATTCAAAATTCCTCTAATCTCAATACCTCTAATTTTAAATTTAATCTCAATTTAGTATTTGAATCCGGATAACAATAATATGTTATTAATAGATTTGATAAATATTTAGTAATAAAATCCGCCAAAAACTCAATCATATATTATTCATTAATTTGGTCAATGTTATAATTAAAATTCAATAAATAAATCTTTAATATATTAACAATTGATTTGATAATTCAAATGACCTTATACAATAATTGTACGATAAGCAGGTGAAATTTATTTCAATGTTTTGTGTGCATGCATTGCATTAATTATTTCAATTACGTATAAGCGGGTCAATATATCCTAATTTGTTAATATATAATTTTAATGGCAATTATATTTATGTAGTTGCACAAGGATTACTTGTACATTATGGGAGGGCTATTACGAACCATTAGTGAGTTACAATAACGAGCACCCAAATGAGCCGATAATTATTATTTTAGAATCATAAAAATTGAACCACATTATAGAGGTTTTTTTTTTTTCCAATTACCAATTATATATTTTTTAAAAGAGATTTTTCATATTTTGCTTATATTAATATTAGTTGTTTTCTCTATACAAAGAAAAAATATGTCTCTAATAAGGTTTGTTTTATTTAATACTTATTATTAGGTTTTATTAATTAGCTCTTGAAATTAATTTGTTAAAATTATGAATTGATCCAAGCTTGAAACCATCCTTATTAAGATTTACCTTTAATAAGCGCACGTAAGACCCCACCCATTCGATCATTTGCTTACGATGAGTTCGACGAGGATGTTGGTTATCTTCCGATGAAAATTTGATCAGAAAAATAGAGGAGAAAAATAGTTCATCCAAGTTAGTTAGTATTCTTATTAATTTATTATTTATTTTAAATCTTTTGAAAAAATATAAAAAATAAATATATTATTTATTCCTCAAATTATGTTTATCAATTTATAAATTTAGTTTCAACAGACTACTTCTTCATCAATTTGTGACGACCAAATGATCGAATGTGAAGAAGTAACTCCCGAGAACAAGAGGAAACATGAAGGGAATGAATGTCAGGAAGATGATGATGGTGGGGTTGAGGGTCAAATGTCGACCACTAAGCGGATCTTGACGGTCAAACTTGAGAGGGAATAATACCACAAACTGAAGATATAGGACAAGCACCTTATAGAATAATACGAAAGTTATTATTATCATTATAGTTTTTTAATTGTTAATCCTTTTTTCAGTAGTAAAAAATAAGTATGTTCAAATACATTTTCGGGCAGTTTTTTAATTGACAATCTCTACACTATTTAGGTTTCACTATTATTTAATTAATTTACAATTGAGAATATATATATATATACACATATTATAAATGTATTGTTCTTCATTGCGTACAAATTTTTCTCCTATTTTGTAATATAAATTTGAATGACTATAAAATTTATATTCGTGTTTTGATATTTTAAACAATACTAATATACAAAATAAATTTCGACTAATGTAAACAAAATTATTTCTTATTTTTAAAAAGAAAAGACATACACAATTAGTATAAAATACAACTACACCCATTATATTATAAAATAAAATTAATTCAATAATCGTATTATGATATATTTCAACCCGCGTACTACTCGAGTCTAAGAACTAGTAAAAAAAAATATATAACGGAGAAAGTCAGAAAACATTATTATTATTCAGGGATAAGGCGAAGCCGTTTAATTTAAATACTGCAATTTCATTTATTATGTAGTTGTGACTTGTGAGGTGTTACTATAATGATATATGTGGAAACATAATCTCCAGGAGACAAGGGAACTTTGCTAATTCCGAAGCCAGCTTTGAATTTCTCATTGCCTGTTTATTTAATTTACTTGACTGAACCAAGCATTAATGAGGCTTAATAAATAGGGTAATATCTTCGTCATTTTAAGAATTAAGAGATATAAAGCTCCCTAAGTACACTTCTATTTTTATATGTCAATTTTTTATGTTCGCAATGTAAGTTTAGGTGTGTACTGCAATGAAAACGAAGGCAAGAATAAATCAGAAATCGAGTTAAGGAAAATCTTTTTTCGTATAATAAATACATCTCGATTAATGCTCACATGATATAAAGTAAAACGATTTCAATATTTGATTTTAGTAACACCACTGAAAACAAAGCAACAACGAAAGAACATAATTTAGAACGGAACGAAAAACTAAAGTGTACATGCACGAAAATTTTCGAAAACATATGCAGATCAGGGTTTAGCGTATTTTCAAAGTAAATTTCGAAAACAAGGAATATGCCTATCTATATATGAATTCACTCTGAGATCGTGGAGAAAAAGATGGAGGAAACACGAATTACGTGGGCGGTTTTGACGGCACTGACTCTACTTGAAAGTTATGAAACGTCTAGGTTCAAAGAACCTTGCGGATGAGTTCAAATTCAAATTCAAACTCGGATAAGTATTGATCGTTCTCCGCACGTTGGATAAGTTCAAATAGAACTTTGGGTCGGACCAAATCCGAATGGGCCAACCAAACTTATCCAATTCAAAAAATTTGGCCGGTAGAGTTAGGGTCCTCATACACATATTTTGAAAAACATGAACTTACTCTCATATATATACAAAGAACTTTCCTTACATGTTTCCTATGTGGGATAAGTGGGAAAAACTACACTTAGTTTTTCCTCACCCAATAGAAATCCTCTTACTATAGGTTGTGACGTCTCATCTTCTCATATTAATTTCTCACTCACCAAAATTTGATTTTGATATTTTAAATATATCACAATCATCTACTCCGCAAGTAGAATTATCCTATCACAATTAATTTCCCAGAAATTAAAGTTTGATCCTCCAACCATTTGGTCAAACATGAGTTTTTGAAACAACTCGTACCAAATTTCCAACACTCAATAATATTTCACAATCGAGATCTCTAACACATAGATTCGGGATTATGATGGTTTGTTGAATATTTTTTCATATTTCATTTATCATGCATTCAGCTTATCCAACATTGAGTGAAACACATAAGGTTACACATATGATCTGTGAATACTCCGTCCAACTTATAAAATGAATTTCATTGAACTAAGGGGGTTCTATAAAATGAATTACTCCATGTACTTAAGACAAGATTAATAATAATTTTCTGTTGAATTTAATTTAATGATACGTATTGTGAGATTTTTTAAATTAAAACGACACTTATTAAATTATTGATTGGAAGGAGTATTGTTGATCTCCACTTAACCAGCCAAATCTTTCATTATCGATCATCATGTACAGGAAAGATTAAGGTAATGGGAGGGGTAATAGGAATAATCTCCATTAATATTGCTTAGCAATTTTTTTTTGTATATTCCTACTTTCATTACTTAATTTCATCCTCACTCAACCCTCGTCAAATGATATCAATTGTTGATTTTCTAATTAAACAATGATAATATAATTAATATTCGCATAGCTATTGACTCCTTAATGATACCCATTACAGTTATCATTCTCAAGTTATACGAAGCGGACCCTAATTTAAACGGATTATTTCAAAATAGACATGAAAGATTGGTTTAGACAAGGAAACACTTAATTAAACTGAAGACTCAAGGAAATATACAAATTATGGATGCTAATTAATTTCTTAAAATTGAGCATTAATTATGAAGACATGATGATACTTTTGGAAGCAACTTGTAGCACTAAACAAGTGGAATGTCCTAATCCATGCATTTTATTTTTGTTGATCCATGATTTTCAACATTCCACATCGATCCTCGTAACTTGATACAAATATGATCAATCGTCTACTTAAATAAGTGATGTTGCATGAAACTTTAATCATAGAAAATTGAGTTGTGATGTACCACAACTTAGCACTAACATACATTTAGTTTGGATCTCATTTGTTTATATACACCACATGCCCCTGTTCAAAATATAATTTTACTGTAAAAGTTTACCTGACAAATCGTATCTCTCTCGAGAAATTGTAATATTTTTTATGTTCTGAAAGTAAAAATTGTGGGACGGTGCCACATAATGCCTGGTGTCATGGACTCATGATACTTAAATTATGTCGTGGTATATATATTATTAGGTATTGTTAGGAAAAATAATAAAAGAATTCATTTTCCTAATAATAAAAGAATTCATTTTGCACTTCCACAAATTCGGACTTTTAGATATGATGAAATTCTTTTATGGTATCAGAGTCTTCAGGCTCATGCCCACGTTCTATAAAAGAATTAATTTTGCATCTCTCTACAAGTTCGAACTTTTTGATGATCAGACGAAATTCTTTTTTATTATATACACTATAAAGCGGGTTACATATACATTATTTCAGTTCATTTTTTATTTCGCGCCTCTCTCTCTTCTCCTCTCACCCGTCACGCGAAAACTACCTCTCCGTCTTTTGAATCGCGTCTCAAGCGACCAGACTTTCTTCACATGAATTGCGTCTCAAGCTAACGAAAACTCCTCCGCACTCACGCTGAAAATCGCCGTAGTATGTTCGTCTGTTACTCAGAAAAACTATCAAAACTATCACTATTATTGTATGATAAACTATGTATCTTTGTGATATACATAAACTATCACTGCTATGTATAAAAACTAAATTTTGTAATGCTATTAAATTATCACTGGTATGCCAAAAAAAAAAAACTATCACTAATACACATAAAAACTATCAGTGTTACTCATAAAAACTATCATTGTTACTCATGAAGACTATCACTGTCACTGTAAGAGAAACTAAGTATCACTGTTATACACATAAACTGTTATGAAGAAGAAGTATTACTGTTACGCAAAAGAACTATCACTGTCACTAGTGAAGGCACAATTTCTATCGGAAAAATTAGAATTAAAGCATCAATAGCAGCACGAGATCATTGAGTGAGAATGAATGACTGAGAGCATGAAAAAAGCTGATGTTGAGCAAGATCAATGGCACGATGGGGCGGCGTGATGCACTGGCGCGAGAGTGAGAATGAAATAAGAATGAACTGATCGCTAGGTGTCTGCTGGGTAAAAATTGGAGCGAATGGATTGGGGGTAAAAATCGGGTCAACTCATTTCTCAAAATGGATCATATATTGAAATAAGGTTTATAATGTGAACATGGTTCAAATGAGTGTTACTCATTTGTGTTATTTGATAAAAAAATTACACCCGGCCCGTAAACCTATAATATCCCCTATCATCTAGACCGACCTGATATACTGATTGAACAATCAATAAATTCAAGGCTGGAAGCTGACTACAAGATATAGTAATCAAATTGTGAAATCCATGACTAATCTAAATCAAATGTACAAATTAATATAAAAAGCTCTTCAATTCACGTGATCATATGGGTTGTATAGTGTGTAGGAAAATAGGTAGGAAGGAGAGAGATTCTAAAATTCTCTCATTCATTCATACATTAACTCAAAAATTAATATATTTCCTATTGCTGCTCCAAAAAAAAAAAAAACCCTCATAAACTGTATTGGGGTGTAAGGAATCTAACAAACGTGGGCATTGCGAAAGAATCGCCGATCCTTATGCAATTTACCCTAATCTCACTCTCTTCTCTTCTTAATTTCTCATCCAATTTAATTAATTATTAATTTATTACTAAAAACTCTGCCAGCTAACAATCCCTATACACTCCATAAAATAAAATAAAAATTTATATATAATTAATTAATTCGTCAAGTACATGAAATCCAAATCCTAGTATATAATAAGGCATGCACAAAGTTTGAACTCATCATACCTACTTTCATTCCACTTTTTTGTCCATATTTTTCAAAAATGGCACTAGCAAACAAAGAGCATATCCAAAACAATTCAAGTAGCATGGCAATAATCCAAGCAAGTGCTTTTTACGACCAAGATTTCGGGCCCAAATTAATTCACTCCAATTCTCCAAATTCCTCCCAAGAATGCATCTACGGCGTCTACCAAGAGCCCGAAAGCCCGAATAAGGCGGCCAAGAACTTCACCATGAGCAATTCTTCTTCAGTTTCCAGCCCCAGCAGCTCCAACTCCAACGGATTGATTTATAATTTATCCGAGGAGGGCCACTCCGTCATCAATTTCAAGCCCGAATTTGGCAATTTCGCCCACTTTACTGGATCGTTTCTCAGCTTTGAGCAAAGTAAATGGGCCGCCCCTAAACATGTGTACCCCAAAATGTTGGGTGATGAAGATCATGAGTATCCTACAGTATGGGAAGCCGATTTGGAGTACCAGATGACTCCCAAGCCCACTACTCATGGCCCGCCGGAAACTTCCAGCTGCCACCACGCCGCTGCCCAGAGTGGCGGCGTGCAGGTGCCGTGGCTGAACGATCAGGAGATCGTCGTCGGTGATGGTGGTCAGGAGATCAGCGATAATAAACGCCCATCTACGGTAATTAATAGTTTCAACATATATTTAAATTCAAAATATCAACAATCGTCGTGTAATTTTGATATTGTCCAATTTTAGTCCTGCATTCTGTTAATTTTTCAATATTATTCATTTTTGTGTCAATTTTAATATTGGACATATAATATGACCAAAATTAAAAAGAAAAAGGCCAGATCAGTTTACACATCTTTTTTTTTTGTCCCACATTAGTTTTTACACCAAAATTAAAAACGAAAATTTACTCATAATTTTTACTCTCACAATTATTTATTTACACTCTATGACATTACTTTTCATAACACAAATAACGTATAACCACACAATTACAGTTGATTTGACCAAAATACCCTTACTTTATCATTTTAACAAAGTAAAAAATAATATTTCCTTGGTTTTCGTGTCCAGATCAGGGTGAAAACTGATCTGGAACAAAGGTAGTGTTATTGAAAATGACCAAAATTGAAAAATCAAAACACTCACAATTAAAATTGGATAAAATTGGACACAATCTAAGTTATAGAAACGATCTTGATCATATTAACTGTAGTTGAAATTGAATATATGTGCATGACTTTGATTTAAATGGATGATTAATTATATATAGGGAGAAAATGAGCAAGCTCTGAAGAAGCAATGTGTTGCTTCAAAGAAGACCAAACCGAAGACAGAATCAACATCCAAGGATCCACAGAGTGTTGCAGCTAAGGTTAATTTCATTCTTAATTTCTCGACTTAATATACATATATATAAAATATTAGTTGGTGTAAAGATTAAGCAAAACATTTTAGAAGAAATTAATAGTTAAGCTGATTTAAAGAATGTCTGTGATGCAGAATCGAAGGGAACGAATCAGCGAACGCCTTAAAATACTTCAAGAACTTGTCCCTAATGGTTCCAAGGTACCTTTTTTATTATTTTTTTGGCAATTAATTAGACTATATATCTTTAATGTTCATTAATTTTAACTTAGATTTTGTGATCATGTTTCGTGTATGTGAAGGTTGATCTTGTTACGATGCTCGAAAAGGCAATCGGTTACGTCAAGTTTCTCCAGTTGCAAGTGAAGGTAATATCACAACCCGGCCTAAATCGAAGAAATTTCCATATTATGTAATTAATAATTTTGGAGTATTAATTAAAATGAAATATATTGGATTATGTAGGTTTTGGCTACTGATGAATTTTGGCCAGCACATGGTGGAAAAGCTCTGACCTATCTCAAGTTAGAGAAGCCATTGATGTGATTCTTGCATCTCAAAGAGACCGAAATTCCAGCTCCACATGAAATGAGAGCTAGAAGAGAAATTAAAAGCTAATTAAATCCCTGAATTTGAAAAGGGGCAACAAATAAATTGAAGTGCAACTTCTGATCGAGTGTCATAAATGTGTACATCTTGGAGTTGTTCCTTAATTCATTTCTTTCTTCATACATTTATTTATTAATTCAAACTAGTTTTTTTTTTTTTTTTTTATCTTGGAGTCTGAAAATGTGACCTCCAGATTCCAGAAGATCTAATTGCAACAGTATTGATTCGAAATGAATGAACCTTCTATGCAGTTATATGTTTGATGCCGGATACTTATAAACATTGGATTTTGGTCAGGAAAGAAAAATAAAAACTATAATGTGTATCTATATATAATATATAAAAAAAGGATTATACATATTTTGGAGGGTCAATTATATTAATACTATTTTTTTAAATTTATATATATATATATATATATAATGATATAGAACCAACTATCTGATTTTTTTATGGAACCAGATTAATGAGGTGTCTTGTCAACTCACCATCCACATAATTAATTCTACTCTAATAAATTATAGAATATTTTATAATATATTATATCCTAAACCATGAACTTTAAACCCTAAATAATGAACCATTCGGGTTGGGTGAACCATGAACCACTCATGGAATCAGAAATTTTTAAAAACAAAACTAGATCCGTAGTTTCACATAATACGTCAGAGAAAGAAGAATCACCCAAAAAAAAACAAAAAAAATTTAGTGATAAAAGAAACACTCTGTTTTGAGATCTTCCACAAATCGTCAATCTAAGACCGAATCTTGCTTAGTTCAAACCTTCTTTGGAGAATCGCTTGGGATCTCAGAAATATCGCCCATGGGGGAGAGAGAGTTTGTTGCGGTGCTGAAATTCTACAAGTGAGGAAAAGTAATTAGGGTTTCTATATATATCAAAGGGGTAGTTTGGTAATTGCATTAGTAGACGATTTTGTATCAGATGTATTTTTACTACAAGAAAATGGGGAAATAGTGACGAAAATTTAGCGATAAAATTAAATTTCATCGTTAAAATCAACATTTTAGCGACGATTTAGAAAATTTCATCGCTAAATTTCATGATTTAATGTTTGCGACGAAATTAAAATATTGTATCACTATATTTGCGACCAATTACGTTTTATTGTATCTAATAATTAGAATAGCGATTAAAATGTTATTTCATCGCTAATATTTAGCGGCGAATTAGATAATTTCGTAGCTAAATTTCAAGATTCAACATTTGCGACAAAATTAAAATATTGCATCGCTACATTAGCGACCAATTACGTTACTTTGTAGCTAATGATCAGAATTGCGATGAAAATTTTATTTCATTGCTAATATTTAGCGGTGAATAATATAATTTCGTTGCTAAATTCTAAGATTTAATATTTGCGTCAAGATTAAAATATTTCATCGTTATATTAGCAACCAATTATGTTATTTTGTAGTTAATAATCAGAACAACGGTAAAAAAATTATATCATCACTAATATTTAGAGTCGAAATAAATAATTTCATCGCTAAATTTCAAGATTTAATATTTGCGAAAAAATTAAATATTTCATCGCTATATTAGCTATCAGTTATATTATTTTGTTGCTAATAATCATAATAGTGATGAAAACTTTATTTCATCGCTCATATTTTAATGGTGAATTAGATAATTTCGTTGCTAAATTTCAAGGATTAATATTTACGACGAAATTAAAATATTTCATAGCCATATTAGCAATCAATTATGTTATTTTGTAGCTAATAATCAAATAGCAATGAAAATTTTATTTCATCGCTAATATTTTAGTGATAAATTAGAAAATTTCATTGCTATATTGATGATGAATTATTTTATTTGTAGCTTATAATCTGATTAGCGACAAAATTTGAATTTCATCGTTAATTGTTTAGCGAAAAATTAGAAAATTTTTGTTTCTAAATTCCAAGGATTAATAGTTGCGACAAAATTAAAATATTTCATTTCTATATTAGCGACGAATTATGTTGTTTTATAGCTAATAATTAGATAAGCGATGAAAATTCGAATTATATCACTAATATTTTAATGGCGAATTACATAATATATTACACAAACTTTTTTTTTAATTAGTATCCTAACCATTATACAATATAATACACAACTAATTTTTTTCGAATTAATATTATTGAAGTTTGTGGAAATACATTATATATTCAAAGATGAGTCGGTATGCTGTGAAACTTGTTCACCGTAAAACTGGTTCATTTTTTTCAGACATGACCCTTTAGTTATCACGACTAATACCATTTTGTAACATAAGTCACACCATTCAGTTATCACTACTAATGTCCCCTGCTGTAATATAAGTTACACTCTTCAATTATCACTACTAATGCCCATTGTTGTATTATAAGTCACACCCTTTAGTGTTATGTTTAATACCCTTTATACTAAAGAGTCACACCCTTCAGTTATCACAACTAACACCCTTTAGTAATATAAGACACACTCCTTATGCAGTTTCACGGATTCTTGTATGAAACTTGTTCACACTATGCTTGTCCATCCATTATTATTTGTTAATATTTATTTCAAAGATTCGTTCCTAATTTGGTAAATAATTTTGGCAAGAAAAATTCAATTATTTTTAAATTTAAACCAGTTTCTTAAATAAATGAACAATATATATATATATATATATATATATATATATATATATATTATAATTTTGAAAAATTAATAATTTTAAACTAATAATATTAATATAAATCCCCAAAATCGGTGTTTTCAAAAACCCGGTTGAAGCCGCCCGGTTGAACCGTCGAACCAATGAACAAACTCATATCGCTTTGTCCAATTACTTTCCTTAAAAACGGTTAATTCGATTTTATTATTTTTATTATTTATTAAATCACTTTTTTTTTTTTTATTATTTTTTCTAAAACTCTCTATATAATGTTATTGTTTTTTATCTCAATATCATTTTCTCTCAAATAAATTCATTCACAAGTCATTAATTTCATTTAATCTCTTTTTATCGTAAATATGCATATTGTTGGAATTAATCCACAACGTCATCATCTACGATCTACAAACTCTATTGTATTTATTTTAATATAAGATTTATAAGTTATAAATTAGTATAATTTTAATATTTTATAAATAAATATTTATTTTTAATGTAACATACAAAATATAAAAGAAATATCGATAAATCAATTTAACGGTTGAACTGTCGGTTCAATCCCGGTCCAACCTGATTGGACCGGCAAACCGATGCCTAGACGGTTTGATCACCGATTCGGATTGAAAAACACTGCCCAAAACCCTTCCCCCGCTGCCAAAAGATCGTGGATGACGACGGATTCATCGATTTGAACGAGTTCAAGGTGTTACACTGCGGCGGGCGGCGACATAGCAACAAGGAGTTGAAGGAGGCCTTCGATCTGTACGACAAGGACAAAAACGGTAAGATTTCCGCCACCAAATTGCACTCTAGCTGGAAATTGTCTTTTCTTGTTTTTACTCATTGGTTATACAACACCAAATATGAATTGGAGATGAACATTCATATTTCTTTGTCGCTTTCTTCATAAACATAAGGAGGAAAAATGGTCTTACCCTTTTGTTTTCAGTGTATGCAATGAAAACTTGAATAAATCTCGAAAAAACAGTCCAATTATTAAGTTGCTACTTGTTGATAATGCACAGAATATAAAGATATTTAGTTAACATAAGAAAGTTGTAAATCCAAAAAGTATATATGCAGGCCACCTGATGTGTTTCTGTTCAACACAAAATATGAGTTATTACTTCAGGTATATAATAATTAATATGTTGGTTCATACTTGCAATTGTGATTTAAGAAGAGAAGCTTAACTAAGGTTGGATGCTCATTATAGCCTTCTTAGTCTTACCCTTTCTTACTAGTTCAATTTCTGGAATTACTGTTAGTAACTACTACTATTAGGAGTGGATTTAGTATCTGTATAGTTTCTGGAATTTCTGGAATTACTGTGACAAGTTACTGAAATTTATATGTTGCATAGATTCCTTTAGTATCCAAGGCTAATTTGCAGAGGAATGGAAAAGGTAGAGGCCGTGGAGAGTGTGCGTGGGTAATGTGTATTGAATAGCTAGTGACTTTGTCAAACATTGAATGGAGGGTGAAATTATCATTCTGCATATATCTATTTTAGTCTCAAAATTTATAGGGTATAAATTGTGAATAAATTAATTGTTTTCTTAAAGTTCTACTAAACATTTATCTCGATCAGCACTTATCATATCTTCTTCTTTCTTCTTTCATTTGGATACTTTATCAAAACAAAAACATAACAAGTGAAGTTTCTGATATCGCAACTCCATAAAAATTGTGCCCTTTAATTAAGAAGAAATCTATTGTGCTTAGAAAATTAAGGCAAGAATTTGTACAGTTTCTGATGAGGAGAAAGAAAGGAGGGCTGAGCTTCTTCTTGAGTAGAGTTTCTGCAAATGTGGGATTCTGTATAATTTTGGGGTTTCTAGTTGATTATTTGTCGAACTTTTGAGGAAAAAACAGAGTCTTGATATCAAGATCGTCGCCAATCGCAATTGCCACGCCGATCTGGCTCGACTATGTGATTGCATTATCTCCATCGTGGCGGAATCTAGCTTTAGGGAACTCGATGATATTTTCTTGCAGTCTGTTACACCACAAACTCATAATCTTGTGCAATATGATTTTCGCAATCTTTACGTATATGGAAGTTTTATGCGCTATTTGATTAATTTGCTAAACATTCGATATTGTGTTTATATATGTGTGCGTCTCAGACGAGAATTTGGCTTGGAAACCTTCTCAACATTGCCTCTATCCGATTTGGCTTGGTAAGAATGCAACTCTTCCTCTCTCGAGTTTCTAATCGGTCTTGACATCTTCATAACCTTCTCTTGGGCTCGCTTTCATTTCTTTGCTAACAAAGTCTTGGTTGATTTCACTTCCTTTTAACTTAGATGTTTCAAATTGCTAAGTTTTGAAAAAATTCAATTATGAGAGGTTATAGCTATGCCCAATTCTAGGGTTTCACACAAAATCTATTGTTGTGAATTAATTGATATTTTGTTGATTTAGGGGCAAATTTTGGATTAATAGATTGTAGAATCACAAATAATGAGGTTTTAAGGTTTTCCTCTTTTCTCTTATGATGTCATTTATTTAGTTTAGTAATTTTTGCACATGTATGTATCGAACCCAACAGTTCTATTTTTTTGAATATGTTACAAACTAGGTAAGAAAAAACGTTTACCAAATCGAGCTAAGTTGAAAGTTAATCATTGTGGAGGTTCAAAAGTCCCTATGCATCACATGAGTTATGATCTTGTAAGTATTTAACTTTTTATTATTCAATACTTGATAAATTATATATATATTTTAATTGCATAGTCTTTGAGTAACTTGTTATCTCTTTTTCTGAGTTGTTGATATATATCGATTCTGGCTGTTCTATGATGATTGCCACGATTCTTAGATTTGTAGACTTTTTTACCATAGATTGTTAGATTAAATTGTAAATATTTGATCTTGTAAATTTCAGATTTTTATTGATTGCAATATTGTTCAATTTATACTTTAATGTATTTTGTGGTTAAGAAGTTTAAACTTATTTTAAATACAAATTGTTTGCAACTAGTTCAGGTAGAATTAAAAAAAAAATTAATAATAAATTATGGTGAAATTAAAAAATTCGTAGCCGATATTTATGATTTCATACAATATTTTGTTGCTATCGACGCTAATTTTGCAATGAAATGTATAATTATATTGCGAATAGTTTGTGATGAATTGTGGTATGTGGTCACTAATATTTGCAATGAAATAAAAACTTTGTCACAAAATTTAGCAATGAAACCCATATTTTTTATCGCTAAGATTTTTAAACGAAACCAATATTTCATCGCTAACATTTGTGACAATTCATATTTTCATTGCTAACATTTGCAATGAAACTCATATTTTTCATTGCTAACAATTTAAGGCGAATTCCATATTTTCGTTGCTAGCATTTTGCGATGAAACATAAATTTTCATCGCTAACAATTTGCGACGAAACCCATATTTTCATCACTAATATTTTGCGACGAAGCCCATATTTTAATCGCTAACATTTATGGAAAAAGAAAATATTCGTCGCGAAACAAAGTTAGCCACCAGGTGCATTATGACAAAAAGTTGGCGACGAAATAATTTCATCGCTAATTCATGTTAGCGATGAAAATAATAGATTCAGCGACGAATTTTTTTGCAGCTAATTTTCTGTTTTCTTGTAGTGTTTGGTGAGATATCTCCTCCAAAGGCAAACAGTATTTTGAGCGCTGGCCTAACACAAATAAGGGCCCCGACCGATACGTACCAAACATCCATTTAGCCACGATAACTCCCCAATCGTGGCCTAATCACATCTAGCAAACAGGGCCCTAATGAGTGAAGAACCCTAGATTCACAATTGAAAAACCAAAGGGAGGATAAAATAATTTAAGTGTTGTTATAAGTTTTCTTTCATTTCGGCTGATGAATCGATTTGGAGTCTTCGACTGAGTGCCTATCTCACTAATTTAGTAATTTTAATTTGCAGCATTAAATTTTTAATTTTAGTTGCCCCATAATTTTAGTTATTCTTTTGGCTATTCTTTTAGTTACAGCATAATTTTTGTTGCAGCATAATATTTTATTCTTTATTCTTTTGATTTTAATTTTAGTTGCAGCATGATTATAGTTATTAATTCAGCATTTAATTTTAATTTGATTTTTGATTTAAATTTATTATTTGAATTGCCTAGTGTATAATAAAATGGAGTAAAAAAATGAAAAAAAATAAAATTAAATAGTCAGCGTCCACGTCACACGCGCAATCGAAGATCCCCAAATTTTTATCGAAAACGAAGTCGTTTTTTTTTTCCCGGCGAAAATGAGACCAAAATTGAATAGTTAAATTTTTTGGGACAAAAAACGGATTACAAAAAAGTTACGGGACCAAAAAACTTTTTTTCTCTTAGAATATTGCCAAGGGTTCATTAGCAGAAAATGCTTCCTTGTCCACGGGCGCTGCACTACACATTTAGGCCATGGTTATGTTGTATTAAGGATCCCTTGGTTTGACTTAAAGAGCAGGAATACAAATAATAATGATAGTAACGAGTAATAGAATGGGCATATGCTATTAAAATAAAAATTAGATAAAAATTCATATAAGACACTTTTATATATGAGAAAGGGTACAAGATATATAGTAGTATAATTAATACTTATCATTTTTAAAGTGTAATATATCTTGTTCAAATTATACTTTTTTCCATTGTGAAACCTTCCACACAAGTGTGTCTCATAAAATTATGAATTTTGATTGATGATGAGGAATATTATCATTTATATTAATTGTAATAATTATTTTTATAAAAGAAATGTAAGATTTACAAATAATTAGCAAAAAGCTTATTTGTTTCTACTTTGAAATTATTTATTTACAAAATATATGTTCAAAAACTTGTTGATTAGCCTAATAAATTTTCTGATTTTACTGATTTTTTGGTGAATATATGTTGAAAGCTTTCTGAACTTTTTTAAGTTTTTTAGGTTAAACCAGTAACTTATTTAACATATATTTTGTCTGTGAACTCGATTTACAAAACAAAATGTTAAAGTTATAAGGTTTTATTTACAAAATTCAAAAATTGAAATCAAAATGCAATTTTGAAAGGTGGAGATTTGAAATATTTTGTGATTGAACTTAATAATAAAGTATAAAATAATTGCATATATGTATGTATAATTGTATTTTTATCATTTTGTGTCTGATTTTATTACATACGCAATTCATTTTTGTTTTATTAATAAATTGTAAATCGATCTCAAATTTTGTACCTATTGATATATTTTTTTAATAAAATATTCATAAAATAATCAAAGTCATACCTCCTAAAATGGAAAGATTAATTCAGTCCTTAATTTTGGGATATGAAGGCAGTATATAAGGAATGAATCATTCAAAGAAAAGACAAATAGTGATGACTTTAGGTATACATTGGAGTTGTTAAAAATGGGGACCATTAGCTGGGCTCGTGTTGGTTTAATTAAGAACACATGTGCTATCACATGCCCAATCCCATAAAAATGGTTTCTAAATTCTTGGATGTAAATATTGCACACCGTTAGTTGTACCATTCCAATTGATTTAGTTTGTCCCCTTTTATTTTTCCGTATATATATGTGTGTCGTGATTCTGTCATCTAATGAACTATTCGATCAGTTTATAAGCTGTCATGTTGTAGTATAGTCAATCAATATAATCTGCAAGCTTCCTCTCTAAATTATACATCAAATTTAATTTATTCAGTGATTTGAAGAATTTATATATATTTAGTTTAGAGAAAAACATATGCTCCGCGGTATTTGTTGGAGTATAAAGAAAATATCATTTAGTTAATTAGTTTGAAGAAAATAAAATTTGGTTTTAATTTTAAACTATATATAACTTACAACGTTAATTTAGGGTCCGCTTTGGTTTGGGGTAATGGGAATCAATTTTATTGATGTTGTTTGTGTGTTTTGATACACAAGTAATGAAAATAGAAGTAAGCAATTGATTACCCTCATTCACTCAACTCACCTTACATGATACACATTATTCATGTTCTATCCAACAATAACAATACAATCAATAACTCCTAAGGGCATGATTGATATGACTGAATGGAATGAAAACCTCAATGAAATGATATAAAAATGAACATTCTTATGATTGGTATGACCTAAGAATGAAATATAAGTATTGGTGAATCTGTTTTAAAATTATTATTATTAATTATACTTTAATATTAATATTATTATTGATTATTATATATATTTTTAATATATTATTATTTTTAGCTTTTTAATATAAATTTTTTTAAATAATATTTTTTATAATTACAAAAATAATATTATTATTGTGTTTATTATAATAATATATAATTTTAGTAAACACATATATGTATATTAAAATGTTCTTAATTATTGTTGAAAGTACAATTTAATAATAATCTTATATATATTTTTAATATTTTTTATTATTAATAATATATTATTAAATATTAATTTTTTTTATTTTATTTTCATTAAAATATTATTAAGAATTCACTTTAATTTACATTTTTTTGAGATATAGTATTATTGTTAAAAAATTTATATTATTTATATATTTTAATATTATTATATTTAATATGATTATTATAATTATTATTGGAGTTGGTTATTATTTTTATTAAATAATTTTTTTAATAAAATAATATTATTATTGTTGTTGTTGAGTAGAAGGTAATATTATGAAATGAATTATAGTAATATTTTTTGTGGAAAAATTTTCATTCCTCAAAATGTGGAATACATAAACTAATGTGGTATGTAAAGAAATCACAATTCCTTTATTTTTGGAATATCCATTCCTAATGGAATTATGATTCTTTCCAAAAATACATATCAATCAATGTATTTGGAATAGATTAAGGAATGATCATTCAATTCTCTATCTATTCCAACATACCAATCACACCAGTGATTGGCCCATCAATAATACTCATTATTATTATCATTCTTAAGTCATAGCAAACAGACCCTTATTTCTAAATAAATGATTAATGTTCATTAAGAAAAGAAAAATATGAAAATTTATATACTATAGTCTCATGTAATCTAAGAGAGGTGATTTTCTTTTATAATATTCAATTTTTAAAAATATCACCAAAATATACAAGAACATCATGTTTCATATATTTTTTTTTATAAGTAAAAATCTTTATTCCTTAAGATCAGAAAACAAAGAGGCACTGTACAGAAATACACAAGAACATCATGTTTCATATGTGACGTCAATTCCTTTTAAATTCCTCATATATATATTAATATATCGTCTCATTGTCTAATTCGTTAACTTATGGAGTATTGTTTTTTTGGATTTTATGGAGTTGTACATTAATTTTCTCAATCTTGAGATTTTGAGTTCTGAAACTAGTATCATAAACTCACAATTGGTCTTAAAAACATGCCCAAAAAAGAAAAATAGAGAATAAATTAATGGTGTTTCATTT